>CM053790.1:792283645-792726145 GCA_028749045.1 Cupressus sempervirens
ACAAAGAGCAAGAAAGTAGAATTGTGAAATAGTGAAATGTAGATAACATAGTGTGTTAACCTTGAAATTTAGCATGTTAACCCTCTACAAAGAAAATAACCCATTAATTTTTTCTTAGATTGATTATTTGTGATGGGTTGAATGGGGGAAATAATAGCCAATAGGTTTTTCACTAGCCTAATTTGAACTAGATTTTGTATTCACACATGAGCTCCAAATGGAGAATTATTGGGTTGACTATAAATATGGATACAAAGTGAGAAAAATAATATGGTCAAGTTTCACCTTGAGGCAACATGTTGCTCTCAATCTACGTATGGATATCTCTAGAATAGAGGAAGCTAAAGGTGAAAAAGTGTTGACCCAAAATTTGTAGAACAAATCAAGTCTTTTCCCATGCCCAAAATTGATTGGTTAAAGAAGGAGGATGACCTCTAGACAAGAACCCTTAGTTTTGTGAGTAGGAAAGAGAAATGGATAAGAGAAAAGAAGATGTCAAAAATGAAAGAAACAAGGAAAAATCCCTAAATAGACTCAATAACTTCTAGTTTAGCCTTACTCTATGAGAATAATGATGAAATTGTCTAACTTCCTCCTATAGGTAACCCAACACCTAAAACTGAAAATGAAATTCCTATATAGGAGCAAGTTTAGACACAAATTCAATCATCAACAAAGAGTTGAGGAAGAAGGGAGAAGAACTAGCTATTTAAAGGAAGAAGGTAGGAGAAATGATTACAATAAACCTAGATGCAAAGAAAGAGGTTGGTGAACTTGTAGAATCTATCATGGACATTTCAATAGGAATCATGGGACATGGAGAAAAATAGGTGATGGATAGTACTAATGTTCCCAATTCACTAGTCATAGGTAATCCCATAGAATTTTAAACCCCACAAGACAAAGGTAGCCTCAATATCTGAAAATGGTTTGATCTTTCTACCATCAAGAAATACAACATCATGTCTATACCTATCCCTATGAAATATATGGTTTGAAAATGTTTGGGAAAGATGCCTAAAAATTAGAAGCCAAATATGAAAGCCACAATGAAGTGGATAAAAACTTTGGGCATTGGATTGTTGATGTGTATAAGTTGGCTAATGATAAGAGATGAGGTGAAATTATGCCTCAAGATTATTGTTATCCATTTTTGCCCCGCCCAAGTTTCAAATTTGTATGCCCAACCCATCCAATGGCTAGTTCCTAGCTTTTATATTATTTTAATGGCCTGAAAATATTAAAAATGAATGAAAAACCTTATGTTATTTCCTTATTTCCTAAATTCCTTTCACTGGCCTGCAACCTTGTGCATCGTTAGATCTTAGAGGATCAATGGTCGATGCATCCCCACATTATCAAGATGTGAGATATTTAAATAATGTAGGAATGCCCCTTTTTGATGTGTGGTCAGCATGACATTACCTAGGGTCTTTATCAGGTTTCAACGGCAAGTTACGACACTAGAGGGCGCTATGGTGCTATTGAGAAATTGGTTCTTCTCGTTGTTAGCGACATAGCGTCTGGCAGGTAAAAGAATAGATGATGGGTCCCCACTTTGTTTCCTTGTGTTTCTCTAGCACCAAATTTTGATAAATCCTTGGAGGGCACTATGGCACTATCAAAAAATCCATGCCCCTCATTATTAGCAAGAGAGCGCCTAGTCGAAAAGTGTTACTGTGGCGACATTAGTTGTTTGATGGGTCCCAAGTATGCCCTATTGGATGTCAGCAAGGACTTGTCAAATAAGTTGGCACATGGCTAGTTCTCATTGGTTAGTACGCTAGTAGATCGGAGCCATCTTGCTCATCGCCAGATTTAAGGAACATCAATGGTGGGGGTTATGTTGCTATGGGAAGTTACATGATATATACCCATAGCGACATAATGCCTTGGTGATGCATGTCCCAAGTGACATCATGGTGGATGGTTATAGAGGTTTCAGAGTGCATGTTTTGATCACCATCAAATCTTTGAGGATCGAGGACTAGCGCTTCCCCGCATTATCAAGATGCAAAGACTTTAAATAATGCGAGAAAGCGGTTTGGTGACACCTATCTCAGTTGACATCATAGGCCCACCCTTCCCAAAAGTAAGATTATAGCTCATCCTCTATGGTAGATTGTCAAATGAGTCAGTGTACAATAGGGAGCATCTCATTGGTCAGTCCAGTTGACTTGGCTTACAGTTCTACAGATCTCTAAACACCGTCCCATGTAGGATGATCTACAGTTCCCTGCTTCCCCACATTTTCCAAATGCATGATCTTTAAATAATTTGAGAAAGTAGGTGGAGGGCATGTGTCCCAGATGATGTCATTTTCCCGCCCACCTCATAGGATGATTCTAGATAAGCCCTCATCGTTCAATGTAATTTGATCCACGATTGGTGTTATGTCATTATGGAAAGTTGCACATTGCTTTTCCATAGTGACATAATGCTTTGCTGCCACATGTCTCTATAGGACTAGTGTCTCTATGAATCTCTAGGTATGGTACAATTATTGAGTCAGAAGCCAAGTGGTTCATGGGCCCAAAAGTTTTAAGGGCATAGCATAGTATTATGGTGAGTCCTTACGATCATCAGATTAATTCAAATCTATGGTGGACACTATCTCGCTATGGGAAAGCACTCGGAGGATATCTATAGCAACATAGTGCCTAGGTGACACGTGTCTTTGTGAACCCAGCCAGGGTTGATAGTTAAGGGTTGGTGGTTATGTTGTAAGCCGTCACGATCAGGGTTTAAGAGGTTGGCACAGCTAGTAAAAAAAAGGGGTGGTCAACTCAGAAAGACCCTGTGAGGTAGCAAAAAGAAAGAGGTTTATTGGCCCACGTGCTTCTCCTACTTACGAGTATCATTTGACTTGCTAAATGTATTGATTCTGAGTCCAAAAATAGGGGAAATCAAGAGTTTTACATGAATAAGATCTTCATGATAATTTCAAGCTACTAGAAACTGAATGCGAAACATACAAGAACACTCTACCACCTCAACCTATCTATCTACTTGGTCAAAGAAATTTAATGGCACCATTTCTATCCTCTCAAGGCACTTTTTTTGCAACAAAGATCAGATTTTCTTCAAATCCCCATGATTGTTCCCTGTAGGACTTAATGATAGGTGGTTGCGGGATAGTTTTAGAGGGAAAATCTTAGTTATGCCTACACTATAAAGGAAAATTTTGTAGATATTGTTCAGGTCGATCCTTCTCTGACTTTTCTCTGCTATTGCTTTGCAATTTCAGTGTAAAAATTCCCTTTGCCTTTGAACTAAATGATATACTACCTTATCTCCTTCAGTCATTAGTGTGAAAGTGCAAGAACTCTTTGCTTCTCATTGATGTTTTGTGGAGATCTGTAATCTACATGATTTTATCTCTTTTAGCCTATGAATGATATATAAGTGAATCTCTCTTCCTTGTGTCATTCATCTTGGTTTTCTGATATGCATGTGATTATCTAATTAAAAAAAGTCTGAGTGTGTATATCATTAGTTTCATTCTAGTTGAATAGTTCATATATGGGTAGAGTTTGGTCTGAACACTCTATTTTGGTGCATCACCTCTTTAGATTAGATTAGGTAGATTTTCTTTCATGCTCTCCTTCTCCCTTTTCCTCTCCAAGAGTAGTTATGTGCATCCTGATAGTAAGAGGAAGTCGGCCTTCTCCAGAGACTCAACCTCACAGTTCAAGTCCCATAGCTTGGAGGTTGTTTCCATGTTTCACTAGGTTGTCCTCATGCATAGGCTTTGGACAAGGGTGCAAACCTAAGCGACAAAAGTTTTTGGCATGCCTGGTGGGACATCTTTCAAAAAATTTCAAGCCTACTAGTGTCAAAAGGAAAGATTCCAAGATCAATACCAAGGAGATAGTACTAGCTTCAGTGTTTAAGCCTTCAAGAGGCTCATCTTTCAAAGTACTTGGTGACTATGAGCTTCAATACATATCTGGTTCCAGGAAAAAGTTGTAGTGATTCATGCCCAGAGCTAAAACAAGGACATCGTCTAGAGGTAAGTTTCAGTATCAAGAACATTCATTTTCAAACCTTAGAAGAAGGAAGACTAGAATATCTTTATCACTAGTTAGGAGTGCAGTAGTAACAAATACACCTACAAGATCTATCTATACTCCTCCTGCTGTTAGATCTCAGCCTAGACTGCCATCAATACATATCAATAGATCACTCGTCTATATGGAATTGCCTAGAGCTCATACTTTTGCCACCTTTAATGGTGGGAGCCCTCTCCTATTAGCCCAAAGACATGACATACCAATAGTTGCCCTCAAAAGTCTACCAGAGTTTACTGGTGAAACTTCTATCTCTCCCTCAGAACACATTCAAGAAGTTGCAAATGTTTGTAATATCCATGGTATTAAAGAGGATGATGTTGTAGTTAGGCTCCTAGCCTCATCTTTGAAAGGAAAAGCACTACAATGGTATAGAGGTTTAGCTCATGGTTCTATAACAGATTGGGATGGATTAGGAGCAAGATTGTGCAAACATTTTGAGGATAAAAGTGACTATTTGTCACTTTTAGAGTAGTTGACTACTATAAAAAGAGCCCCCCATGAATGTATGACTGATTTTAATTATAGATTTCAAAAGGCATGGGATAGAATACCTACTTCAATGAAGCCTACCCCTGGTAATTCTTTCTTGCATTACCTTAGAGCTTTTAACAGTGATATTGCCACTACAATCCAAACTATGGGAGGAGATACCTTGCCTAATTCTTATGACATAGTAATAAGGGAAAAAAATATATTGATACAAGGAGGTAAACTAGCTCCAAAGCCTCCTATGCCTTTCTTCCCTGATGTTCCAAATCATCAACTAGCAATGGCTCCCCTTCGCACAACTTCTACATCTTAATCCCTTGTCCCAGTCCCCCAAGCTTCCACTTCTTCAAATGGGATAGATGAAATCAAAGAGATGATGCAATCTCTAATGTAGAACATGGATAAAAGAGAAAAGAACCCAGAGAAAAGTTTGCAAGATCAATGGAAGAAGATGAATAAAGTGAGCAACAAGGTGGTGACTTTAGAAAGACACCAAGCTCAAGGTAGTAAGCCTCATCAATTGCAATATCGAAGTACAAGTAGTGGTAGGCCTCCAAATCCTAATCATTGGAACAATCCCTTTGATTAGAGTAGGTAGGGTGGCCATGCTTCAACCTCAAATGTAAATCAAAGTAGGGCCATAATCCCTCAAAACAATATGGCTCAACATCAAGATTTTTGTCCCTCTTGTAACTATACCTATGTCTATTGTATGTGTTAGAAGGCTAAATATTTTATGGCTTTGATAGTTCAAGAACCTACAGCAAAACTATCATACAAGGAGGACCAGTTTAAAGATGCCTCAGATATGCAAAGATAGGGTGATTGCTCTTTTAAGAATCATCAGATGGAGGAGCATTCTAATGTAAACCAGGATTCCATTGCTCATAAAACTAGAAGCAAGAGAGGAGCTATGGAAGATGCAATCCCTCCTCCTAAGCAGGCCTCAACTTCAAATGCAATATCCCATGAGTAAGCAGCAAATAATCAATCAAGTACCTTTCAGCAACAAAGGCAAAATCATGGCAGAAAGGAAACAAGTGATCCTTAGGTTATTCCATCTCAACCTCATACAATTATAGCTCCCAAAGCTTCTACCAAAGCACTTGCTATGCCATTTAGTGTGGTAGAGGAAATGAAGAAGACAAATGTGAATATCTCCATGTGGGATGCTCTTGCTACTATACCCATGCAAAAGAGGTTGCTACAGCAAGAATTGGAAAGAATTGAACCAAAGGATCAGACACCTAGTATGGAAAGTACCACAAGCCTAGTACAACCATAAAGGGAGGTAGAAACAAGTAAAAAGGTTAGACCTCCTCCATTCTATGTTTCTCTAATTATAGGGGGCAAGCTAGTCCATAATTGCATGATTGATTCAGGGGCTAGCAGTTTAGTGATGCCTAGGTGTGTTGCTGGTGCTTTAGGAATGAAATATGAGCCCATTGTTATGGATGTATTAGTTGGATGGTAGTACTATCAAGACTGTAAGGGATCCTTAGGAATGTGGAGATGGCCTTACATGCATGCCCTAGTTGTATTGTAACCCAAGATATTTCTGTTGCTAAGGTTAAGCCATATTTTTCCATTTGTCATCAAGAGACTTTGCCCCCCAAATAGGTGGTTTTATATCTTCTAATTGGTCACATATGTCTTTCAAGATGAGATATGGAGTGAATGCTTCAATCAGAGTAGAGCCTCAAGCCCTCCATCATACAGAATCTTACACCCCTAATTCCATCAACATGAATCGCCCTATTCTAGAGATGGATGAGAATGACATAGTGAATGAGCCCACCACTTCCCTAGCAGAGATACCTAATTTTTTCTATGATGAATGGGCTGATGCATACCAATTTGATTCTATGTCAGAAACCCTTGAGACAGGTCTCAGTACATACTGTATATTGGAGAAAGATGCTCTAGTTCTCAATCTTGTGGGTACTAAAGAAGATGTGAGTGGGATATGGAGTATGTAATTTGATGGATCAAGGAATAGAAATGGGTCAGGAGCTAGTGTGATGTTTGTTTCTCCTACAAAAGTAAGATATTACTTCTCCTTTAGGCTCTAATTAAGTTGCACTAACAATGTAGCTGAGTATGAATCCTTGATTCAAGGTCTCCTACTTGCTCAAAAAAGAGGAATCCAAGCCTTAAGGGTGTATGGGGACAGTGAATTGGTGGTTAATCAAGTGAGAAATCAGAATATCACCAACAATGGTTTTCTCAAGTCTTATAAAAATAAGGTATGGGATTTGCTTGAAGGTTTCGATTCATTTAATAGTCAAAGCATCCCTAGAAAAGAAAACTAGCATGCTGATAGACTTGCAGCAATAGGTGCATCTTATGATGTGCCAAGGAATCCTAAGGAGGAGAAGAAGCAAAGAATTAGAGTGGTAGTAAGGCCTGCCATCGCTGATAAGAACATCCATTGGCAAGTGTTTGAATCTAATGAGCAATTTGTCAGCTTCTTGCAGAATGAGGCAGAGTTTTTAGGTAGGAATCAGTCAAGACTAGAGGATCAGTATGGTGATCAGATCATTCATCTCAATTCTAAAAAATTGCTAAGGGTCTCATTACCTTAGAAAGTGTTTTCAATCCTTATGACCAAGTGAGAGGCAGGCCATGAACCTAGCTGCTAATGAAGATGATCATATTCCAGTCATGATTGCTGATGGAAAGTCCTTAAACATGGGTAAGGTATGTTCTGAAATTGAACAAGAAAATTTTGATCATCTGTGTCAACAATTTAATGATGTTTTTGCTTGGACTTATGTTGATTTAAAGGGTTTTGACCCAAGGTTATTTCAGCATACCATAGATTTAGTTGATAATGTCAAACTAGTAAGACAAAAGCAGAGGCTAGTGAATCCCAAGATTGAACCCTTAATGAGAAAGGAGCAATCCAAATTGATTGAGGCCAATATAATTTTCCCTATCAAGCACTCATCATGCGTAGCAAACCTTGTCCCTGTTAGGAAGAAGAATGGGGAAATTAGATTGTGTGTGGACTTTAGGGACCTTAACCAAGCTTCCCTTAAAGATCACCATCATCTCCCTTCTATGGAGCAGATTTTGTCCAAGGTCAGTGGTTCAAAGAGGTTTTCATTTCTTGATGGATTTTTTGGTTACAATCAAGTGCTGGTTAAGGAGTTTGATAGATACAAGATTGCATTTACCACCAAGTGGGGTACCTATGCTTATTGTAAGATGCCATTTGGATTAACTAATGTAGGTGCTACCTTTCAAAAGGCAATGGAGGTTGCTTTCAAGAATATGATTGAAAGGTTTGTATTAGTCTACCTTGATGATATCACTATGTATTCAAAGGATGTAGATGATCATTTTGATCATCTCAAACAAGTATTCTTAAGGTGTAGAGAGTTTGGGTTTCCCTTAACCCAAGCAAGTGTGTCTTTGCTACTAATCAAGGAAAATTATTAGGATACATTGTATCTAAGGATGGCTTAACCATTGATCCAGAGAGAACAAAAGCAATAGTTTCCCTCCCTCTTCCTAAAAACAAGAAAGAGTTGCAAAGTTTCCTTGGTAGGATAAATTTTTTGAGAATTTTTATCCCTAATCTTGCTACCATGGTGCAACCCCTTATAGTTATGCTCAAGAAGGGTATGGTCTTTGCATGAATCAAGGAAGGGAAGGAAAGTTTTGAAGAAATCAAGGCAGCCATAGCCTCAGCCCCTACTCTCATGAATCCAAATTTTGAGAAAGATTTCATCCTTTATACCTTAGGTGGTGAGTCAAGTATCTCTATTGTCTTGACTCAAATAAATGACAAGAATGAAGAGCAACCTATAGCCTTCTTTAGTGAAGGGCTCAAGGAGTATGAAGATAGGTATAGTTATGTAGAGAAGCAAGCCCTTATAGTCATCAGAGCTTTAAAGAAATTTAGACACCTCTTGTCTCATAATAACATTCATTTGTTAGTACCCCATGCCAGTGTGAAGGATTTCCTTTTGAAAAAAGATATTAGTGAGAAAAGAGCTGGTTGGATTACAAATGTAATGGAACATGATGTTGACATTTAGATTACCAAGCTAGTAAGAGGGAAAGGATTGTGTAAATAGATTTTATCATCTTAGGAAACTGATGAGGAAGCTGCTATGATACTAACAGAGCAACAAGAGGTGAGAAATGGTGACCCAAGGAGTTGGATGGATGACATGATGAATTTCTTGCTAGGTAATGGATGTCCCCAGGGATTAGATAGAACTAAAAGGAGAAAGTATAGATTGTAATCAATGTTAGAGTAAATAATTAATTATTAATTATTTATTCTATTTACTTAAGCTTACTTAGGTTAATGCATTTATTTAATATTTTATATTTAATGTATGTAGTGGTTAGTTGTTGACAACACGGGAGTTTGTTCCCTTCTAGCATGTTCCACCTTTTGTGGATGTGTGCTGAGTTGTCATCCTTATCTTCTACCACCTTCTAGCTTATTCTACAAGCTTCCATGAGCTCTTTATAAGTAGGTTGTCTCATTGTATTTTCATAAGGCATTGTGCATATTGTAAATACTTTTCTTCTTGTGTTTGCATATTTGTCTCTCATGTCCGTTTAGGGTTTTTCCCTTGCTCCTCGCTCTTCTCTCCTTGGCTTCCCTTTGACAAGTTTTTGCATGCAGGTGATCTTGGGCATCTTCAGAGTTGGCTTTTCTCAACTCCAACATGATATCAGAGCCTTCCTGCTGCTGCTTGGTTGAAGATCTTTGAAGTCATGATTTGAAGTCACAAACCCTAGTTTGTTTATGCATTTTTTTTGGAGCACATGGGGCCAAACAGACATCGCCATTAGATCTGAAAGGTCATTTGCAATCAAGATTCATATAAAACTTGTTGATTTTAGAGACAAATCTCTACGAGGCAAAAAAAAATTCATTCTAGGGCTTCCGTATGGACTGTATGGATGATTTTGAGTGAAAAGATTAAAAATATATATATATATATATATAATAGGCGCACTGCCAAGCGACCACCACTGCGCCACCCAGCAGTTGCTCGCCCCACGCTCGTGGTCCTCCAACGTCAGCGGTGCCTCTAGTGTGAAACCCCACCTCTGCCTGTGCCCCTCTTCTCCGACGGTGCCATCGGAGTCAGCTGCAAAGCCACTAAAGTTTGCCGCCTGCCACCAGCTCTGCATCGCTCAGCCCTGGTTTCACCTTCATCCACTCCGCTCAACAGGTCAGCAGCAAGTTACTCGCATGGCAATCTATCATTTGACAGTTGCATCATAGTTGGCAGCTGTAGGTGTGACACGTGGCATGGGCACCACGTGGCACCTTGCCAAGTGGACCCGCCATGTCACCTTGCGACATCATTTTTTTTCCACGTGGACTTGCCATGTGGCATGCCACATGGCATTTTTTTTGCAATGATGACCTGCAAGCCGTCAAATTTAATGCCACAGTTTGCTAATGTCAGCATGATGTCATCCTTGCATCATCCTTGCTTGCACATCTCCTAGGGACACTTTTGGACCTACCTTTGGTTTTTTGGCCATAACTTTTGCATACAGAGGTATTGTTTCAATCTAAAAGAAGTGCTAGAAAACTGGTTCTAAGCCAAACACTTTGGTATAGGTATTTTTAGGTTTTAATGCTTTTTTATTACCTATTTTTTAGTTGAAGTCCAAAGTTATATTTTTTACTCTGGCAAGCATATATTTTGTGTCCCATGCCTGTTTTTTGAAAACTTTATATTTTTGGAAAGATGGTTCTGTCACCTTTTCAGAAATGTAGTCCTTTTTGTTAGTTTTTCACCCATGCTCTTTCTATCATAGTTTTGGCATTGTTTCTATATGGTGGATATTTTGAGTGTTTTAGGCCCAAGAATCATTTTCCTGGCATGGTTTCCTTTGTTTTGAGCTTTACTTTCTTTTATATCAACTTGTTTTCAGTTTTGATCATTTTAGCTATCATTTTGAAGCACTTTTATGTATCGCACTGAGATAAAGTGCCACTCTTTCATTTTGGGGATCATGAACATTTTTTTGAGTCAGTTGTACATGCACTATTTTCATAAAGCACCATGGGGGAGATAGTTGTTTGCTGTCTTAGGCCTTCTCCCTTTGTCAAGTGAGTCTCCCTTCCATGACATTAGCCCAATGTAGAGTTAGTTTGACTATGTCTTTATAGGTTTCTATACCTCTTTTCCTCTCTTGTCATTCTTGGTTCGTTTGCAAGAGACTTTGGCCCATCTTCTCAGTTGCCTGTCATCACACCCTGTCTACATTAAGGGGGGGTTATTCTATTTTTCTAATGCATCTATGGTTCAATGGTTCGATAGTGTGAACTATGTATTCAGTGGTTGACCCTATATACAAGGCAATTGCAATGGCTGGCTACCTATGCATTTCGGTGAGATGGATCATCTACCATATAGACATGCTTGGTTCGTGCCTTCTTCTTCCACAGAGATTCTTTAGATCAATAGTTTGGCAAATTTGCAGCTTCTACATGCTTCAATGATGCCTCTTCATGATCACTCCTTATTCCTATTTTAGGAAACATTTCCCTTGTTAGAGGCTTCTTTAGTTCTTTACTAGGTTACCTCTTTTTGGGGGAGGGTTTTTTCGAGTTTTCTCTCTTTCCTCACTTTTAGAGTTTGCATCTTTTGCATTGTACATGGGTACCTAACATGGCCTCATTTCCAAGACCCATTCTACATTTCATCTTAGTTTTGTGAGCTTAAGGCCTGTCCCTAAGTTGCACTTAAGGGGGGGTGTTAGAGTAAATTATTAATTATTAATTATTTATTCTATTTACTTAAGCTTACTTAGGTTAATGTATTTATTTAATATTTTGTATTTAATACATGTAGTGGTTAGTTGTTGACAACACGGGAGTTTTTTCCCTTCTAGCATGTTCCACCTTTTGTGGATGTGTGCTGGGTTGTCATCCTTATCTTCTACCACCTTCTAGCTTGTTCTACAAGATTCCATGAGCTCTTTATAAGTGAGCTATCTCATTGTATTTTCATAAGACATTGTGCATATTGTAAATACATTTCTTCTTGTGTTTGCATATTTGTCTCTCATGCCTGTTTAGGGTTTTTCCCTTGCTCCAAGCTCTTCTCTCCTTGGCTTCTCTTTGACAAGTTTTTGCATGCAGGTGATCTTGGGCATCTTCGAAGTTGGCTTTCCTCAACTCCAACAATCAATTCCTTATGTCATAGTTGATGGTATCCTATTCAGAAGAGATTTCAATGGAGCCCTACTAAGATGCATTGACAAAGACCAAGATGAAAGGGTGATCAAGGAGCTTCATGATGGTCCTAATGGTGGCCACTTCTCAGCAAGGAAAACTACAATGAAAATCATGAGGGCTGGTTATTACTGGCCATCTCTATTCCATGACTGTCATAAGTATGTAAGGAAGTGTGAAAAATGTGCCTTCTTCTCTAGCAAGAAAAGGCTTGCAGCTCTTCCCCTTCATCCTATTCAGGTGGACCAGCCTTTTGCTCAATGGGGATTGGATTTCATAGGCCCTATCAATCCTCCTATTTTAGGTCACAAATAGATTTTAGCTGCTACAAATTACTTTACCAGATGGACAAAGGTAGTTGCATTGAAGGATGACACTAAATCTTCAGTTGTTGAGTTCCTTGATGGAATTGTAACCAGGTTTGGTGCCCCTTCAACCCATAATATCTATTTGAGTACATACTCAAATTACTATCCTCAGGGTAATGGTTTGGTTGAATCCTCCAACAAGAACCTGATCAGAATCATAAAGAGAACAATTGAGGATAACCAGAGGTGTTGGCATAAATAACTAAAGATAGCTCTATGGGCTAACAGGGTAACACCTAAAAGGTCAATAGGGAATTCACCATTTGTGCTGGTATATGGCAGAGAAGCAAGGCTTCCAATTTCATTGGAGTTCCCATCCCTAGAGCTAGCTCATCAGCTGGAGTTGATTGAAGATGATGTCATGACAGTAAGAATGGCAGAGTTGATGGAGCTGGAAGAAAAGAGAAGTAAAGCCATGCAGACCATAGAGACGCACCAACAACAAGTAAAATGGAGTTTTGATAGGAGGGCTAGGGTCAGGATCTTCAGGGAGGGAGATTTGGTTCTAAAATGGGATGCAGATAGGGAAAAACTAAGAAGACACTCAAAGTTTGATGCATTGTGGAGTGGTCCCTATCTGATTGTCAGTTGCAAACAGGCCAATGCTTTCCAGTTGAGTAGGCCTAATGGTGAAATTCTAGCTATCCCAATCAATGGGATCTATCTTAAGCCATGTTTCTGATAGGGCTTGAGATTCCATGTACATAGTTAGCTTAGTTTTCATTCCAATTGTTTCCAATTTTCCAAGAAGTGCATGAGCACAAGATTGTCTCTGTGAGACAACAAGTTTTGAATTTTGAAGGTTGTAGGAGGAGCTTTGGTCTCTGGTTCCAGTTGCAGAGACAAGGGTTTTAGGATTTTCCTCTCAGAGGTAGGGTTAGGGTTTTATAGTGCTCAAAATCTACATTTTTACAACCTTGTAGCCCAATGGATGCTTCAGGCCACTAGTCTTACACATAGCTGGCTTGTGTCCCCTGTGAATCACCAAAAATGTTACCCATTTTTGCCCCCCTTGCAAAAGTTTCAAATTTGTATGCCTAGCCTATCCAATGGCTAGTTCCCATCTTTTATATTATTTTAATGGCTTAGAAATATTAAAAATGAATGAAAAACCTTATGTTATTTTCTTATTTCCTAAATCTCCTTTCGCTAGCCTGCAGCCTTGTGCATTGTCAGATCTCAGAGGATTAATGATCAATGCATCCTTGCATTATCAAGATGTGAGATGTTTAAATAATGCGAGAATTCCCCTTTTTGATGTGTGGATAGCATGACATCACATGAGGTCTTCATCAAGTTTCAACGGTAAGTTATGGCACTGGAGGGCATTATGGCGCTATCAAGAAATTGGTTCTTCTCGTCGTTAGTGACATAGCACCCGATCGATAAAAGAATAGATGCTGGGTCCCCCCTTTGTTTCCTTGTGTTTCTCTGGCACTAAATTTTGATAAATCCCAGGAGGGCACTATTGCACTATCAGAAAATTCATGGCCCTCGTTGTTAGTAACATAGTGCCCAATTGGAAAGTGTTACTACGCTGACATCAGTTGTTCGGTGGGTCCCAAGTATACCTTGTCGGATGTCAACGAGGACTTGTTAGACAAGTTGGCACATCGCCAGTTCTCATTGGTTAGTATGCTAGTAGATCAAATCCATCTTGCTCACCGCTAGATTTAAGGAACATCAATGGTGGGTGTTATGTTGCTATGGGAAGTTGCATTATGTATACCCATAGTGACATAATGCCTTGGTGACGCATGTCCTAGGTGATGTCACGATGGATGGTTGTAGAGGTTTCAGAGTGCATGTTTTGATCACTATTAGATCTTTGAGGATCAAGGGTTGGCACTTCCCTGCATTATCAAGATGCAAAGACTTTAAATAATGTGGGGAAGTGGTTTGGTGACACTAGTCTCAGTTGACGTCATAGGCCCACCCTTCCCAAAAGTAACATTATGGCTCATCCTCTATGGTGGATTGTTAGGTGAGCTAGTGTATGATAGGGAGCATCTCATTGGTCAGTCTAGCTAACTTGGCTTATAGTTCTACAGATCTTTGAGCACCATCTGATGCAGGCTAATCGACGGTTCCCCACTTCCTTGCATTTTTCAAATGCATGATCTTTGAATAATGCAGGAAAGCAAGTGGAGTACACATGTCCTAGATGACATCATTTTCCCACCCTCCTTATAGGATGATACTGGATAAGCCCTCGCCATTTGATGTAATCTAATCCATGGTTGGCGTTATGTCGCTATGGAAAGTTGCATGTTGTCTTTCCATAGTGACATAATGCTTTGACGCCACATGTCTTTGCAAGACTAGTGTCTCTATGAATTGCTAGGTATGGTACGATTACTAACTCACAAGCTAAGTGGTTCATGGGCCTAGAAGTTTTAAGGGCATATTGCAATATTATGGATAGTCCTTATGATCGTTAGATCAGTTCAAATCTACGGTGGGCACTATCTCGCTATGGGAAAGCGCTCGGAGGATATCTATAGTGACATAGCACCTAGGTGACATGTGTCTTTGTGGGCCTGGCTAGGGTTGACAATTAAGGGCTGGTGGTTATGTTGTAAGCTATCGTGGTCAGGGTTTAAGAGGTTGGTGCAGTTAGTAAAGAAAGGGGGCGGTCAACTTAGAAATACCTCATGAGGTACCAAAATGAAAGAGATTCATTGGCCCACATGGCTTCTCTTGCTTATAGGTCTCATTTGACTTGCTGAATGTGTTGACTCCTAGTCTAGAAATAGGGGAAATCAAGATTTTTACATGAATTTGATCTTCATGATCATTTCTAGCTACCAGAAAGTGAATGTGAAACATACAAGAACACTCTGTCATGTCGACCTATCTATCTACCTAGTCAGAGCAATTTAATGGCACCATTTTTGTCCTCTCAAGGAACCTTTTTTTTAAGAAAGATTAGATTTTCTTTAGATCCCCATGATTGTTCCCTACAGGACTTAATGGCAGGTGGTTGCAGGATAGTTTTAGAGGGAAAATCTCAGTTATGCCTGCACTATAAAGGCAAATTTTGTAGATATTGTTTAGGTCATTCCTTCTTTGACTTTTCTCTGCTATTGCTCTACAATTTTAGTATAAAAATTCCCTTTGCCTCTAAACTAAATGATATTCTACCTTATCTCCTTCAGTCATTAGTGTGAAAGTGCAAGAACTCTTTGCCTCTCACTGATGTTTTGTAGAGATCTATAATCTACATGACTATATCTCTTTCAGCCTATGAATGATATATAAGTGAATCTCTATTCCTTGTGTCATTCATCTTGGTTTTCTAATCTACATGTGATTATTTGATTAAAATAAGTTTGAGTGTGTATATCCTTAGTTTCATTCTAGTTCAATAGTGCATATATGGGCAGAGTTTGGTCTAAACACTCTATTTTGGTGCATCACCTCTTTAGATTAGATTAGGTAGATTTTATTTCATGCTCTCCTTCTCCCTTTTTATCTCCAAGAGTAGTTAGGTGCATCCTGATAGTAAGAAGAAGTCGGCCTTCTCTGAAGACTCAACATCATAGTTCAAGTCCCACAACTTGGAGGTTGTTTCCATGTTTCACTAGGTTGTCCTCATGCATAGGCTTTGGACAAGGGTGCAAACCCAAGTGACAACAATTATATTTTTGAAAGTACCTACCATGGATTGACAACTAGGGTGGCTGACATGAAGATTTTTAACACTAGTAATAAAAAAAATTATAACCATATAAGGAAGGACTATAAAGATAAATGAGAAATGAAGCAGTCTATGAGATTGATGGCATACTACATCTATACCTTACAATATTTGGATGCTCTAGCTTTTCCTGATGCCACTTTAGTAGTAGATGTTACCTCCCTTGCTAATCATAAGTTCTTAGAACAAATGAAGAGAGATAAAGTTGTAGACACGATGTTCAATAACTAGATTAATTTGGTAAACAAAGACCAAGATGCAAGTTGATAACCAATGAGATAGAATTTGAGCTTAATTCTTAGGAGGTAGAAAAGGTTAAATTGGATGAATACATAATGGAGATAAGTGGAGTCAAATCTTATGGTGTGATAAAGTTATTGATCAAAAACACTGTTATTGGTATAGATGAGCATCTTTATTTTGTATCTAGGGAAAATTTTGAAAGGAGTAATATTGTCACTGAGTAGGGTTTGGATAAATTGATAGATCTACCCATGGAATTAAAGCGACTAAAATAAATCATGGATAATGATAAAAGAATGCTTTTATATTAGATTAATGGAGAATGAGGAAAATTTTGATCGTGGAGCCAAAGAAATAATATCTTCTTTCTAAGTCAAGATGAAGATTATGAAGGAGATCAAGTGTTAGCATATTTAGAATAACTAAGAGCGGGGTGAATTAGTTATCCAAAGTCTAGATGTACCAATTGAACAATCAAACACTTAAAAAAACTTCATATCTTATCATTCCATTGCTTAATCTCTATAGTAAACTTTCAGTAACATGAGCTAGTTGTCCACTATTATAAAAATAATAGACTTGTAGAATGTAGACATTAATATTCAAAACATCATAATAACATCCACACAAGTTTGACACTAGGATTTAACATGGAAACCCAGTTTAGGAAAAATTGCTAGCAACATGTCACTAATTTTCACTCTTCTAAAGTAATCCCTGTTAGGAGCCACCCTTGTTAAAGGTTACAATACACACTAATAAATCTAATCTTGTTAAAGGATTTAATCACCCTATTAGGAGTGACCTTGTTAGAGGAAATTACAACATTTCATTAGAATGTCACTCTGTTAAAGGATTTACATTGACTATTAAGTCACTATGATTGTTAGGTCAACTTTGATTAAAGGATTTAAAATATTATTCATAATGGTTAGAAAGTGATAGAAGGTTTGATCGATTAAGTAAAACTTACTTTGGATGTACAAATCTTTGTTTAGCTCACAAAATTTTATTCACTTTCTGACCTCCATTGTCATCTTAATCTCTAATTCACTTGGCAACCCTTCAATCAATCACCCTTCACTTCTTCTCAAATAAATTTAGCCTTCTACCTAGGTTCACCAGTAAACAACATTAGTTAGATCCTCAACTTCACAAGTATCTACATAATGACACATGCACTGACACACACTTGTAAGTTCTCCTCTGTACATCCTTAAATTGGCAATTATGATCTTTTTATGCTTAAACATCCCCATAGATCTTAGGTTTTATGATTTGATCCATCAAATACAATGAATCTAATCACCATCTTTTTTATCTCTTCTTTTATAGAAACTTTTCTTTGAATCCATCTCTTGGGTCTTTGACCTAATCCTCTCAATAATCCAACTCGTCAATCTGTATCTTCAACACACTTTCCATATCCCAAGAAATCAACTTAATAGGTTGGAAATTATTATTCCTTGCAAACAATTAAATTTTTTTTCCTCAACCAACACTATGTTCTAACAATTAGTCATCACTAGGTTACTCAACCTCTATAAAAATTCTTTTCTCAGTTACTATAAAATTCTTTTCTTAGCAAATACACTATTACTTGGTCAACACCCATGCTCATTCAATAGCAACTTTTCTTGGCACTTACTAAGGCTTGATTGACACTAACATCACTTGGCATGTACATCAAAATTATTTAGTTTTCTACTCTATTACTCAGTCAAGGCCATACATTTTATCTATCTTTTTTCACTCCTTCAAGACTTGAACATTACTGGCTTCTCTACTTGAAACATGATTTAAACAATCAATTTATCTTTTCAAATTCCAACTAATCAATTGTCTATTTGTAGTTTCCTCATTATAAATCAAGCTATCCTATAGATGCCTTTGTTATGAAAAACTTCTCAAATCATCTTCATCAATCAAATAGATATGACACCTAGATCAAATAGAAAAATTTCTTATCAATAGATTTGACATCAATGACAACATAACAATTGTTCCAATTTTTGTTTCCAACATCAAGGAGGTCTCTGTAAAGGATTTCACCATGATTTATAGGGTTGAATCAATGTTAATCATAAGCAAGGATCATCTAAAGGTTCATGAGAGAAAGGAAAAACATACTCATAAAGTGAATGAGATATGGAAGGTATGAATGGAACACATAGGAGTGCCACATCAGAAGGAGATGAATAGATTCACAACTACATATAAAGAATATAAATAATCAAATTCAGGCTCTTTTGTTGATCAAGAACAACCTATCAACTCCTATACTCCAATTGTTTGTTAGATAAGGAATTAAGGACTTAATAGTCAATAGGGTAGTTTTCTTCTTGAGATAGTTTTGTTTTAGTTATAGAATAGTTATTAGTTTATCGAATCTTGCATGAGTTAGTTGTCAAAACTGAATCTTGGCCCTATGAGTCTATTTAAGTACACTTTGAAGACTTTGAGAGGGTCATATCTCTGTGATTTCAAAGACTTATATTTTGATAGTTTTTTGTCGATTACTAAACATTATAAAATTCAATATATGTGAAATCATGTGGTTTTATATATGGATTATCTGAGTATCAAATCATGCAGTTCATAAATGCACTCAATTATTTTTCATGTGGGATTGAATGGTATACAAAGATAATTCTTAATTCATTATATGAGGTATCTATATCCAAAGTGATATATAGAAGTCATTGTTTATGTTTATTTTATACTCATTTTGATAATTGGGCTTGTCACTCCTTATTATAATGAAATTGGGTAGTTGTTTGATTTAAGAATTCTTTTTATATTGATGAACTGAATGTTAATGCCTCATGATTTTTGGTTAAAAGTGTTATTTAAAACATTATTTTATAATAATACTAGTTATATTATCATTCAATTAAGGAAGTTGCACCTTGCAAATGCAGAAAGATTTCTAAGAAAGAAGATCAATTATTAGCGTGTTTGTTTTTCCTAACTAATGGGATGGATTCTGTGAATTAGTTAACATTCTAGAAGAAGGAAAAACTAATCACTAATAAATTGAAAACATATCCAATAGAAATGATATCTCAAAGCCAAGGAAAACTCATGAAAAATGTTGACCTTACCATAGACAATAATGAAATCTAATTTATTTGTTGAAATAAATCTGCACATGCATACTACATTGCATAAACACATATTTGATGGTGAAAATGTGTTGAAAATAACATTAAGTCCCATTTTTCTCATACATGTTTGAGCCTCTCAAGAAAAAGTTTTCTCAATTGTCCACAACTAAAATTTAAACTTCCTATTGAGTATTTCTCTATAACACATATAGTTTGCCTAATTTTATTCCTTTTGCAATCACCAAGATTCCCTTGGTCAAGTCTTGAAAGAGGTATCATGAAAAATTAAATAGATAGCAACATGGCATGCCATTTATAATTATCTCACTTGCCTTTTTATCACCATGATAACATCCCAAAATGACTTTCATAATTTTTGAAAGCCCACCTACATGTAGTTACATGGAAAGAAGTACCAAAATATAGCATCCATGAATTTAATGTGGTGTCACTTGTTTAGAAGACTAGAATAACTTAATCTTTGGTGTATATAGTGTTGATTTCCTTGTCCTTTAATTTTTATTATTCCTTTTGGTAATGCTATAATCTCTTTTTAAAGTATGAGCTACAATATCAAGGTATCTTTAATTTCATCACCAAAATTTATACTTACTAAGATAAACTAACCAATTAGAGTGTTGAATTCATTGAGGTGATTCTTTTATTTTTAAATTTCAAAACTTCTTCATTATGAAAAAAATAATTAAAGTTAAATCCATCTCATACATTGTACAAAGTATTTTCCATAAATATTTTGAGGTCTTCTTAGCTAGAATGTTTATTGGACAATAAAAAAAAGTGTGACTCTTATTTATTTGTATAACTTCTCTCACTGTCCATTAGTCATTGAATTCAATCTCCTATTTTTTCCTTCTATAGTAAAAGAGAGATCTTCCTTTATTAGCTAAAATTCCAAATGCACTTTTCATAAACCAAAGTTGTGTAAAAGTTTTCTCTATTCTTTATTTATCCCCTTCCTTCACTTTTTTAGAAAATTATTTACAAATTTCCAAGTAACTTCAATGCCAAGCTTTGATACCAATTGTTAACTATCATATAGTTTTAACAAATTTAATATGTAGAATTAGAAATGAAAATAAATCAACTAGAGTCATATGACACCAAATTTATAGTGGATCAACATAAAATACTATATTCACTTTCAGAACAACAAATAACTCTTATTAATATCTAGATTTTATATTACACATAACAAAGGATTTACATATCGTACTGAATAGAGAAAGTTGGCTTTTCATGAATGCAAAGAGCCGGGAGTCAATTGAAACAACAAATCAAATGATAATTGCACTTCATATAGAAAAAATAATATTTTTTTATTTAGATAATATATTGTGGAAATACATTCAATATAATTTTTACCATTTTATTTATTTTCAAACATATTAATAAGGTACAAACCATAATCAAAATTTTAGTTATGTATATATATATATATACATATATATATGTATGTATCTATATATATATATATATGTATGTATATATATATACATATATATGTACATATATATATGTATCTATATATATGTATATGTATACATATATATATGTATGTATATATATAAATACATATATATGTATGTATATATATGTATATATGTATGTATATATATATATGTATATGTATATGTATATATGTATATACATAATATATATATGTATATATGTATATGTATACATACATATATATATATATATATGTATCTATACATATATATGTATACATATATAGATCTATGTATATATATGTATGTATATATGTATATATATATGTATGTATATATGTATATATATGTATGTATATATGTATGTATGTATATATGTATGTATGTATATATGTATGTATGTATATGTATGTATATATATATATATATATATATATATATATATATATATATATATATATATATATATATATATATATATATATATATATATATATATATATATATATATAATCCATGAGTATGTCAATTCTTCTTGGTATAATAATAAGTCTGATTGGGCTTATTCATAATCCCCCTTATTCTAGTGGGTCCATTCCTTTATCTCAAATCATACTTTGCATGACTTGACCTGTAATTATTTTTCTAACCCTTATTATCATTTCCTAAACTTGACTGAGATCACCATCAATATTTAAGAAGGTTTAATTAAGTGTCTTTACATGCAACATGTATATGGTAAACTCAAACTTCATGTGGCATCCTTATTTACTATCTCGTCCATAGTATCTAGCTTGTTTCTCATAATTTGTGCTAAATGGAGAGCCTTGTTATCAAGCATTTATTATGATTTTAGTGAGCAATTTTAACTTTTGTTAAATTGATGGGGTGGGTTTGAGGAGATGTGCCTCTTAGGAAAGTATAGGTTCTTGACTTTGCAAGATATATTTAAAGGGAGTAAGAACCCTCCTTTGAAACATATAAATAATAAAAGTGTTATTACAAAGTGGGGTTTCAATTATAATGTTTTAGTTCATACCAAGATAATATAATATATAAAATCAAAATTTAACATGGTATCAGAGCCAGTCTAACACATGATCTAGATTAGATTTATTTATTCAGTGCATTCAAACATTCCTAAAACCTTACTTATTAAAATGATAAGTAGAATAAGGATTGAAGACAAACTCAAATTTGCTTCAAATTTTGAAGCATGGATATTTCATATAATGATGATACTAAGAAAACATAAGTTGACAACAATTGTGGGAAATCCTCCTAAAAATAAGAACTAAAATACATTACCTCTAGATCGTGTGCCTATTCCAATCAGCTTACTATCTTTGTCTTTGATAATGTAGGTCTTCTTAGTGAATTGTAATTGATAACCCTTATCCACCAACTATCCTAAACTCAAAAAATTATGCTTCAATCCATCAACAAAATAAACATCATTAGTGTTAGTTTTACCTTCAATAGTAATGGATCCAATTCCAATTATATGATAGATTGCATTGTTACAAAATCTAACAATACCTCTATCATGATTCCTAAACTAAACTAACTTATTCATATCACCAATCATGTGATGTGAGTATCCACTATCAATTATGCAATCATATTTATTTTCAACTTGGAAAACTAGAGCTCTTTCTTCTCTAATTTCTCTATCAAGCTCATCTTCCTTAATATCCACAAATCCCAATTCATCATCACTTTCACTTTGACCTCTCTCATCATATTCTTCATCTTCATTTCCATACAAACAATTTCTATCTCTTCTAGGCTTGAACTTTCCTTTGTATTTTTTCTCTCTTTTAGGACATTTAGATGCATAATGACCAAATTCATCAAAATTCCAAAATTTTAAAGATTTTCTTACCATCTTTTTCTCTTCTCACAAGAAGGGCTATACCTGTATCAACCTTCTTGTCTTCATTAGATCTACTACTACCAAAAAATCTCCATGTGTGCTTGCACTCCTTGTCAGACTCACCACTTTGGGAGTGTTTATTTTCCATACCAAAGAGCCTATTTTTCATGGTTTGGGTCATTTTGAATCCTTTTGACTAGGTTTTGAATCCCTCAAAGTTGGTCATTTACTGTTGTCATGCTGATGTGAATTATTCAAAATTCTAGAAGGCCCTATTTGACTTGTTATAATTCTGTCCCAGTTAATCAAAATGCTAAAATTTCTTTTGCATTACATTTTAGAGGTTGGAGACTTTCTATTTTTCAATTTTGAGCTTATGACAAATCTATATGATCTATTTTTGAACATGGTTCCAAATGCAATTTGCAAAATTTTATTGGTGTCAGCAAATATAGATTTGTAAGTACCCCTACTCATGATGTCATAACACCAAATTTATGGTAGGTGAGGTTGGATGGATTGTACCACTATTTTCTCCTTTGAAAATACTTCAAGTTTGCCAAGTTTCAAATCTTGACGAATCCATATACACACATTCCCAAGTCAATTCTGTTTGCAAAAATCACTTTTCTACTAGTATGTCCAGTCCTGCAATTCCAAGTAGCCTACTTGACCATTCACCAAATGCACCCTGGCATTTTCCATGAGCCCTAATCACATATTTATATTTTCCTCATTACAGTGAACCAACACCCTAGTTTTTGTTTCCCCAAGTGTTAGTTTACCTAGTTTTCAAAGCCAAATACGAATGAAAATTATGGTTTTCTGACATGTTTGCTTGTAGGTAATTTTGAGAGGGAAACTTTGATAGTCAATATCTTTTGAATAATAAATCATCATGATATGAGATTAAACAAGGCAAAAGTATATAGGACAGAGGATCAGTGTGTTTGATTTCAGAGCCTGATCAGATGTTTTGGTTTGTTTATAAAGCTGGTCAAAGGACCTTCTAGCGTTATATTAGCAGTTTGTAGATTAATGATAAGGCGAGTTTTGATTGATTAATTAGTTGTCAAACTTGATTTTAATTAGTACAAAGGTTCAATGGATCACTTAGATAGTTTAGTTGTTTGAAAATGAAAATATTTTTGTTGGACCCACTTTAGGGCCTGACTAATTCCTGTAGAACTGTAAGGCATGATGAGGTTCTTGACATGGATGAATGAGATTAGAATGAGTTTGATGTGACAATGAAAAGGTGATATAGGTGATGTTGGTATGACTAAGGCATGAGGATAAACCTTTTCTAATCAAATAATGAAGTTATTTTTTTCACTACACACATTATCCTCTCATTTGAAAGGGGAGATGCTTCTGGAGGTATTGACTCTACTACTAAAAAACTATAGAGAAAGAGATCTTTGATGAGTGGTCTCTATTTAGTAAATGGAAGCCTATTTGGATGTAGAAGCTAGAAGACATAACCAAGGATGAGTACCCAAATTTTTACAATTCACTCACCAATGACTAGGAGGAACACTTAGCATCAATTACATAGATTTTATCAGTGGGAGAATCAATGCACCACATTATGTAATTTACATTCCACAAAAGTAGGGAAGCACATCTTAGAAGTGGTCATAGAATTTGTTGACACCTCTTTCCATGGGAAACATTGACGTGCACTCTACATCTCATTAGCTCCATGTTGGATATGAGTGGGTCTTTTACTTCTTTCTTTACCTGCAAAATGAGCAATTCAACCACATATTTTTGCCTAGTAAGGCAGCCACGTGCAGTGGTGTCAAGCCACATGTGTCTTGATGCTGATCAATCCATTTATCTAAACAATCTCCATGAGATATGTGACTGTAATTACCACTAAGGAAAGGGGTCACTAAGCTAAAACAAGAGGGAGAGCTATAAATATGCAAATGAAGGAGGTATTTCCATAGCATAAAGGAAGTCATTGAGTTTCAAATAGAATAGACAAATCAAAAGAGGTCAAAGCTCATGAAGAGGGATCATTGTGCTAAAAGAAGACCATTCAGTGATGAAAGAGACCACCTCTCATATGAGGAGTACATGAGTTATACATGGTTGAAGCCAGTGTTGAGAAGAGGAACAACTCATAGTAGAGAAGATGTAAGAATGGAAAACATAATTGGGGATGTATGTTGGATAAAGAACACAATGTAACCCCAATTTGAATTTTAGAATGAAGGTGATTTGTAGAGTGGTCTATATTTTTCAAATTTTAAATCAATTGCTTATGAAATGCCCACAAGCTATATAGAAGAGGGACCTCTGCCTCCATTCAAGTCTGAAGTACTAACATTGAGAGAAATTGACCCAGTGTTCTGGTTCTGTGTATCTCTACCCCACTCTTATAAGGAAAACTTGTGGGTAACTAAACCTAGAGATGATAGATTACTTTGATGCCTATTCTAATGGGGGTCCATGATTGTTGAATGATGCCCGCCAACTGGAAGCTCACTTTTCAGGGCCATTCTACCCTAACCCAATAGGATCCTCTCTTATCCCGCTTGAAGGAAGAAGGTAATACATGTAGTTTCCCAATAGGCTAGAGCCCTTAGAAATTGCAAATGAAGAGTGATGATTTTTTAAGGATCAAGCAAATGCATTGGGAGCTTTCAAATCAAGATGGTAAGTTTTCCTTTCAGGCATAATTTTGTTTGAGACCTTTAGTCCCACACTAGGTGAGTTAAGGAACTTTATATTCTTTAAATACAAAAGCACACTACAACTAAGTGTCTTAAATATGCAAAGGTTTTAGAAGCCTCAAACTTGTGTGGGTCCCACACAACTGGCTAGAGAGGAAGAAAGAGAAAATTTTGACCAAGTATGTCGCCAGAGAGATGTTGACATCATCAAATGATGTGGAACCTAAGAGAGAATCTTAAAGTGACATGTGGAAGTTGACTAAACTTGAGCTGATGCATTAGATGGAGACATGCGGCTAATTAACAGTGGTTGCTATGTCGCCAAAGGAAAGATGCTAGAACATTAAGTATGCAACATAGCGACCAACTAAGGTGGCACTATGAAGTAGCAATTAGATGAGGTGGTGATGACATGGTATTGTGATGTGGTGAGCTGAGGTGGACTAAAGACTTGATGCTGAGGTGGAAAAATGGTGACATGTGTCACATGGTTGCTATGTTGTGATGACATGGCATGATGTTGGCTCATCATGTGACATAACGACCAATGATGTGACACAATGACATGGCATAATGACATGGAAAAATAGGTAGCCAATAGGATGGTGCCACATGGTGCCCAAATGGAGGTTGTTAGGTGACTATGTAGGAAACAAGCTAATTTGGTGATGACATGTGTCAAGGTAGTCAAACAAGGTTTGACCTAGATTGAAAAATAGAGAAAAAAATCAAACATGGATAAGAAAATGAAATTTTTATGTTTTCTCCCCATGAAATAATTTTAAATAAATTTTGATTTAACTCTAAAGTTTTAACTTTTTTGGAAAATTTTTAATTTTTGCATAAATTTAAAATGAAGCACAGTCTTGAGGTCATAGCAGGAGCTCAATTTTCAAATCAAGATTCTAGGAGTTCCCTACAAGCGAATAGAGGAGTATTGTATATTTTCAAAATTAGGAGAAGATGAACTTTCTAATTTTGGAGTTTGTTTTTGCATAGGTGGTCACTGGTTTGAGTTATATAGGGATTTGTATTAGATACCCAATTTGTAGTTTAATTTAGTTGGGTTAGTTTAGATCTGATTTCTTGTAAAATGATGAACTAAATAAACATAAAAGATAGCATGAATGTGGTTTTGAGCATGACTTGTCACATTTAAGTCAATTAAATGAAAATTTTATCAGCATTCGAGATGTTTTCATATATTTTGGGCAAATAGAATGGTTTTCATCATTGAATAGGAGATATTTCAAGTTTGTTACAAAATAATTATGAGAACCATATCAAATATCATGGGTAGAAAAATGAGAGAGGTTTTAAAACTACAAAGAATGGAGATTCAAGTGGACACATGTTGCCTTTAGATTAGGTCCAGGATTCTATTCTTTTTTCTATATCTTTCTTTCTCTCATTCATGGTAGGGGTTCCATTTTTTCACTATGCAGCCATTGTAGGTTGGAAAATGTTGGAAAGGTTAGGAGTTGGAAATGGAAGCACAAATTGTTTATGGAGTTGATGAAGTCTAAATGGAAAGTATTTGGGATGTGCTGGTTCTTTGGCTATTATATCCCTTCCCATCCCATCGGTTTCTCATTTCCACCATTTTCTCTCTTGTATGATAGCACATGTTTATTGTATAGTTTGGTTTATTAAGTATTTTTTTAGTCAATTTAATGTATTTTTATGTATTATTTCAAAGAAATCAATACAAAGAATAACAATTGTTGAGTTTCATTTTAGATCTTGTCTCCTTTATAAGTGATTTGCAATGCTTTATGATCTCTAAAAAAATAGTCTTGATCATAGGTGCAATCCCTTAAAGTTGTATGTTGTTTCACTATTGCTTATAATTCAATGAGTTATGTAAATGCTTCATGGAAATCAATAGGGTTGCAATTTTATTGAGGAGGATATCAAGTAAGAATGAGATTTAGATTAAACATTGATATCCAATTTACAAGGTAAATGGATAGATCTAGAGTCTTGGCATGGGATGTATGTCTTCTATATCCAAAATGCATGAGAGAGATTTACAAATTTCCCAATGGATGAGGTACTAATCAGCTATAGGATCATTAGTTTGTTCTCCATACTTGGTTTTCATCCACTTTCCCTACCCACATAAAATCAAATCAAATTCAAATAATCTTTATATTTTATGTTTGAAGAGCTAGAATAGAATACCCTCACTTAGCTTATGAATTACATTGGCTTGCATTTAGCTATTGTAGATCTATGTTATTTCATGAGTCAATAGGAGAAATAAGGGTTTTATCTATTGTTGATAGGTTTAGATTATATGCTTAATTGCATTGGTACCATATAAATGAATCTGAGGTTCACCTACCTAGGTTTTGTAGAGCCTAAAGTAGAAGTAGGGTCTAGCCTTATAGTTGGCGCAGTGTCTAAAAGGGTATGTTGAAGATGGGAAGTAGTTGCCCCTAGATGTATCTTGTTCTTATCGAGGTAATTTGGAACATATAGCATTTTAAAACACCAAAAAAATGGAGACTCTACTGGGGAATGTATTGGATCTAAATGATAGACAAACCTTGAGAATTTGAAAAGAAAAGATTCAATATAGCAGGAAGGATTTACTACAGCAGTGAGGAAGTGTGGTATTCTTTGCATATCCTTGCTACATTTTGTGTTCCCCAGTAAGAATTATTTATGGACAATAGTATGTTGTGAGAATTGGATGTAAATTGTGTTATATGACTATGATAAGTATATCTTCAATCAGTTCAATTTTTGCAAGTGTTGTTGATAAAATTTAGAGTCAGAATTGTTTAAAATGGTTCCTCTCTTCTAAGTGTTTGTAGTTTTGCAAAGTTCTATAAGTTGAATATTCAATTCGGATTTTTCATGCTATGAATCATGTTTTAAATTTTTCTCATGACTGTGAGTGGTGAATCTCTAAAAGATCTCCGCACCAGTGAAGATTTGTTCTATATAAATGTTTTCAAAGAGTTTTTAGCTTGGTTTTGTAGATTTACAAGTTATGTTAAGATTTAAGAAAGAAGAGAGACTCTATGAGTTCTTGACTAATAGAGTTTTGAAGTGTTCTATGTGATCTATTGTCATAAGAAATTTGAAAGTTAAAAATGAATCACAACAATGATTTCATTTGTTTCTCCTCAAGGAGATGATGAATCTACAAGGATTTGATCAGTGGTGTAAAGAATTGAAATCAACATCTATGCCAATTAGCAAAATCAGCACCTATGTCAATTAGTAGATCAATGTTTTTAGCATCAACACTCAAGGCATTTCTTCCACTTTCATGAGACTTCTTTTCCATGAAAGTAAGCTTTACAAAATATTCTCCATCAAGTGGTATTTTCAGCACTAAGTAGGAGATTGGTTTGGTAAATCTCAACATACTTTGTGAAAGATAGATTCAACAAGTTTTTTATATTTTGAAGTAAGTTTAGAGTTTGAATTGGTAGAAGATTTTCATTTCTACTGCAAGTAATAAATTTTGGAAGTAATTATGGTGAATGAGTTTTAGGTTTGTGAGAAATGGTGAATTTCCTTTAAGCTAGTATGTAGTCCATGGATAAAATTTGTAGATCTATTTCTACCAAGAGATACATGCCATTAAATTTTGATGGCATTCATGGTTTCCCAACTCAGTATCATATAATCTTAGAAAGTATTTGCCTAAGTTTAGTGGGAAACATAAAAATTCAGGCAGTCATCATATTCAAATATATATTGACTTGATTGGTGATTTCAAAATTGCTCATGAAGATGTTCATATGAAATTATTTGTTCAAACTTTATAATATGAATCTAGGGATTTTTTTTGCTCCCTACCGACATGTTATATTTCATCTTGGGATGAATTACTTTCAACATTCATGAAGCAGTTTGGGGAAAGAGTAAGCATCTCTAGTTATTTTCATAAGTTCTTGAAGATTCAAATTAGGAGTAATAAATTAGTTCCTGAATTTAATATCATATTTGCAAAGGTTTTAAGTGAAATTCTTGAAAGTTATAAACCAGATGATTATGTGTGTTTAGTGGTTTATCTTGATGTGTTTGATAAGAAGATGAGTTATCTATTAAGAGATAAAAAACCTAATACTTTGCATTAGGCATTCATGATAGAAATAGAGATTGAAAATAATATAAAGTATGGCTTAACTAGGAGTCACTTCTCTAGGAATGTTTTCCAGCAAGATAAGGTTCAAAGGAAAAATCAATTTCATAAAGAGTGTTTGATTTTAGATCAGCAAATAGGTACAACTGCTGTTGTAAATAATTTCGTTGAAAATTTAGAAGTAAAAACATGTGAATATGAAGTCTCTTTGTTGCAAAAAGGAGTTGAGTCTATCCTTGATGAATTGAATGCACATATTTATAGTATCATAGTAGTAGATGATAGAGTTGATTCACTTTACAAAGTATACATACAAGATATAAATTCAGTCATTCCTTCTTCTATTGATGATTCTCATTATGTTGAAAACATATGTAATCATGAAGTTGAAAGATGTTCATCTCAATATGAGGATGAAGAAGCTAGAAGTGATATTTTAGGTGATGAAAGTGAAGTTGTTGATTTGACATATTATGAAGAAGCATCATGTGAAGACAATGATGAGAGCTGTTGCTCAAGTAAAGAAGAGGACAGTGGTAGTACATGTTAATCTTCATTTGAATCTGATGCAAATTGGGAAGAAGAAAGCAATGATAGAAGTAAGTCCTCTTATGCAAGTAAAGGTATGAATTCTTTTTCTGAATCTAAAAAAGAAAATGCATCTCATTTTTTGCATTATACAAATCGATTAGTCAATGAAGAATTTGAGAGTGATTTGTCCTCCATGTATGAAGATAAAGAAATGGTAAATCCAATTGATGCTAATGAATTTAAATATGAAGATTTCAAGGGTGGGTTGTCAAATATTTTTACATTAGATAGTATAGTTGTAGCATGTAGTGAAATCATGGTCTATCTATAGTAGTTATCCCAAATGAGATAGTGAAGGGAATGTAATTATGGATACTATATTCTTGGTAGAAGAAATAGAAAGTGAATCTTCATATAGTCCTGATTTTTCTTCATATGCTGAGAGTCTTCATGAAGATGAAATGGGTAGTGAATTTAAAGTGTATACTAACACTTTATATGATGAAGATTGTGATGATGACCAGCCATTTGTCCAAATGTTCAAAGAGGATCCTTGCATTTGGTTTCAGATTTAGTTGACCTAGATGTAAATGGTGACACACTATCATACTACTTTAACAAATCAGAATGTTGTTCTTTTGGATGTGACAATGAAAATGATAATGATGTTGCATCTAATGAGATTGATAACAAGGTGTTTGATGAATTTGTTATTGAAAATTAGCATGCAACTTGTAATGAGGTTTATGATGAATACTTAAATGTGATAACTAATTCATTTGTTGATTTCAAAGAACCACTATAGGTCTTCAGATTAGATTCAAATTTTGACATTGATGGCATTTGTGAGTACAAATTTGATTGCTCATTTGAATACCATCTCGTTATAGATAAGGATACACATTTTCAAGGTATGTGTGACTTTTTTCACAAAATTGAGTATGAAGCTTTCATATTCAAAATTGATAGCATGCATGATTCATTTGTTGAAGAATATTTTCAGTTTGAGTCTAATATTTTTGAGCATGTTGATCAAAACTTTCATAATGAGCAAGTTGTAGAAAATGAAGCTAGTTTTTATATGCGTTATGAAAGTGAGGATGTAGATTTAGGTTGGCCAAGTGAGTTGTTTCAAGATGTGTATCTAATTGGTGAGACTGATATGAATAATATTTCCAACTTACCTCATGGACATTCAAATGAAAATCAGATTAATGATAGAGATAAAAGTTTTTGTTGAAGTTTGATGGCTCGTGGCCATCAATTGTACATAGTAGGAGTAGTTGTTTCTTGCTTTCAATAAAGCTATTTAAGAGAGAAGTTTTTGGCTATTAGGTTTGTGGTTTTCTTCTTCTAGAGATTTTAATCCTTGCCATGCCCACAATGGACATGCATCCCTAGACAAAGCCACTATTGGGACTCAAAATTGAGGCCCCAATTTTGAATACTATTAAAAAAAATCAAGCCCTATAAGCACTTTTAATGCATGTGTACCTAGCTATTCTTTTGAGGCCTAAGAGATGTTTAATGTTTCTAACACCTTGCATTTAGTATGTCTATGTGTCCCATGATTATATATCACCATTTTGAGCCATTCTATGAAGTCCTATTTTGAGCAATGTCCCATTTTTTATTTTTGCCTAAGTGTCAAACAATGATAGGAGGCCTAGTTTGCAATTGAATATCTTGCACCTAGTAATGTTTCATGACTCACTGCTTTGGGAGTGTTTAGTGTCCATACCAAAGATCCTATGTTTTAGATTTTGAGTCATTTTAAATCTGTTTGACTAGGTTTTCAATCCCTCAAACTTATTTATTGTTGTCATGTTGATGTGAATTGTTCAAAATTCTAGAAGGCCCTGTTTGACTTGTTATAATTTTGACCCAGTTGAATGAAATGCTAACATTCTTTTTACATTGAATTTTAGAGGTCAGAGACTTTTTATGTTTCAATTTTGAGCTTATGAAAAAAAATTTTGATCAATTTTTTAACGTGATTCCAAATGTAATTTGCAACCTTTTACTAGTGTCAGCACATGTAGATTTTTTAGTACCCCTATTTGTGATTTCATAACTCCAAATCAGTGATAGGTGAGATTGAATGGATTATACCACTATGTTCTCCTTTGAAAATGCTTCAATTTTGCCAAGTTTCAAATCTTGACAAATTCATCTGCACACTTTCTTAAGTCAATTCCATTTGCAAAAATCACTTTTCTACTAGTACTTCCAGTTCTACAATTCTAAGTAGCCTACTTTAACCATTCACCAAATGCACCCAGTTATTCTTCATGATCCCTAATCATAGATTTATATTGTCCTCATGAAAGTGAACCAACACAATAGTTTTTGTTTCCCCAAGTGTCAGTTTACCTAGTTTTCATAACCAAATATGAATGCAAATTATTGTTTTCTAACATGTTTGCTTGTAGGTAATTCTGAGAGGGAAATTTTGATAGTCAAAATCTTTTGATTGAGAATTCATCATGAGATGAGATTCAACAGGGTATAAGTATGTGGGATAGAGAATTAGTGTGTTTGATTTCAGAGCCTGGTCAGGTGTTTTGGTTAGTTTTTAAAGCCAATCAAAGGACCTTCTGGCATTAAATTAATAGTTTGTAGATTAATGATAAAGTGAGTTTTGATTGATTAATTATTTGTCAAACTTGTTATTCTAGTTAGTACGATGGGTTCAATGGATCACTTCAATAGTTTAGTTGTCCAGAAACAAAAAAAAATTGCCAGACCCGCTTTGGGGCTCGATTAACTCCATCAAAATTATAAGGCATGATGAAGTTCTTGATATGGAAGAATGAGAATAGAATGAGTTTTATGTCACAATGCAAAGGTGATATAGGTGATGTTGGTATGACTAAGGTATTAGGATAAACCTTTTTTTATCAAATAATGAAGTCATTTGTTTCGCTACACACATTATCTTTTCATTTGAAAGGGGAGATGCTTCTGGAGGTATTGACTCTACTACTAAAAAAACTATAGAGAAAGAGGTATCCGGTGAGTGGTCTCTGGTTAATAAAAAAAAGCCTATTTGGATGTGTAAGCTGGAAGAGATAACCAAGGATGAGTACCTAGCTTTCTACAAGTCACTTGCCAATGACTTGGAGGAACACTTAGCATCAATTACATATATTTTATCAGTGGGAGAATCAATCCACCATATTATGTAAATCAAGTTCCACAAAAGTAGGGAAGCACATCTTAGAAGTGGTCATAGAATTCATTGACCACCTCTTTCCATGGACAACATTGACATGCACTCTTTATCTCATTAGCTCCATGGTGGATTTGAGTGAGTCTTTTACTTCTTTCTTTACTTGCAAAACAAGCAATTCAACCACATCATTTTGCCTAGTAAGGCAGCCACATTTAGTGTTGTCAAGCCATATGTGTCTTAATGCTTATCAATCCTTTTATCCAAACAATCTCCATGAAATACATGACTGCAATTACTGCTAAGGAAAGGGGCCACTAAGTTATAGAAAGAGGGAGAGCTACGAATACACAAATGGAGGGATTTCCATAGCATAAAAGAAGTCATTGAGTTTCTAATAGAATAGACAAATCAAAAGAGGCCACAACTCATAAAGAGGGACCATTGTGTTGAAAGAAGACCATTCAGTGATAAAAGAGACAACTTCTCATCTAAGGAGTACATGAGTTACACATGGTTGAAGCTGGCATTGAGAAGAGGAACAACTCATGATAGAGAAGATGTAAGAATGGGAAACATAATTAGGGACATTTTCTAGATAAAGCAAAAAATGTGACCCCAATTTAAATTTCAAAATGAAGTCGATTTGCAGAGTGGTTTGTATTTTTCAAATTTTAAATCAACTACTTTTGAAAACACCCACAAGTTATATAGAAGAGGGGCCTCTACCTCCATTTGAGTCTAAAGTACTAAGACCGAGATCAATTGACCCAACATTATGGTTTTGTGTATCTCTACCCCACTCTTATAAGGAAAAGTTGTGGGTAACTAAAGCTAGACATGATAGATCATTTTGATGCCTATTCTAATGGGGGTCCATGATTGTTGAATAGTTCCCACTAGCTGGAAGCTCGCCCTTCAGGGCCATTCTACCCTGACCCAATAGGATCCTCTCTTGTCCCACTTGAAGAAAGAAGGTAATGCATGCAGTTTCATGGTAGGCTAGAGCCCTTTGAAAGTATAGATGATGAGCAATGATTGTTTAAGGATCAAGAAAATGCATGGGAAGCTTTCAAACAAAGAAGATAAGTTTTCCTTTCAGGTGCAATTTTGTTTGAGGTCTTTAGTCCCACATTGGGTAGGTTAAGGCACTTTATATTCTTTAAATACAAAAGCACACTACAACTAAGTGTCCTAAAGATGCAAAGGTTTTAGAAGCCTCAAACTTTTGTGGGTCCTAACTAGCTAGCCAGAGAGGAAGATAGCAAAATTTTTGACCAAATGTGCCACTAGAGAGATGTTGATCTCATCAAATGACATGGAACCTAAGAAAATCTTGAAGTGACATGTGGCAGTTGACTAAACTAGATATGATGCACTAGATGGAGACACATGGCAGATCTGACGGTGGTTGCTATGTCACCAAAGGAAAGATGCTCAAACATTAAGTATGTGACATAGCGACTAGTTGAGGTGGCACTATAACATGGCAATCAGCTGAGGTGGTGATGACATGGAACTATGATTTGGTGAGATGAGGTGGACTAATGACTAGATACTGAGGTGGCAAAATGGTGACATGTGTCATGTTGTTGCTATGTCATGATGATGTGACACAATGCTGACTCATCATGTGACATAACAATCAATGATGTGGCATGATGACAAGGCAAAATAGGTGACCAATAAGATGGTGTCACGTGGTGCTCAGATGGAGGTCATCAGGTGATTGTGTAGGAAATGAGCCAATCTAGTGACAATATGTGTTAAGGTAGTCAAACAAGGTTTGACCCAGATTGAAAAATAGAGAAAAAATAAAACATGGATAAGAAAATGAAATTTTTATGTTTTCTCCCCGTACAAGAATTTTAAATAAATTTTAATTTAAATCTAAAGTTTTAACTTTGGAAAAATTTTAATTTTTGCATAAATTTAAAATGAAGTGCAGTCTTGAGGTTATAGCATGAACCTAATTTCCAAATCAAGATTCTAGGAGTTCCCAATAAGAAAATATAGGAGTATTACATATTGCTAGAATTGGGAGAAGACAAATTTTTTTATTTTGGAGTTTATTTTTGCACAAGTAGTCACTAGTTCAAGTTATATAGGAATTTTTCTTAGGTACCCAATTTAAGTTCAATTCAGTTGGGATAGTTCAGATCCAATTTCTAGTAAAATGATGAACTAAATAAATATAAAAGGCAGTAGCAATGTGGTTATGGGAAAGTTTTGTCACATTTAAGTCAATTAAATGGAATTTTTATCAACATTATAGATGTTTTCATATATTTTGAGCAAATAGAATGGTTTTTATCATTGAACATGAGATATTTCAAGTTTGTTACAAAATAATGATGAGAACCATATAAAATCTCATGGATCGAAAGATGAGAGAGGTTTTATAGCTACAAAGAATGGAGATTCAAGTGGACACATGTCATCTTTAGATTAGATCCAAGATTCTATTCTTTTTTCTATATCTTTCTTTCTCTCATTCATGGGAGGGGTTCTAGTTTTTCACTGTGAGACCATTGTAGGTTGGAAAATGTTGGAAAGGTTAGGAGTTGGAAATGGAAGAAAAAATGGTTTATGGAGTTGATGAAGTCTTAATGGAAAGTATCTGGGATGTGTTAGTTCTAGACCATGAAGCTTCACTTTGGTTGTGATACCCCCTTCCCATCCCATCAATTTCTCATTTCCACCATTTTCCATCTTGTATGATAGCATATGTTTATTGTACAGTCTAGTTTATTAGGTATTTTTTGAGTCAATTTCATGCATTTTCATGTATTATTTCAAAGAAATCAATACAAAGAACAACAAGTGCTGAGTTTCATTTAAGATCTTATCTCCTTTATCAGTGATTTGCAATGTTTTATGATCTTTGAAAAAATAGTCTTGATTATAGTTGTAGCCCCTTAAGGCTATATGTTATTTCATTGTTGCTTATAATTCAATGAGTTATGTAAATGCTTCATGGAAATAAATAGGGTTGTAGGTTTATTGAGGAGGATATTAGGTAAGAATGAGATTTAAATTGAACATTGATATCCAATTTACAAGGTAAATGGATAACTCTAGAGTCTTGGCATAGGATGTGTGTCTTTCATATCCAAAATGCATGAGAGAGATTTTCAAATTGACCAATGGATGAGGCACTAATCAGCTATAGGATCATTATTTTTTTGTCCATGCTTGGTTTTCATCCACTTTCCTCACCCACATAAAATCAAATCAAATTCAAATCATCTTTATATTTTATGTTTGAAGAGCTAGAATAGAATGCCCACACTTAGCTTATGAATTACATTGTCTTGTATTTAGCTATTGTAGATCTATGTTATTGCATGAGTCAATAGGATAAATAAGGGTTTCAATAGCTATTGACAAGTTTAGATTATATTGTTAATTGCCTAGTACCATATAAATGAATCTGAGGTTTACCTGCCTAAGTTTTGTAGAGCTTGAAGTAGAAGAAAGGTCTAGCCTTATAGTTGGTCTAGTGTCTGAAAGGGTATGTTGAAGATGTGAAGTAGCTACCTCTAGATGTATCTTATTCTCATCGGGGTAATTTGGAACCTGTAGCATTTCAAAACACCAACAATCACAACACTACATTACAAATAAGCAAAACATCTTTCCTTTGTACCACATGTTCAAAATAATTCCTTGAGTTGGCCTCGAGGCTTTCCCAATTAATTATAATAAGATAATTAATTAATTACAATTACAATAGCACTATTAGCTCATAATCTATACAAAACTTCACACATGCATTACTAGGGCTTGCACACTTATTGAGATCACCAACATATTATCTTTTGTCACTTCCTAACTATGCATATTCTCATTACATGTCATATGAAAGATAGCATACAAACATCGGGAACTACTTTCCAATTGCTCTATCTCTGAATTGCTTTTTGTAAATTAGGTACAACTTCCATACATCTTTGAGTTAGATTCTACACACAGAACCACATCATGAGGACATATTATAGAATATGTCCATGGTCATGCATCACTAGAAAATAAAACCATTGTCTATATGATTAAGATCTTTTTATGCTACTTAGCTAGTCTTTATACAAAGCATACTATGTTGACTCAATAATAAACATAGTCATGGATGCAACATATCAATATTTTCCAATGCTTATGATACTCCCACAAAGTAGTATCATCAGAATTCATGCTAACACATATTTCATTGTAAATTATTTACTCAATGCCTTGTTGAGCCAATTATTTACATTTTGTTCATATCCAACAAGCAACTCGTCATCCACATATAACAATAATATAATATAATTTTCTTGATCACACCTCTTGATAATAACACAATGATCAGATTGTAAAGTTTTGAAACCATGTTCTAACATGAATGAATCCAATTTCTTATACCATTGGTGAGGTGATTGTTTCATCCCATAGAGGTTCTTCTTCAACTTGCAAAACAAATTTTCTTTACCTTTTTCTTTGAAACATGTGGTTTCTCCATATAAATGTCTTCCTTAGTTTCTTCATGAAGAAAGGTTGTCTTAACATCTAATTGTTCTTATTCTACATCTAGAGCAATAATAAGACAAGGAATAATTCCAATGCATGACACTTTTTCAAAAGCTGAGAACATTTTCGTAAAGTCTACACCTTCTATTGAGAAAATCCCTTCTCCATGAACTTCTCTTTGTATCTTTCCTTTTTCTTATCACCCTCATGCTTGAAATTGTAAATGTTAAACTCATTATGGTTTTGAAAAATTAGTCACAAATACTTAGTCATTATCTAGCATAGTTGGTTGGTCATCACAATGATTGAGCCAATACTTAGGCTGAGTGCATAGTGCATGCTAAGTGAATAAAGAAATCTAAGTGATCAGTATGAGACAAGTGACTAGAGCATGCTAAGCATAAGTGTCTAGACAATACATGTCAACTAATATGACACTTAGTGCTAAGAACTAGTAGGTTCCAAGCAATCTGTGTGTGCCAAGTCACTCTAGTGCTAAGAGAATAGTTAATTTCGAGTTGAAAAGTGTGTGCTGAGTGAATTAGGAGCCAAGAAAACAATAGAAGACATAGTTAAGGTTGAGCATCAGAAGCCTATTAATGTTGTGTGAATTAGTCACTAACATACAAACTTGTAATGGCACAAACTTTTATGTGAACCATTTTTGGTTGACATGATCTTGAATTTTTGATGTCAAGAGATAATAATGGATTCATATCACACATCTGTATGTGACCCATGTAGCTAATTAGAAAAAGGAAAGCATTAGGTAGTAATAGCAATCAACCAAATTCATTGATTATTACCTAAGATTTTCTCCATGATTTTAATTTAAAGAGGTAGACCCTAAAGGGGAGCAATATTCAAAGAGAGATACTAAGGAGAGTATCATGTGTGAAAGAGGCATGGAGAAGATGCTTAAGTGAAGGTTAAGCATTGCATACCTAGTTGTCAAGACAAGTAGTGAAAGGTCAAAGAAGATACATTCGATCAGGAGGATCAAGATAAAATCAGAAAAGAGGAGATTTGACATCTAGCAGAAGGGTACTAATTGAAGGATTAGGTACTAAATCATTTTAATAGGTGATACAGGGTAAATCTCTTAATAGAGTAGTCTTAATAGACTTTTGTAAATCTTTTAATAGATTATTTAATTGAGTTTAAATCCTTTAGTTGAGGTGATACCTAATAGTCTTTGTAATCCTTTAATAGGGCATACCTCTCATAGGGTAGATCATATATTATGATCAAAAATTTGTAGCCATAATTAGTGACACTTTATTGCTATTAGTAGTGAAGATTTGTAGGTGTCATCCACACCCCATTTTTTACCTTCTCCTTGGAGGGTTTCTTTATAACCAAATTTTTTTGTGTTATATAGTGATTTACATTATGCTATGGATGTGATGCATATTATATATTTCAGTTTATAAGCTAAGTTATGATATTGATGATGATGAAATGTTTTATGGTTAAAAGTTAAAAGTACTAATTTAGCTCCCCTCCCCCCCTCTTAGAACTTACTTTCCCATTTATATTTCCAACAATGAGTATCAGATCTTTGTTGTCTAAAATGTAAAGTTTGATAGCTTGAGTGGAAAGGTCTTGAAGATGGAAGTCTACAAATTGAGAAAGACTATTGAGAACTGAAAGTTTGAAATACAACTTGCCCTACATTAGTTGAAGGAAGAAAGAGATGAATTGTAGAAATCATTGAAGAAAAGAGAAGAGTTGGTCATTTAGAAAAATGAAACTCAATATCAAGAAGAAGACACTACAAGATTATTTGAAAATAAGGACTCCAAAGAATTTGATGCAATAATTGTAGATCTAGTGGAAAAGAACAATGCCCTAAATGAAGAAGTTAGGAATCTAAAAAGGGAATAAGAAGCTCAATAATTTATGTTGTGTGAGATAACTAAACTAAAAAATAAAGTTGAAGATGATAAAGGAATGATTGAAGAAGGTAAAAGAATACTAGAAAACAAACTTGAGGAGAAGACATCATATGTGCAAAAACTAGTAAACATGCAACTGAACACAAGGAATCAATTGATGATATGAAATTAGGAACTAAATAGAAAAGACATTGAAATTGCAACTATGAAATCACTAAATGACCTATTATAGAATGAATTTAAAGAAGGAAAGGAATTTATTGAAAGGTTCAATAAATCTAGTAAATCCATAAAGTTCTTTGAAAAAATGATGGAAATACCAAGATTAAATGATGATATTGTTGGATTGGGATATTCTACTACTAAGGAAGGAGAATCATCTAAACATGGTAAAAAAGGGAATAATAAGGGAAAGACCAAAAAACCCACTTGTCATCATTGTGGAAATTTATGTCATACAACAAATGTTGGTAGAAGTAACACTAGCAATTAGAACCATAAGTAGAAAAATAGAGGACATTGCTATACCTAGAAGAAGCAAGGACATCGGGCACATGCATGTAGGACCAAGATCATCAACACTCAAAAACTTCAAGGATATGTTTACAACTATTAGAAGTATGGACACAAAGCATATGGATGCAGATCCAAACCTAAGTGGACATCAAACAAGAAAACAAAGGTACATCATCATGTAAACTCTTACAATTGGGATTATAATACAAGGTATAGATGTCACTATTATGAATAATATGGCCATGTTGCTAGAAATTGCATAAGGAAACACTTCAAAGGAATTTTAAAAAGGTGGTTTAATGAGAATGTATGTTTCAGTTATCTTAAGGTTGGTTATGTAAGCAAAAACTATCCAATTCAATCACTTGCACCAAGCAATGAATTTAGCAAAGGCAAAACAAAGGTAGATGTTGAAAAGAAAAAGATACAAATGAATAAGATGTGGAGAAAGAAGGAAGATTACATCACATCAAGCCAAGATGAGGTCACTTTACCCAATGGATTAGGTGATCACATCACCTCCAACTAGGCAATCAAAGGTATGTGTGGAATTGATATCTAAAATGATATATTTTGAAGCAGTTCCAAGCATTTAACGAATGAAAAGATTTATCAGTATGAATTAAGATGCAAAGAAGTGATTAGAAGAAAGAGACAATATATCATTATGATAATTTTTATATTTTTTCCAAGTATTGGAAGAATTATAGTATTTTTTGAGTATTGGAGGAATCATAGTGGTTGTTGAGTTAGCTATGTTGACCAAGCACATTAAAAATCCTATGGTGACCGAGTATACAACTGTGTAAGCACTAAGCATTAAATGCAAGGTTTTCATGGTTATATAGTTTATTTTCAAGTCATTTGAATTTACCAGATGATCAAAGAGCATGAAGGGGATTTCTAAAAGAGGAGTCAAATGATTACAAACAAGATTTAGTTGCTACTTGACACCATACATTGAATGAAGAGGTATTTCACTTGTGTCGAGTTATATTGTTTCACATTTTCAAACCATAGTGTGTTAAAATGAAAGTGAGGTCTTTAGTAGTAGAGAGAATGGAAGGTAAAGAGGTTATGAATGCTCAATTGATCAACAATGATGTATGGGAACCTCCTAAATTTCATATAAGGGAGACCTATTAGGTGCTTTATCAATAATTCTAGCAAAATTTATAATGATAAATGAGGTAGGATGTTGCTATACATGTAAGGTACAATAGGTTGGAGACCTAGAGATCAAAATGACATATCAAAAGTTGTGTGAGAATGGAATTCTAAAGGAAGAGAACAAGATTATTGAATGAAAATGGTTAACGTGTGCCTTAAATTTTTTGTAGAATTTCAAGATAGAGTAGATTAAGATTTTGTTGAGCCAAATTCATGACAGCTAGCTATGGTTTGAGGATGGTCCTATCAAGATTACTAAGAAAATAATTCATAGGGTAATAGGGTATCTTACTCTAGACTTAACCAAGACCATAAGGAATGATCCGAAGGAAGTAATTGAGAAATCTATAGGAGTAGTATGGAACAAGAGGGGAATGTCAATTGATACAATCACATACCCTATAATTACATTTTCAATGCATGTGGTTACACACAATTTCTACCAGTCTAGCTGACTCAACAGTGTGCCATGTAGTGTAGTTGACCTAGGTTATAAAATTATCAAGAGAGATCATAGCTCTGACCTTGCTGAGCTACAACTTTAACAACTATCAAAAAACCTAGAAGCTATTAGGAAAACAAAGAACTCTTCATGTAAGTTTTTCTCACTTATTGTTTGTATGTTCTTCAATGCAAAACACATTTCCTACATTTGGAAAAGTAGTATGGAAGACCAGACAATTAGTTACACAATAGATAAGGGAATTCATTAGTCAACTAGGAGATAATTTTGATTTAGTTATGACTAGTTAATTTGAAGATTTTAAGAAGTCTATGAAAAAAAAATTAGGGATTCATGTATCTCTAGTGGAGAAACATTATAATGATGTTTGTTTCCTAGTAGATGCCAACTATATATGTTCAAGCAGTTATTCCAAGGGTCAGATTGCTTAAACATTTATCTTATGAGGTGAATGTTAATGAAGCATCTACAACCATCATTGCACTATTGGTAGGGGACATTGATAAGAATGCTAAGGAATTTAGTAATTATGAAGAGGCTAAGGCAATAATTACTATCAACTTGAAAACTACCACTATTGATAGGAAGAAGAACAAATTAATAAAGAAATTGAAAGAACAATTTGGCGATGATGATGAAGGAGAAGGAGAAGGACCTCTATAGTTAACTCAAGGACTAGGTGAAGATCAAGGTTCAGATGATGAAGAGGAAGCCAAGAAAGAACCTAAGGAAATTGGAAAGAAGAGGAAGGCATAGCAGAAGAAAAGTAGAAGCCAAAGTAGAAACAACAAAAGTTGGTTGTACCTTTGACAAGGTCAAGCGCAAGGATTGCCACTACACAAGAAAAGAAAGCATAATCACCTAAAGACAAATGAAAGAGTGACATTGTAGAGCTAAGCCAACCTACAAAGAATTTAAGGAAGAAGTCTAAACCCTAAGATGAATTAGATGAAGAGAGGAAAGAATCAGATGGCATAAGTCAATGCAAAGTGGTAAGACACTATCCCTTATCTGATATAGATAATCTATGTGAGAATGTAAAGAATAATGCAAATTTATCTAGATTTCCACATATTGATTTTGATAAATTATATAAAGGAGATAAGAATAACATTAAAGAAGATATTTATTATATGAATGATACTTTTAAGACTACTCCTTTAGATATTTCTAACTCATTACCTAAAATTTTATATGAGAGAGTTGAGCAAAAATGGAAATACAACATGCAAACTGAAAAAATAGATTAGAGAGGCTACTTTAGCTCAAGTTATGCTTGGTCTTAATAAGAAGATGACTAGGAAGGTTGTAGATAAGTACAAAGGAATATTTTATCCTAAATATAGAGATTTTCATATCTTGAGGAAATAAGTTGAAGAGGTGGTAACCCAAAGTACATTACTTTGGAAAATAATCTATGGATTGTCCACAAAGACAATGGAAGAGGAAAAAAAAGATAGTGGGAGAGAAGGAAGATATAGTAGAAGAGAAGAAAGGCACATAACAGAATGACACACAAGAGGATATATATGTTAATGTGTCAGACACCAATCTTCCATAGGAAGAGAAAGAGAGTTATCAAGACTCTATAACTATTGAGGACATCATTGATAACAACACATAGAGAATGTAAATCCACTTAGTGATGATGATATTAAGAAATTGCAACAAGAATCCACCAATACAACTATTCCATGCACAATTAATATATTGGTTAGGATTGATGAATATCAAAAGTATGAGATTACATTGATAGAGAAACAAGTATGACAAGATACATCTACTGTGTGTCCACTTATTGCAAAAATAAAGGAGAAAGAATCACATGATCAATCATAAGATAAGGTTTTGGAGAAGAAAGATGAGCTTACTAATGTACCATCTACAATACCAACATTTATCATTGATATGAAAGAAAAAGAGGTAGAAACAATAGCTATATCACTAAACAATAGCTCAAGTATACCAACAATTGTGGTAATTGATAAAGAGGGAAGTGAAGAGCATAAGGGTAAGGAAGCTAGTCATGAACCCACCTCCCCAAAACATATTGAAGATCATAAGGAGAATGAACAAGAAGAAGAGGATAATATGGCTACTAAGATAGAAGATAAAGTAGCAATACAGACACTAGTTACCTTTCTAGTGACTAGATCACCTCTTAGTAGCCAAACTCTTCAAGTACTAAGTACTCAAGCTACACCATTGCATATATTAGTGTCGAGTACAAGCCCACCAAAAAGTGATGAAACTACATCACTAGAGGATGTTAGTTTAGATTAGGTGACTCTTTTACCATAGTTCAATCCCACAAAAATCACACTAGAAGAAATGGAGATACTCCAAGAGGCCCTACAAAGGAAATCAAGGCATGAGAATCTTAGGAGAGAGAAAAAGAAAAAAAAAGGTTTTGCATGATATTAAAGATATTTTTATTGATGCTTTTGATATTTGAGATTCATTGTCCAATATGCCTATTAGAGAATAAGTCATACATATAGTTGATAGGATAATAGATGAGGATATAGAGACTAATGTAAAGTTATTGGAATGGTCTAAGAAGAAGTTTCACACTAAGGTCTTGGATAAGATATCTAGTGCTATTGAACCAAGCCAAGTTGATTTATCAACTAAAATAGATAGTGTGAAGAAAGTTTTGGATAACATATACTCTTTATACAATAAATTATGTAATGTTGATTTCTTTACTCAAGAAACTCAAAAAATAATTGATAGGTTGCAAGGAGATCTTAAGTCTACCAGATCTTCATTGAAGACATCTCTTGGAACTTTTTAGTTACATTTCTAAAGATTATTATGACATAGAGTAGGCTTGCTAAGCTGCAAGCAAAAAATGAAAATATAAGATCAACTTTGAACAACACTTAATTCATGTTGACCCCACACATGGAAGTTTTGCAGAAAGAACTAGCCTTTGCAAACACATTGATGAAGAAAGATTCACATCTTTCTACACAAGAAGGTATAGTTGACATGGCAACAAATCTAGAAATTTTGATCCAATCATTAGATGTAGCCAGAGATAATTGGGATTCCATATTGGGAATCATAATGCAAGTACACAAGCTATTTTTGGATGAATATACTTTAAATGTATAGCCCTCAGTGACATAAGTGTCAAAAAAGGGAAATTTTGAAGATTGAAGATTTTGTAAAATTTTGAGAATTTGTTAAGGTAGATATCTACTCAAAGGGAGTTATAGAACCAAAATGAAGTATTTACTCAAGGGGAGTAACATTGAAAATTTTGAGATTTTTTGAAATTTTGTATAGAGACCAAGAAAAAATTCTACATTGTTTGACTTATGCATGAAGTGATATTATATATGCCATGACAAATTATTTTTGCCACTTATGTCAAAGGGGGAGATTGTTAATCTCATTATGGTTTGAAAAAGTATTGATAAAAAACTTAGCCATTATCTAGCATAGTTGGTTGGTCATCACTATAATTGGGCCACTACTTAGGTTGAGTGCATAGTGCATGCTTAGTGAACAAAGTGAGCCAAGTGATTAGTGTGAGCCAATTGATCAGAGCATGTCAAGCATAAGTGTCCAAACAATACATGCCGAGTGATATGATAGTTAGTTCTAAGCACTAGTAGGTGTCAAGAAGTTAGTGTGTTCCAATTCACTCCGTTGTTGAGCAATTAATTAATGTCAAGGAGACAAGTGTATGTCAAGTGATTCAAGAGATGAGAAAACAACACAAGACATAGTTAAGGCCAACCATCATATGCCTATTGATGTCAAGTGAACCAATCATTTACATAAAAGTTTTTAATGGCACAAACTTTTATGTAATTTTTTTTTGGTTGATATAATATTGATTTTTTGATGTTAAGAGATAAGGATGGATTCATATCATGCATCCCTATGTGACCCATGCAACCAACCAGAAAAAGGGAAGCATTAGGTGGAAATAGCAATCAACTAGAGTTGTTGATTATTACCTAAGATCATCTCCATGATGCATATTTAAAGAGGTAGACCCTAAGGGGGAGCAATGTTTGAAGAGAGATACTAAGGAGAGTATAATGTGAAAAAGATGCATGGAGAAAATACTTAAGTGAGGGTAAAGAATTGCAGAACCAATTAATGAGAACAAAATTGATTGTGAAAATAGGCAGTGAAAGGTTAGAGAAGATACATTTGATAATGAGGATCAAGATACAATCAGTAAAGGGGAGATTTGGCATCTAGTAGAAGGGTGCTAACCAAAGGATTGGGTATTGAATCATTTTAACAAGTGATACATAGTATATCTCTTAATAGAGTAGTTCTAGCAGAATTTTGTCAACATCCTAACATAGTGCTTACTTAATTGTGAATTTAAATCCTTTAGTCAAGGTGAGACCTAATAGTCTTTGTAATCATTTAACAGGGAAGACCTCTCACATGGTAGATCATAGATTATGATCAAAACTTTGTAGCCATGATTGGCCACAATTTATTGCTACTTTGTGGGTTTCATCCCCACCCAAGTTTTACCTTCTCCTTGGAGGGTTTCTAGGTAACCAAAATATATTGTGTTATGTGTTAATTTATATTATGTTATGAGTGTGATGCATGTTACATATTTCAGTTTATATGCTAAGTTTTCAGATAGATAATGGTGAAATGTGTTATGTTTAAAATTTTGAAGTACTCTTTCAACCCCCCACCTACTTACTTTCCTATTAATATTTCCAATAGTTCTGTAACAAATGGTTTTTCATATTAAAAACAAAACAAAAAAAAAGAATTTGGAAATGTGGAAATAGTGTTTGAATCCTCTCATGATTTCCATATTTAAAAGATCTAGCTATGACTTCTTGGCTTCCATTAGTTTAAAATATTATATAAAAATTCAAATTGCTAAGTGTTAAAATGATTGAAAAGAAAGGGAAGAAAAAATAAAAGGTTGAAAGAAAGAGTTGGAAAAATTATAATTAAATTATTATTATAATATATATTTATATATGTTCATGTAAGTATATCAATGGGGTGACATCATTTTATTATGTTATTATAATATAATGGTGCCATTATATAATAATAATAATAATAATAGTAATAATAATAATATAATGAAAGATCAATTAAAATCCCTTGAGGTATGTTTTTGTGTTTTAATTAGATTATTTTATCCTTTCTTAGATTATTTTCTTAATAGCTCATGTGGGTCCCACAAATGTATCCTATGTTCAAGTCGTTGTGTCCTTTCCAAAGAAGTTTAAGGTCATACCTGTCGATCCTAATAACCAAACTAAATGAGCATCTCATTCTGATGATCATGTTTAGCAATGCTTCCCCCCTCTTCATCTTCTCCTACAATCACCTAAGAAAACACTTTCGCCATGATAACAATTCTATAATAATTTCATCTAAACATTTTAAAATACCTTAAATTATTAATCATAATTTCAAATCAAGCAACTACTAATCATCTAATAACAGTTAATGGTTAGTGACCATCTTCATTAATAGTTAATTTACAATGTATATAAATAACTACCTATTTCACATGATCATGAAAGAATAACCTGTTAAATCCAACAGTTATGAACAAGTTTAAATTAAGTCAAAATTTCTAGATGTAACATAACCTCCCCGTTAAATTTTTTATCATCCCCAATGAATAACAAAACTTTAAACAATACTTAATCAGTTTAATTTAAGAAAAGAAAATAAATATTCAGAGACCAACCCTAGAGAAAAGATGAGGGTGTTTTTGAAAAATTTCATGATAATCCTCCCAAGTGGCAGTATCCTTTGCATATTGATCCCACTAGACCTTGCATTGTGTCGACACCTCCTAATTTTATAAGCATAGCTTATGCACCTCGAGTATTTTGAGTGGTTCTATTTCTATCACCCTTGGCTCTCACACCTGTAATAGGTTACAATCAATTATATGATCATGATGAACAATGTATTTATTAAGGTATGACACATGGAAGACATTATGCATCCTAGCAAGGGTTGGCGGTAAAGCAATTATGTAAGCTACTAGGTTCACAACTTCCAATATTTCAAAGGGTACCGCATACCTTTGTGCTAACTTGGAATTCTTACCAAACTTGATAGTACTCTTTTGAGGTTTTACCCTTAATTTAGTACTGTTTCTCCCACTGAGAATTCTCTAGGTTTTCTTTTTGTGTTTGCATAACTTTTATGTCTATCATTAGCTACCTTCAATCTCTAACAAATCTAGATTATCTATTCTTCCATTTCTTCAAGCACTTCAGGTCCAACAATAATTATATCTTCCAAGTGATTCCAACTCACAGCTTGAGTTCTACATTTGCAGCCATATAGAGCCTCAAAGGGAACCTTTTTAATGGTGGATTGATAGGACTTGTTACATGTAAATTCTACTAAAGGTAAATATGTTTCCTAGTGGTATTGCCGATCCATATAGTATACTCTCAAAAGATCTTCTAATACCTAATTTACTCTTTTTGTTTGACATTTGTCTTAGGATGATAGGGGATGATAGGTTGAACAAATGTTTAGTTTAATACCTAGTGCTAACAATAATATTTTCCAAAATCTGAAAGTTATCCAAGTATCTCTATGTGAAATAATTTTCTTTGGAATTCCATGCAATTTGAAAATTTCTTTCATTAATTTATGAGCAATTTCTAGTGTTTCATCAGTTAGATTTCCTAGTATAAAATGAGCAACTTTTGTCAATCTATGTCATGTCCCCTTTTCAAATAATTAAAAAATAATAATCTTTGCTAAGACAGGCAGGCCCAAGAAAGTGAAGTTTCGGAAAAAGGGAGTTAATCTTTGGAAACCGTTGGACTAATAAATGATAATTATTATTAAAATATGTTTCATTAACCTCTCTTGGATGTGAGTTACAGTTATGCCCTTTTTAAAGAGGTTTGGAGGCATTTTGGGGGGATTCCAGACTTGATTTTCACTCATTCTTTGTTATTCTTCAGAGGCTGCCAAACCTGTGGAGAAGGAGACCCAAGAACGGGAGTTTGCAGGTTTCCAGGGAGACCCAAGAATGGGAGTTTGCAGGTTTCCAGGAAGGCTAAGGATGGGAGTTTGAAGCCATTCCATGTGCATGCTCATACAGAGTTTGCCTTTGTGCTGAACAGTGCAGATTTGTGAGTTTCCGGGTGTATTTTTGTAAGAGTTTGGTGTTTCCGGTTGAGTATTTCATATCAGTTTTGGTTGCTGCTGTATTTTATACTTTAAACTGTTAAAATAGAGCTGAATATATATATTGGGACGTGATTAAACTTCTGAGATAGATTATTAGTGTTCTTGTGGTGTTTCCGAGCATATTTTGTGCTATTTCGGGAGCCCGATGAGCATAGTTTTGGTCCTACATTTTCGAGCTGTTGTGTAAAGGCTATACGGATCTGGAAATATCAATTTGTAGGCTGTTATGCTGCTGAAAGTTCTGTAAAAATTTCCATTTTCAGATTCATTAATAATTTGTGAAGTTGTGAAGCTTTTAGCACTATTTTCAACATACCCGATTTGGGATTTCTTAAGGAATTTGGTGGATCTTTGTGATAGCAGTTGTTTGATTTTAAAGATCTGATTAGAGGTTGGAAATATCATGAAAAATCAGAAAAGGGACATTTCAGTGGTATCAGAGCCATGATCTTGCCAGCCTGAGGGTTTGTAGAAGTTGCAGGTCAGTTTTGACAACTACCCAGATATTGCATTTCAGTTTTGAGAACTACCCAAATCTTGCATGTCATAATTTATGATTGCATGTTGCTTCTAATCAGTTGCATGTCCAAATCTATGGTTTCATGCTACTTCTAATCATTTGCCTATTAGTTCTTGGTGAATTTGGCGGTTGTAGAAGTTTGCATGTCAGTTTTGACAACTACCCAGATCTTGCATGTCATAATTTGGTGGTTGCATGTTGCTTCTAATTAGTTGCATGTCCAAATCTATGGTTGCATGCTACTTCTAATCATTTGCATGTTAGTTCTTGGTGCTTGAAGAAGTTATATCCTATTGGGGTTACACTCTACTTTATCCAGAATGGACAGGTATAGTACAGAGTCTCAAAGGGAACGATCTTGGACAATTGATAGCCAGAGTCAAAATAGTAGAAAGGATGGTTATTTAGACATTCGAGATAAACTTATGAAAATAAGCCATGACATGTCTAAATAGTTGGTTGAGCACCACCGTATAAATGACATGTTATCTGACCCAGCTAAGGTGGATAAGTTGACTGGATTTCTATTTGGCAGATTTTCTCACAGGACAGATGACACAATTCCCAAGAACTTGCATGAGGAGTTTGAGAAACTAGCTGATAGCCAGGTAGTGGTCTCAGATTCTACTTTGCCACAGGAGGTGGTGGGAAAGGATATTACACAGATTGATAGTAACAGTCAACTTGATACTCAAATTGAGACAATTGTTTACAGGTTGTCAAAGGGTGATGCCACAGGTATTCAGGATGGTATAGTTACAACAGGCAGTGACTACAGTGTAGTGGGTTCAGATGATGATTATGAGGATGTTGTTGTGCAGGATGGTGAGATACCTAGTAGAGATGAGCAGACATTGAGCATTCATGAATTTGCTTAGAAAGAGTACCAGGCGCAGTTAGATGCTTCATCACATGAGGTTGAGGCAGGTAGTACTTCACATGATTTATCCCGCCAGCTGAAGGTGAGTGAAGATAGTATTGTGACTTCATTACCTTATCATGACAGGTATGTGGAGTTAGTTGGTATTGGTCATATTACTCAGGTGAGGAGTTTTCTTGAGTTACCAGTTGATTCTAGTTTACGGATATGGACACGAGATTGTTATATTGGTGTTTGGGATTCAGTTGACTGGAGATCTTTAACACTTTTTGGTCGCAGTGTTTGTTTGGGTGCTATCATGGATTTGATTAGCGGATTACATGGTGTTGTCTTTTCTTGTGCCAGTATCTTGTCTGATGTTGGTATTAGTTTTTATACACCGGTGTTGGGCTTTGTTCATATATCCAGTCGACCATACTTGCTAGAATGTGTTGATGATCTTTCATATTTGGCAGTGTGTACAGATGAGTCCCAGGATCATATTGGCATCGATGACATCTAGGAGGATGTAGTGGGCAATTTTGAAGACTTAGTTTCTTTGGGTACAGAGGAGTTGGACAGCAGTGCTACAAATTTTGATACTCTGTATGTTGATATGAGCTTTAGAGTTGATTCACAGGACATGGATGGTAATACTCTAGAGACTAGTAACTTTGAGGATACTCCTTTAGACAGTGCATCAAAGGAGGTTTGTAGGAGACAGTCAAGCCAATGCCATCATGTGTCTAATCAGTTGAGAGTTAGTGACCGAGACATTGCTATCACTTGCCAACATTTTGATGCTGCTCGTCAATTATTAGCAGTTTATGGATGGGGTTCTCCTACTAGTGATGAGCAGGAAGGAAGTTATCTTTCCTTGACAGAGATCCACTCTTTATGGGAGGCTATTCAGATTTTGAGACAGAATTATATGCAGTTGGTAGCTGATAGAGATTATCTTATGGAGTGGGGTAGTACAACATATGATGCATTGTTGGCCAAGGAAGATGAGGTGAGTGAGCTTACTGAGCAGCTTGAGGTGACTTTTGAGATTCTTGAGAGTACACAGTTGGCTTTCAAGGAGTCACAGTTTCATTTGGCTAAGGTGACCATGGAGTTAGAGCGACTACAGTCTTTATCTGATTCTATACAGTCACAAGCTATGGTGTTTGGTGATTCGAGGATGTCCATGACTGAGATTGTCAGAGACAATGGAGATGGGGATGCATCCATCCTTGATACTAACATTGGCATATCAGGTTCATTCCCACTAGAGTCAGGTTTAGTTGAGTTGGGTATTGTAGCAGATTATTGTATGCCTGACAGGGTGGTGGCCTCTAGTACTGAAGGCACAGAGACTAGAGATGTATCAAAGGTCATGTGTGATGTTGGTGAGTCGACAGTTGGCATGGTTCCTGATAGTAATACTACTCCCTTGGTGATATCTTTGGAGGTAGTAGTCAGTTCCAACATGGTTGATGATCAATTGCAGTTAGTTTCATCTGGATTACAGTCTGAGCCACTGACTGAGATTGGCGCATTCTATCGGCATTACACTGTGAGGTACGCTCATCAATTTACCTTTGATGACCATGTTGATGAGATTATGATACAGAGATGTACTTTGGTTCCTAGTGCTTATCATCAATTATGGAATAGTTTGATGCCTCGAGATGAGAGTTGTGATGGGCACAACATGGCGACAGGTTTTGTAGTTGATAGCTTGATAATACATGACTTAGAGCAGGAGTTTTGGAGTGATGCTTCAACAAGTGTTGTTATTGATTCTACTCCTTTGGCTATGACATCTCCTGACTTAGCTAGTGATCAGTCACAGTGGGTTGTATCACTTGTTCATGGTGAGTTGTTGACTGAGGTTGGTTTTTTTAATCAACATTATATTGCAAGGTATGTACATCAGTTAACAATTGATCCTTATGCTGAGGAGTTGATGGCAGGAAAATTTGGTTTGGGTTCCATTTCTTGTTGTTTATCTTGTGATGGCTTTTCACCATCAGGGGTGCATGGGAGTTATGGTTATGAGACAGTGGCCAATGATCTACAGAGTTGTGTTGACTGCAGGAGTTGTATAGTGTGTGGATTCTCCATACTTGGTATAGTTTCATTTGAGAGCATTCACCATTGTTGCAGAGTTGGATTGTACATTCCATATAGGCCAGTGGAATGCATTGATGGTATTTACTATGTTGGTAGTCCACTTTACTTGGGTTTTGATATTCTAAGAGTTTGTGTCTCATGGGTTTTTGACTGTGGTAATGGTGATTTTGGAGTTTGGTTGAGCTATAATTGCCAGTTTGATTATGGATTCCTCTTGGTCATATTGCAGAGGATCTTGCAGGAGTCTGTGTTAATTGGTAGTAGTATAGTTCATGACTACATTTGGGATCCAGGAGGATTGATTGGTTTATTGTTCAGCCATTGCTTGAGGACAAGCAATGTTTGGGAGGGGAGGACTTGTCATGTCCCCTTTTCAAATAATTAAAAAATAATAATCTTTGCTAAGACAGGCAGGCCCAAGAAAGTGAAGTTTCGGAAAAAGGGAGTTAATCTTTGGAAACCGTTGGACTAATAAATGATAATTATTATTAAAATATGTTTCATTAACCTCTCTTGGACGTGAGTTACAGTTATGCCCTTTTTAAAGAGGTTTGGAGGCATTTTGGGGGGATTCCAGACTTGATTTTCACTCATTCTTTGTTATTCTTCAGAGGCTGCCAAACCTGTGGAGAAGGAGACCCAAGAACGGGAGTTTGCAGGTTTCCAGGGAGACCCAAGAACGGGAGTTTGCAGGTTTCCAGGAAGGCTAAGGACGGGAGTTTGAAGCCATTCCATGTGCATGCTCATACAGAGTTTGCCTTTGTGCTGAACAGTGCAGATTTGTGAGTTTCCGGGTGTATTTTTGTAAGAGTTTGGTGTTTCCGGTTGAGTATTTCATATCAGTTTTGGTTGCTGCTGTATTTTATACTTTAAACTGTTAAAATAGAGCTGAATATATATATTGGGACGTGATTAAACTTCTGAGATAGATTATTAGTGTTCTTGTGGTGTTTCCGAGCATATTTTGTGCTATTTCGGGAGCCCGATGAGCATAGTTTTGGTCCTACATTTTCGAGCTGTTGTGTAAAGGCTATACGGATCTGGAAATATCAATTTGTAGGCTGTTATGCTGCTGAAAGTTCTGTAAAAATTTCCATTTTCAGATTCATTAATAATTTGTGAAGTTGTGAAGCTTTTAGCACTATTTTCAACATACCCGATTTGGGATTTCTTAAGGAATTTGGTGGATCTTTGTGATAGCAGTTGTTTGATTTTAAAGATCTGATTAGAGGTTGGAAATATCATGAAAAATCAGAAAAGGGACATTTCAATCTATCAACTACTAATAGAATGGTATTGTGTCAATTTCATGTCATTGGTAATCCTTGTACAAAATCCATGGAAATTATCTACCATTTCTATTCTGGTACTTCATTAGGGTGCAAAAGGCCTGCTGGGTATCGATATTTTTCTTTTACTCTTTGGCAATATAAACATCCTGCCATAAATTTAGTTATCTCCCTTTTCATTCCTTTCCAAAAATATAGAGGTTTTATATTAGACAATATTTTAGTTACCCCAAGGTGTCCTAAATATGGAGCTGAATGATATTCTTGCGTAATAATTTTTCAAAGTTCAAAGTTGTTGGGTACATAAATCCTATTATGATATCTTGACAATCTATCCTCCTCTAGACTAAATTCCAAATACTTAGAATCCTATAGGTCCTTGATAAGAGCCAAGCTGATTTCTACATAAAACTCATCATGTTCTAGATGTAAAATTTGGTCCTTTAATCTGAAGTTTATAATAGCCATTGTAGAAATGTGTCTTCTCCTACTTAGGGAATCTACCACTTTTTTTTCTTGTGTTTAATATAACTAATGTCAAATTCATATTATACTAAAAATTCTAGCCATCTTCTTTGTCCAACATTTAGATTTGGTTGAGTGAAAATATATTTTAGGCCATGATGGTCAGATCATAGTTTAAAAGGTATTCCAATCAAACAATGTCTCCACATTTGAAGATCATGTAAAATAGTTGCTAATTCAAAATCATGTGGTGTGTACTTCTACTCATAACTTTTCAATTTCCTAGATTCATATACAATTACCTATTAATCCTGCATTAGCACACCTCCTAAACCTTCTCCTGATGCATCTATTATAACTACAAATTCCTTTTGTGGGTTAGGTACTTTTAGTATGGGAGTTGTGGTTAGCTTTTCTTTCAAGTATTTAGAGGCTATTTGACATTTTTCTATCCATACAATTTTCTCTCCATTTCTTTGAAGTGATGTAACTGTGTTGTCCAGTTATAAAATTGTTTCAATTTTATAAGTCTCGGTTAATTTTTGAAACTTGCTTGGTTTTAAGCTTTAAATTGGCCATTTTATCTCTGAGTTTTTGTGAGTTTCTAAATCTTCACATCTTTGGCTCATTCCTAGCTCCGCACAACATTTGAAATTTTTAAAATCTAACTTTTGAGCCTCAAGTTATTGCAAGTTAATGGAGAGACCCAAAATACGTGTTTTCAAGTCTATCATTAACCATTAACCTCTCAAAAGGTTAATGATAATGTCCAAAAACACATTTTTCTTAACCTCTCAAAAGGTTAATGATAACTTCCAAAAACATGTTTTTCTTAACCTCTCAAAAGGTTAATGATAACTTCCAAAAACACGTATTTCTTAACCTCTCAAATAGGACAATGATAGTGCATTTTGGAGTAGGTTAATTAACCTATCCAAAAATGTGTGTTTCTTAACCTCTTTGAGATGGTTATTAACTTGTTTGAAAATTTCTCTAACCTATTTAAAATTCTTCTATGAGAGGTCAAATATGTGAATGAGCTGCTGGTTGGAGCAATCGGTTTCATACCAGAGCAAGGTGGGGGAAGAGTAAAGCATTTGGTGAAGGAATTTGAAATTTTTTTCTCACTTCCATACTATGAAACTCCAGAGAGTCCTTAGACTAGGCCATTGGATAAGTCTATATACAAAATATCTGATAAAGATCAAGGAAAGTGCAAACCCAACATAGGTAGGAGTTTGAAGTGGGCACTTCTTGGCGTGCAGCTAAAGGGCTATGAGGAGAGATCAAATGGAAACAACAACCCAGTTCATGAATACCATGATGGCTAGAAGAGGAGAAATAGGGGTACTACATTTTCGAAGACAAGCTTTGCTAATTTGAAGAGTTCATACGATCAACTTGAAAATGTTTTCTTAAAAGAAAAGAAAAGCCATATTGTTGCAGCCAATCCAATGAAAGCTCTGATGAATTCAAATTCTTCCCTATTTGTGAAGAAATATCCTCCATCTACAAATATATTGAAGATAATCCACACAGTGAACAATGGACCAATTCAGATTTAAGAAGTGCCATCCTACAATTACAGTTAGTTGTGATTGAACCAAAATCTTTCACCTTGGCATCAAATGCACAATAGAGAAAAGACCACATGATCTACCTCTAGAGACGTCTAATTTTCCATCAGAGTCATCTCTTCATGCCTCAACACACACAATATTTTGCAAAGCATTCAAATAAGCATTTGATTATGAAGCTTGATATGGGATCAATCTAAGGATGCATAATTTTATGACCAACATGTAAATTGTTTGTTAGAATGTCTTCTGAAATTGTATACTTGAGACATCAAAAGATAACATGGAATATGTTTGATCAAATGTTCATAATGAAAGTTTGGTGAATATAAAGATGAAACATAAAATGATTGAATAAGGTCTATGATAGCATTCCAAAAAATTCCAAGTTCAAATCAGAATTTTTAAATGAATTTGCAAAAAGCGAGAGCAAGCACACAATAGGGGAAGCTCATTGGTGTTATCAAAGATTGGAAGAGATCCATATGTGTTATATAGCAATTAGAACCTATAAAATATATCCCATTTGTGCTTATAATTCCAATTCGGTGGACGCCTTTTCTTTCTTGTATTCATCTTTTATAGGTGGATGTTGTGGGTAGTAGAATGTAGAGTCTTGTGAAGGATGTCATGCCCGATAGGTTTGTTAAGTGGGATGAACCACTATGTACATGCGGTAGTAGTGTTAGTAGTATGAAACTGGATAAAGGGAGGTGGTTAGAAAAGTGGCAACTTCATGGTAAGAAGGAGCCATGAGAGGACATCAAGGAGAATGTTCAGATAGTAGTTTGGGTGCTAAAATATAAGAAGCTGATTATTATTTACTTTTCATAATAAGAGAAGAGTGGTGGCTTTCTTGCCTGCATAGACAAGGAACATAAATTGTTTGACCAAATTCCACACTAAAGAGCATTCATTGTAATTAAAAATTTCATATACATTTGGAAAAGTAGATGCAACTACGGTTGTTCAGATGGATTTTGTGATCAATAGTTGTCAAGATTCTACCAAGTGAAGCCACTGACTTGTTTGATAGAGCACCAAGGCAATATACATCATTACACCAATGTAATGGATGCTTCTCAATGTTGATATCTTTCTATTAACCTAAGAATGTAATCTATTTGATATAATGACTGCGACCATATGATAGCCTCCATAAGACATCTTTAGTAGATAATGGAAACATGGAAGTGTTTGATGTGGAGTTCATTCCTACAACTGACAAGTTGATGGGTGCTAAGAAAGCATTATTTGATAGTGACAAACAAGGCTTTGATTAGATTCATTAGAAACAATAACTGGAGTATGGTAGATCATAGTGACAAATATTCAAAAGGAGATCAACAATGATTGATTATTCAATCTTCCTCTCGAAAGGTGTAAGATCCAAATTTCAAGTCACATTGGGTTAATTTTTTAGAGGTTAATTAAGCTCACCCAATCAAGTATTTTGGAGGTGGTTATTAACCACGAAGAGGTATTTATTAACCTATGCATCTATAAAAAGACACCTTTTGGCTTTGTAAAGGGACTTTTTGGCTTTGGAAAAAGGGAGCACTATGCCAAAATTTTGATTAGGAGTTGATATTTGGAAAGTATGTACAAATTTTGTCTTTGTAGTCAGAAATTCCTCTTAGGTTCTTGGTGCAAGAAAATAAAGGAACGTGCAGTTTGAGTTCTCTTCTTCTAAATCTAAATTCTTTGAAATGTTGATTCTCTTTGTAGTGAGCATTCTCACTGTATGGTGTAGATGTTTATGAATCTGTGGATCAACATTTTGCTAGTAATAGTTTTCAAGCGTAGGTCTTGATTGTTGTTATTAGCGGTTTTAATTTAGTAGTTCGAGAAAGGCTTGGAGTCGTTGGTGCATTTTTCATCATGAGCTTTCTCACCTTTTAGTTTTAGATTCTTTATTCAAAAAACCCTTTAAAAATTATATCATATGAGGGAGTTTCCCCTCTAAATGCAGAGGAAGGTCGCATACCAAGGCGCTATCCAACTATTGTGAACAGTTTTCCACACACTCCATTCGAAAAATTCTACTACGAAAAATTTGTTTACCAACAAATTAAGTAAGCTACCTTATGGAAGTTCCTAAAAAATTTCCTATAAAACCCTACCAACCCCATAAAACATCTATCTTTTGTCACATTTTAGGTATGGGTCATTCCATAATTTCTTTGATTTTTGATGGATCTATGGCTATACCCTAAGCTGATATAATGTGCCCTAAATATTGAATTTCTTTTTGATAGAAAGTGCATTTAGGCAATTTTTCATATAATTTATATTCTTTTAACCTTTGCAAAACTTTTTCCAAATGTTTTTGGTGTTCTTTCTCATTCTTTGAATAGATTAGAATATCATCTATAAAGACCAACACAAACTTATCTAGGCAATCTTGAAATATGATATTCATTAAGTTCATAGAAGGTACTAGGACATTGGTTAACCCGAATGACAATATTATAAATTCATAATGTCCAAACCTAGTTCTAAATATAATTTTGTGAATATATTCATCCTTAATACAAAGCTAGTGATATCCTAACCTCAAATCAAATTTTGAAAACACTATTGCACCATTCATTTGATCAAAAAGATCATCTATTCTAGGAAGTGGATACTGGTTTTTGATAGTGACCTTATTGAGCATTTTGTAATCTATGCATAATTTCATGGTTCTATCCTTCTTCCTAACAAACAATTTTGGGGCTCCCCATGGTGAAACACTATGCTAGATTAGTTTCTTGTTTGACATATCTTGTAGTTGTATTTTCAACTCCATTAATTATGTAGTAGTCATTCGATATGGTGCTCGAGAAATGGGTTCTACTCTTGGTATCAAATCTATAGTAAAATCAAAGGCTCGTGAAGGTGGTAGATTGGGGAGTTCTTCAGGAAACAAATCTTGATAGTTCTTTAGATAGGGATATTTTTCTTTGAAAGATTCCTTTAACTTTTCTCTGATTTCTCCATCTTCAAAAATGTAGTCATTTCCATATGTAGTGTTTTTAGGTTCTCTCATGTCTTGAACTCTACCTACAAAGATCTCACATTCTTTTCTTCCATATTTCTTAAGTTGCATGGAATTTTTTTTTTTGATTTAATTTCATGTTTAATCCCTATAAGCCTAGTGGGTCTACCTTGATCATCTAAACAATTTATAGTTTTGGTAAGACAACCCACCTTGGCCTTATGCTTACTGAACCAATTAATGCTTATGATAATGTTGTAAGACCCAAGAGGTGCTATATATAAGTTCAATTTTGTTGAGAAATTTAGAAAATCAACTCAAGCCTCAAACAAACACTACTCTACGTTAGCCCTTGACTAGTTTGCATATTCAACTGTCCATGGTCTTTCCATAAAACTAGATCTCTTTAGAAATCTACTTAATAGTTTAGGTGATATAAAATATTTAGAAGCTCAAGTATCAATTAAAATGGAGACAAGGTTCCTCTAGATCTTACTCAAAGTTTTAATTAGGCCTATTTGTTTTTTTTCTTGTCTATTGTCTAGGGTTCCATGGATCCTTTGTTGATAAACTTTTTGTTCTTGTGGAAGAGGTAGTCATTGCAGCTAATTGGTATTGGGTTTAATGGGGCATTTATTAGCATAATGATCTCCTCCAAAAGTGAAACTTCCTAAATGTGGCCTCTTCCTTTCATTACCCTTATTATTCTTACTTGTACTAAAATTACTTTTAACATCCTTGACTCCATTTCCTTTTGATTTTGGATTGCTATACTTGAAATCCTTAAACTATTTTTTTTGAGATCTAGTATTAACACCTTCCGTATTCCAATTTCTTTTCCTTTTATTATCCCAAATGGAGCCATCCTTCTTGATTTTGTATTATTTCTAAACAACCTTCTCTAGAGTTTCCTCCATAGTTCTAGGAGTGACAACATCAATTGCTACTCCTATTATATTATTTAGATCCATAATGAATTTTCTCACCTTCAAATTTTTATCTTGTTGATATGGTGGTACATACTTCAATAGTCGAGTGAATTTCTCCTAGTTCTTATGTATAATCATATCTCCTTACTTTAGGTTTTGGAAGTACTTAAGTTTTTGGTCATAAAAGGTTTGGGGTAGCTAGTGATTTCTAGAAATGGTTACAAAATTCTCCCAAGTAATCTTAGTGATTTTAATGTTTTGCTCAACTTTGGTGTTTCCCACCAAGTTGCAGCTTCTCCAGTAAAGTGGTATATCCCCCAAACTACTTTTGAGGTTTCTTAAAAGTTCATAATTCCAAAATATTATTCAATTTTAATCAACCAAGCTTCTCCATCCTCTTCAAACTCAAAATTGACAAATTTTGGTGGTTTTATTTTCTTAATATCTACTGACAGACCAACCACTATTTCTTGTTTCTTTATTTTTCAGTTTGAATGGGTGAAGAGGTTTTCTTATTATATCTAGAGACTTCTATCTCTATTCTAAGAGGAGGTGATGATTGTGTTTCCTCATGGTTATGCCCCATCTAGGCTACCATCTCATTCATTCTCCTTTCCATGTTATCCAACTTCAGTTGTGTTTCTTGTAAAATCTGAAGTAACAAATCTATGGATGATTGAGTATTTTCACAAACCATGTCATGATCTGCAACATTCTCATTGCTACTTTTTTTTTTTTTTTACTGGTTTAACCTATGAATTTACAAAATTTGTTTCAATTTATTAAATCTATATTTTTTTTAAAATGTACCTACAACCTAAAGAGTTTTGCAAATGCATAAAACACACAAATTAACCCAATTTATTTATTTAGCTTAATACTTTTCTGCTACATTCATGGTAGCCTTATTTACAAAAATTTCCTCTATTGAGGATGTTTACATCATAAAATCTAATCTTGGTTCTCAGTATTCAATTCTAACTAAGATCTATACATATCCTGCACCGTCTAGGATTTGTGGAAATCCAAAAGAGAGTTTACTTGATGAGTGTTCCATCTTTTAATTAATTTGTTCCTATATGTTTCTTTACTAGTAGAAGTCCACTTGACTCTTTCTTTCTTTATTCATTGCAATAGTTGGTTCAAAGTTTTGTTATCTTGGAGCATGGAGCAACAAGTACAATTGAATTTTGGAATGTTTTTGATTAAATAGGGGAAGATGGGATGTTGAGCCTTCTTGTAGGTTGTTTTACATACTTGCATCTTGTACAATTATTCTAAGATTTTTTAGGTTTACATGGAAGGTAGTGTGCCCTAGGTTTAGTGTTGAACCCAGCTCTCTGATACCATATGTAACAAACCACTTTTCATATCGAAAACAAAATAGCAAAAAGATTTTAGAAATTTGAAAATGGTGTCCACCCCCTCTCATGGCTTCCATATTTATAAAATCTAGTCGTGACTTCTTGGCTTCCACCAATTTAAAAGATTATATGCAAATTCAATCAATTCATTTTTATATGTGTGTGTGTGTGTGTGTGTGTGTGTGTGTGTGTGTGTGTGTGTGTAATAATAATATGATGAAAGATAAATTAAAATCCCTTGAGGTATGTTCTTTTAATTTTAATTAGATTATTTTATAGTTTCTTAGATTAGTTTCTTAATAGCTCATGTGGGTTCCACAAATGTATCCTGTGTTCAAGTTGTTGTGTCCTTTTCAAAGAAGTTTAAGGTCATACCTGCTGATCTTGATGACTGAACTAAGTGAGCGTCCTATTTTGATGATCCCATTTAGCAATGCTTCCCCCTTCTTCATCTTCTCCTGCAATCACCCAAGAAAACACTTTCACCAAAATAATAATTCTATAATAATTTCATATAAACATTTTAAAATAACTTAAATTATTAATCATAATTTCAAATCAAGCAATTACTAACTATCTAATAATAGTTAATGGTTAACGACCATCTTCATTAACTGTGAATACAATGTATAGAAATAACTACCTATTTCACATGATCATGAAGGAATAATCTATTAAATCCAATGAAAAGTTTAAATTAGGTCAAAATTTTGGGATGTAACAAGTATACCCATATGTTTTGTAGAGCTCTTCTTCCCTTTGGAAGCTTTACCAACTCCCAAGTTCTATTTTTTAAGAAAGGAATCCATTTCTTCCTCCATTAATTTCTTCCATTATTTGCTATGCTCATCATTACAAGCTTCTTGAAAATGAGTGTGTAAAGGCACAAACTTGTGTCACCCTTTTGTAAATGAAAAGGCTAACAAAAGTATAACTATTCACATTCAATGACATAAAATTGGTATTATTATTTTGAATTTGAAAAGGAAGTGAATTTATTAAATGTGTAGAAATGGTTGAAGTTTAGGATTAATTTTTTTAAATAATTATTTCGAATAAGAATGGATATATTTTCCTAATTTTTAAAGATAAATTTTTAGCTACTTAAAGATGCTAAAAATTAGGGGTCTAGTTTCCAAAACTATATGGAAATAAACGTATTTCCCTTTGATCTCATACTATGTTACAAATAACATATATAGCTAGAACAATCAAAAATAAAAATATACTCTCTCCTCTATAACAACATATAATTTTAATTTATTTTTGCTATGATTTGGTATTTTTTTCTTTCTCAAAATTGACAATTTTTTCGTGTTCAAATACATGGTTATAGAAATTTTTAACTATAATATACTATAACTAATTAAAATACTATAAAATCTATATGAGAATAGTCTCAACTCTGAGCTCTACAAAATGGTGTTTATATGTTATTAAAAAAATATCATAAAAAATAGTAAGAGTTATTGAAATGCCACTTTTCTTCAAAATAATTTTATTTCCTTAGTAATTGGATACAATCTAGTATAAAACATGCATTTAATAGACATTTTCAATTGTAAAAGTGTGAGACCATATTTAAGTTAGCTAGAGTGAATTTATCTAGATCATATGTTTGAACAAAATTATTTTTTAGGTAGAACTATTAAAATTCAGTCGTTTTGATAAGTCAGCCTAAAAGGTGACATAGCTTTGTACTTTTACTCAAGTAGGTTCATGTTCATCAATTAAAAATATATAATCTAATGACATATACTTTTGTGAAGGCTTATTTGGTCTAGAAAATCTATAAACTAATTGTTGTTCAAGTTGAACTGTTTGCAAGCACTCCTCCAAGTTCTCTTATTTATGTTCCTCATTCTCTTGTTGTTGTCTATCACACTCTTGACTTCTTTTCCTAATTTATTGCATTGGTGGGATATCTTCTTCTTGTTTTCAATCCTATTAACAAATTTATTTACCTCCACATTTTGCATAGTTCTCTTGAACATCTTTGACTCATTCAATGTAACATCTCTGGTACTAACACTCTTATGTTTGATTGGATCCCATTAACAATAGCCAAATTCACCATCCACTTATCCCAAGAAAATGAATTCTATGGATTTATCATCTTAGTTTTTCTCTCTTTGGGAATATACACAAATGTGTCACATGCAAATATACCTTTTTACCAGTCCAAACTTCTCCAAGAATGTCATTGTCCAAGGTTGTAGTAGTAGATCAATTTATGAGGTAGCAATATATCCTTAATACTTTTGCCCAAATTTTTTTTTCTAATCTAGAGTAAGACAACATACTTTCATCTTCTTCATGGTAGTGTGATTCATTCTTGTTTCACTCCCATTTTGTTGAGGAGTAAGAGACACTATTTTCTCATGCCTTATGTCAAACCTATTACAACATTGATTGAATTTACCAGAACAATATTCTCCACCATTGTCTATTCTAAAACACTTGAGCAATTTATTAGACTCTCTTTAAATAGCAACATGAAACTTTTGAAATATCTTGAACAATTCATCTTTACCTTTTGTAGGGTAAACCTAATCCTTCCTAGATGCATCATCTATAAATGTGACAAATTATGAGGCCCCTCCCAATGATCTAATATTTACTAGGCCAAATATATCAGTGTATCAATTCTAACAATTTTTTTTCTCTCATGACCACCTCTGAGAAATGAAACTCTTCATTACCTACCATAAATATAATGCTTACAAAGATCAAGGTTATAAGATTTTAAACCTAGTAACTACAAATTCTTGTCCTTGAGGATTTTTAGGCCCTTGTCACTCATATGACCTAAATGCTTATGCCACAAATCTTTTGAATATTTTTCTTTTGTAGCAATAAAAACATCTAATTTATCTTCTATTGTTCTTAGAGTATACAATGCTTCTATCTTTGATCCTCTAGCCACGAGCAATGCCCCTTTATTGATTCTCTAATCACTTTTTCCAAAACTTATATAGTAGCCTTCATCATAACATCCCAAAAGATTAAACTCGTACACATCTCTAGAATGTGCATAACCCATCTCAAAACATATTGTATGGACCATCCTTTCTCTTGATTTGGACATCCCACACTCAAACAATATTACAAAAATATTGTCTCCCAAACACAATCTACCATAATTACTAGAATTATATACATAATAAAGTTATACTTATTTGGGGTTACATGATGAGATCCCACAAAATTAAGAATTCAATCAATTCCATAGTTGGAGGTATGTAAACATGCATCTTCCATTGAAATAGTAAATACAACCTCATTATCAGAAACTACAACTGTGGTCTAAGCTTTATTTGTTCTAGCTAATTTCTTATTTGTATTCCTTGGTTTTTGTATCCTTGAAATGCTCTTGTTTCAAGACTTGACATTCATTTTTCATGTGGACTATCTTTCCACAATGATAACAAGTCATCTTGCCCCTACTTGATTTGATCTCCCTCTTGACCTTGAACACCATTGATGGCTTCTTTCAAATTTTCTACCACATTCTGTTGTAGTCAAGGCTTCTCCTCCATAATTTTTTGTGATAGATTTTATTTTCAGCTCCTCATTTATTAAGCTACTACTCACATCTTCAAACTATAGGGTCCCTATTGTCATAGAAGTGATGATGTCAACAATTAGATCCTCTCATCTATCTGACATGGAGTGCATTAGTAGGACATCTCTAATATCATCATCCAAAGAAAATTTTATAGAGGCAAGTTGGTTGGTGATTTATTAATTTCATTGAAGTGCTCTTCTTCCTTCATCTTGAGGTTGAATAATTTCTTCATCGAGGAAAACTTATTTGAAGTTTTTTTCTTCTCATACAAATCATGTAACTTAAATTTCCACAATTCTTTTGTTTTCTTCTATCTATCAACATTGAAATACACATTTTTGGCTAGGTATTGATGGATAGATGCAATATACTTTCTATCTAGCTTCTTCTAATCTTCATCTATCATTTTTGTGGGTTTCTTTGATATTCCTTCAATTTGGAAAATATTGATCCTTCAAAATCAGTATGTGCTCCATTTGGAATTTCCAATACAGGGAAATGTTAGCCCTATTTAACTTCTCCATATCACTAACTATTTCTAACTCCATTTCACTCAAATAAAACCCTTGATCAAACTCTTTACAAGCTTCTAGGTACCTTTACTTAAAAATTTCTCTAGCAATACTTCATGCTTGTTTTTTCTACCTTTGCAAGTTAAACACAACTAGTTAATCTTATGTCTCTGTAGGACACAAAAATGACAAGTTATCCTTTCATCTTTGTAGGATATGAACATGACTTGTTTGCCTAAATCTTTCAATCTCCTTCAATCAAACTCAACCTTCTTCTCTCCTCACTTTTCTTGCAATAATTTCTTACAACTACAAAATCCTTGGCTGTCCAAGATCTCTAAACCTTCAAATCTAATACCATTTGTTAAGAATATATTAGAGCAAAGAAGATAAAATAAATCATATCAATATACATGCATCAACAATAAGGAATACAAACAACAATAATAGTCTCAGAATGCACACCAAAACCCTTGGAAGAAAATCGGTTATCTTTTTATTAATCAATCACCAATGACAGTCTATAACTTCAACACATTACATTAATTTCTACAAAAAAGATACATTGAATGTATAAAAATGCAAGACTAATAGAAATAGGGTGCCAAAAACCAATTTGAATGTCCAAACTAGGCATCAACATCTAGAAGCTTCAAAAAATCAAACTTCATAATAAATGTTTCAACTACTTGCAAGCAACTCTTATGCATGTTGTTAACACTAAGAGTCACTATTTTGAAAGGTTTAATAGTGTGTAGCCTATGTAGTAGAGAAGTACTTGTATAACACACACGGTAGCCACAAAAATCTAATGTTTACTACTTCATTTACTTCACAAATATTACATACAAAAAATTGAAATGTTGACCATTGTTACAACCCCATCCTAACTATATAGTAAAGAAAACAATAATAAGATGCCTTTAATTTCATTACCTTGATTTATACTTACTAAAACAAGCTAACTAAAACTTTAATAAATTGTACATCTTTATTGAAGTTGAATCCATCTCATACATTGTAGAAATTTTGTTCCATAAATATTTTGAGGCATTCTCAACTAAAATATTTGTTTGACAACAAAAGATAAAATGTAGCTTGACTTCTTAATAACTTCTCTTATTGTTTAATAGTCAATGAATTCAATTTCTTAGATATCCCTTCCAAAGTAAGTAGGGAATCCTACTTATTTGGTTGAGAGTTCATGTGCACTTTTCATAAACCAAAATTATGCATAGTTAATTCCTCTATTCTCCACTTATCCTCTTCCTCCTTTTTTTGAATTTCTTTTCCAATTTCCAAATAGCATCAATGCCAAGATTTCATACTAATTGTTACATGATCACACAACACCAAATTTATAGTGGTTCAACATAAAAGGCTATAGCCACTTTGGAAGTACATAAAAGCTCTTATTATTAATCTTTGGTTTTCATAATACACACAACAATAGATTTAGATCACATTAGACAAAATTGGTCTTTTCCCAATGCAAAGATGCAAGAGCCAATTAAAGGAAAAGACAAAATGATCGTTGGACTTCATATAACCAATAACAATGTGTTTTTTCTTTAGACTGTATAGACTGTATAGTGTCCAAAAGCAATACCATTTTCCCTATTTTTGAAAGAAATTAGTAAGGATTAACTTCTTTTTAAAAAAAAAAATTATAAGTAATGGATAGAAGTCTAAATTATTTATTAAGATTATTTATTATTATGTGTTAAGAACATTTTAAATTTTAATATTAAACCTATTAAATTATATACCATGTTTCTATGTTTTAATGACCATAATATATTTTTAAATTTGCCTCAGGTAATTACATAAAGCAATGTCATATTCCTGATAAATGAATCTCCGAAATCTTTAAATAGCTTAAGAATGTGAAGGATATGAAATTGCTATTGACTATAAATTATGTGCGCCTTCCACAATTCTACACAAATATAGATTACTGTTATTTCCTTACAATACTTTTGCACATTAATAGATAACATGTATTAATGGAAATAGAATTCAAAATATTGTTTTCGCGAAGTTAATCCTCCATCCAAACTATAGAGTTGATCAATTTTGGAAAAATTGAAAACATCATAGATTTTTCTGAAAATTTCAGCATTTGATCTTCATGATCTACATAGTTTGTAGTAGAAGACAAAAAAAATTAGAAAAAAGAAAAATTGACTTTGTTTTGTCTTTAGTACAATTTGGATGGAAATTAGCCTGTCCAATAGTTAATTAGAAGCATTTAAAATTAACTATTTTTTATTATAAACAAATTAGCATATTTAAAATTAGACAAGCATTCAACTCAATGACATATGTTAGAAAGACACAAGAGATTGTATTCTAGTCCTTCTTAATACAAAGCTTCATACCATTTTATTTGTGTGTTTGATATTCTTTAAGCCTTCCGATGGTATTAATAATTAAACTAATTGTTTGGAGTAAAAATCATTCGTAGATGACATATAACAATCATCAGAGAGAATTCTTAACCTAATATTGATTGATTTTCTATCTTCTTTTGTTACAGACCTTTGCATTTTAGATATTCTGTGAATATTTATGTGCACATTAACTAAGTTATGTCATTGTATATTAAGTCTCTCAACATAATTGAATCTAAAATTATATTGTAAACTAGTTAAAATCTTAGAGATGGTATTAATTAAGAAATATAGGAGTTATATATACAAGTTTGTCGTACCATGTAAAGTGAGGAGTCAGCTTTATTGTGTGTCTAATGTCTAATTGTATGGTCATGGTAGACTCCTAAATAGACTTCTCTTTGAGTGAGACATTTTACCTATGAAATCCATCCCTATTTAGTTAGCAAACAAAAATAATAAATGTGGGATTGTATGCATAGAGAGTAAGTGGTAGAGAAGGCAACACGTACATATCCCAATAAGAAGACTTCTCAACACCACTCCACTGCCACATCTCAAATGAAAATGCCAACTGGTCTTAAAGATATAATTGCATTAATCAACATATAGGGGTCCATGCAAGGAAAATGGCTTCTCCCTATAACATTCAAAAAAATATCAATTTAGCATTGAAGTTATACAGCCAAAGTATCTTACATACAACCAAACAAAATGCTTTCGTCCATAGAATTTTATATAAAGATATTGTTTTCTTAAAAAAAAAATTTCCAATTTCATTCTTATATATAAAATATTATTTTTAAAGATATTCTAAAGAAAGTAATATTGTGTATTATGATTGAATTTTTTTTTTTTAAAAATTTCATAACAAATTAAATTGTAATATTATTATAAAAGATGAATTATTGTGAATTACTATTCAGAAACTATTGATCAATAAATTTGACTGAAATGACTCTATATGTTATCCAAGTCAATCTGGACTATTACCATGTATCAATTATTGAAAAATAATTACCATGTATCAGTTATTCAAAAATAATATTGACAAATAGGCCCTTAGATTGTGCTTTGTACGTAATACATTCCAGTTCTGAAATACCTTCACTAAAAAAAACTAATAGGCACCACAAATTTCCTTTGAACGCGTGGATTTCATTATAACCAGAGATAGATTGATCAACTTGCTTTATAAAGTAATTTGGGTTTCATCACTATCAGATATGGAGAAAGGAAGAAGAGATTCATGTGCTGTCTTTACATTGAATAAGCAAACCATGTCAGACGAATGCATTTTGGCTCCTCATATTCCTCATAATGATCTAGACGAATTTGCAATACTGAAAACAATGTATGAAACCAACTACATTGTCAAAGTAGTATATGTAACCTGTTCTTCAACTATAATGTTAAGAAAACAATAAATTTCGTATTGACTTCTGTAATGTAATTTACATATTATGTGTATGTTTGTTTAGAGTTTGAACTTACTAGAGAAAATGCAGTAAAGAGTATAGGCGTACCTCATTATTAGAACTGCCACAAAAGGAGAAAATAGGGAAGTTGGAATCCCAGTTGGAGGCCAAGAATGAAGAGCTAATGAAAATACGTTCTCAAGATGACAATCTTGTATTTCTCCTGTGCAGTGGATCTCCTGTCACAACCAATTAAAGATATCATGTCTGCCGAAGTGAATTCATTACCCTAGTAGTAACTTCAATGAGATGCACAGATGTATGAGAATAGAAGTGATTTTTAATGCAATAATATTTCCATTATCATCATAAGACGTCTATCCTAATTTCTTTACCATCATATGCACATTTGGCTGCTGCTATGCATTAACTCGGTCTAGTTTTCTAAGGCATTCATTTTGACTATGAAAGTTAAATCAATTTTGATTATTTAGTACTTTTAATTTAGAAATCAAATCTTAGTGTGTGATGTTTAAGCTGTTTGATGAAATGTACTGCATTATACCTTCATTTCTATGTAATAGATTGCAGTTGTATGATGATTTAATAACTTTCTTATTTGGTGCTAGATGAATTCTTTGACATTTTCTAGCTTTACATTAAAAGATTGTACAATTCTTATTAGGTCCTCCTATAGATCTATTGTGGAGGCTCAATTATTAAACAATAATTATTTTTCTATTGTTGGACCAATCAAACTATCAACTTTATTTATATAAAATTTATTAAAAGTACTAGCTACATTTTTTAAATTTATTTTAGACGTATTATTTTGGTATGTTCTTATCATCATTGCAGATGGTGGCAAAACTTGCTACAACTACCAATGCAAGAGCATGCACATCTCTAGAGATTATGGCTCTACACATGTCATGTGTAAATAAATAAGAATTGTTCCTTAAAACATGAATTTGAGGGAACATTCAATGTGTTATTTGTGTTTTCACATTATGCAAGCATTCTATGTAATATTCCATACGTGTGTCTGATTGTGTCGTATCGTAGAGTCAAGTGGGGGATGGGTAGTTCATACACCTTGAGGAAAGATTGATCGTATGATGGTGGGATTAGGTGTATGGTGTATGGAGGGGATGAAAGAAATGTAGTATGGTAATAGGGAGATGTAAAGGTGGCAAAGGAAATAACCACATAAATAATTGAAGTTGATGTATGGTTGGATGTGGGAAGTTGTAAGGTGAAGAAGAGGGGGGCATGCAAGTCATATGATAAGAAGTTGCATAGATGAGAGATGCTCCTTCATCGAAAAGTGTTGGAATTCTTTAGAATAACTGAGAGAGGGAGGGGGGGGGGAGGGGCGGGGGGGGGGGGGGGAAGTGGGGGTGGGGTAAGTTAGTTATCCAAGGTCCAAATGTATAAATAAAACTTAAATCAACTTAAAATGACTATGAAAGTTAAATCAACTTTGATTATTTAGTACTTTTAATTTAGAAATCAAATCCTAGTATATGATGTTTAAGTTGTTTGATGAAATGTACTGCGTTATACCTTCATTTCTATGCAATAGATTGCAGTTGTATAAATATTTAATAACTTTCTTATTTGGTGTTAGATGAATTCTTTGACATTTTCTAGCTTTACATTAAAAGATTGTACAATTCTTATTAGGTCCTCCTATATATCCATTGTGGAGGCTCAATTATTAAACAATGATTATTTTTCTATTGTTGGAACAATCAAACTATCAACTTTATTTATATAAAATTTATTATACAAGCTACATTTTTTAAAATTTATTTTAGATCAATTATTTTGGTATGTTCTTATCATTATTGTAGATGGTGGCAAAACATGCTACAACTACCAATGCAAGAGCATGCACATCTCTAGAAATTATGGCTCTACACATGTCATGTGTAAATAAATAAGAATTGTTCCTTAAAACATGAATTTGAGGGAACAATCAATGTGTTATTTGTGTTTTCACATTATGCAAGCATTCTATGTAATATTCCATACATGTGTCCATTTGTGTCATACCGTAGAGTCAACTGGGGGATGGGCAGTTCATACACCTTGAGGGAAGATTGACCGTATGGTGGTGGGATTAGGTGTATGGTGTATGGAGGGGTCAAAGAAATGTAGTATGGTAATAGGGAGATGTAAAGGGGGCAAAGGAAATAACCACATAAATAATTGAATTTGATGTATGGTTGGAGTGTGGGGAGTTGTAAGGTGAAGAATAGGGGGCCATGCAAGTCATATGATAAGAAGTCGCATAGATGAGAGATGTTCCTTCATTGAAAAGTGTTGGAATTCTTTAGAATAACTGAGAGGTGGGGGGGGTAAGTCAGTTATCCAAGGTCCAAATGTATAAATAAAACTTAAATCAACTTAAATTGACTATGAAAGTTAAATCAACTTTGATTATTTAGTACTTTTAATTTAGAAATCAAATCTTAGTATGTGATGTTTAATTTTTTTGATGAAATATAATGCATTATACCTTCATTTCTATGTAATAGATTGCAGTTGTATAAAGATTTAATAACTTTCTTATTTGGTGTTAGATGGATTCTTTGACATTTTCTAGCTTAACATTAAAAGATTGTACAATTCTTATTAGGTCCTCCTACATATCTATTGTAGGGGCTCAATTATTAAACAATGATTATTTTTCTATTGATGGACCAATCAAACTATCAACTTTATTTATATAAAATTTATTAAAATTGCAAGCTACATTTTTTTTAATTTATTTTAGATCAATTATTATGGTATGTTCTTATTATTATTGTAGATGGTAGCAAAACTTGCTACAACTACCAATGCAAGAGAGTGCACATCTCTAGAGATTATGGCTATACACATGCCATGTGTAAATAAATGAGAACTATTCCTTAAAACATGAATCTGAGGGAACAACCAATGTGTTATTTGTGTTTTCATATTATGCAAGCATTCTATGTAATATTCCGGACATGTGTCCAATTTTGTCATATGGCAGAATCGAGTGGGGAGTGGGTAGTTCATACTCTTTGAGGGAAGATTGATCATATGGTGGTGGATTAGGTGTATGTTGTATGGAGCGATCAAAGAAATATAGTATAGTAATAGGGAGATGTAAAGGAGACAAAGGAAATAACAACATGAATAATTGAAGTTGATGTGTGGTTGGAGTGTGGGAAGTTGTACGATGAAGAAGAGGGGGGGCATTCAAGTCGTATGATAAGAACTTACACAGATGAGAGATGTGCCTTCATCGAAAAGTGTTGGAATTATTTAGAATAATTAAGAGCGGGGGTGGATCAATTATCCAAGGTCTAGATGTATAAATCAAACTTTTCACAGCTTAGTGAACCCATAAAACATTTATCATCATGCATGCATGCATAAGATTATGTAATCACTTAAAACTTGTAGGTTACTATCAAATCAATTTGCAGAAATGTAATTATGAAACATAATAAATTCAACAACACATTTGACACAATGATTTACATGGAAATCCAATTTGGGAAAACCACTAGTAACATGCTACTCTTTTTCACTCTTCTGAAGTGATGCCCTATGAAAGGCCAACCTTGTTAAAGGTTACAATACACATTGTTAAATGTGACCCTATTAAAGGATTTCAATCACCTTGTTAGGAGTGAGCCTTGCTAGAGGACTTTAGACCATTCACTTAGAATGTCACCCAGCTAATAGATTTAGAAATGATCGTTTGGTCAACCTTAATACAAAGGATTTACCCTAGACTAATACAATTATTAGAGAGTAATAGTAAGGCTTGATTTGATAACAACTTACAAGTCCATTTGTAGATTACAAATATATATTTTAGTCCTCCATTCTGCTTGGCTTTCACACATTTCAGCTTTGATAGCTTGTTCACCCTTCAAGCATCCATACCCTTAAGCCTTTTTGCTTAACATGCCAGTGCAGACTCTCAATTAGGTCACTAAATGAAGCAATACCCTTGACTCTTTTTCTTCCTTAGGTTCTCGCATGGGACAACTCTTGAATCTAACCATCCATTCCTGTAAATAGAGAATTAAGATCTTTTTTCATTCATTCTCCATCATCCAATATGGGGTTAAGATAGATTAGGTAGGATTCAATGAATGTACCCCTCATTCCATATCACTTCTAGAAAATTCTCCTTCAATCCTCTTTGAATTCTCCTCAAAATGGTTTACTATGAATTCTATGCCACTAGTTCATCAATCTTATCTTCCACCTGGTTCACACAATCTAAGAAAATAAACTTATTGGCTTAGATCCATCAAATTTATGATCTCTCTAATAATGTTGTCACTTGGCATTAACTTATTTTTGATGCTCAACACATACTATGTTGCTCGACATCCTCTATAAAATCACTCTACATGAACTAAAGTTTACTGGTGCTCAGCATCAACTAAACTTTACTTGACATCCACTATTTTTCTTGGCATACACTAAAATAGACTTTTACTCAGCTCCAACTGATTTTTTGCTTGGCTTGCACTGACTTTTCTTGCCACCTACTATCCATTTAGTCAAGCTTGGTAGTCAAACTTTGTTTAACTTGTTCTTCTGAACTTTCTTAGTGTGACCAACCTTTGTAACCTTAAATAGATTATCAATGCACTGTGATATCACTATCTTAGGTAATTCTTGTACTTCTTTTTATATCATAACTCATCCTTTCCTCTAGGTGCTATTGTTACATCTTTTGATCAAATCCTCTTCATCAATCAAATAGGTAATAGTACTTAAATCATATATAAGTAGTTGTCTTACCAACAAAAATTAGGTTTGACATCAGTGACAAAAAAATGATTGAAACACATTTATCATACTTGTATCAATCCATTTCAACAATCCCCTTCTTCAAAAAAAAGTTGAAGCAATATAGTGTAATTCCAATGATGCCAATGTTAAAAATAATTATTTAATTGTATATTTCCATTGATGTTACACAAATATTACATTCTAACCAAGCACTGCTAGTAGTATTTGAGCTCATAAGACTTTAGTATCAACCAATAAAAAGTTCAGAACAAGCCAAGTTCAGTGATCAAGTGTTAATTAAGCTAGGTTGGTCATTGAAGGATTAAATTGTTAACCAAGTTAGATTGGTTACCAAAGGTGTTCAATACAAATTGAGTCGGGTCAATTATTAAGGAACTCAACAGTAATTGAGTGACATAGTTTCAGTGTCAACTAACCTACACTATAATATTTTGTTTATTATTTTTTTTTTGCAATCTGACTTAATGGATGTTAATTGATTATTTGTAAGGGTATTCAATATGACATGACATTTGGTTTCATAAATATGAAAGGTCAAGTTGTGGATTGAAACATGAAGAAGTGGAAGAAGATAAGATGTGAATAAAGAAGGATATTTAATTAAGGGCGGAATATCCAAGGAACTGCAAAGAATATTTTAATCAAGAAGGATCTAGAGGATAAACCAAAATAGTGATCAGAATCTACAAACTAGTTTCTTCAACAATAAGGTCAATCATTATTACTCTCTAACAATTGTAGCAGTGAAGAAATCTCTTAATAGAGTTGACTTAGCAGTCATTTTTGTAAATCCTCTAACAACCACCTAGCATTTCTAGATTTAAGTGTCTTAAAGACCTCTAAAAAGGTCATTCCTTATAGGGTGATTCAAATCCTTTAATAGGGTCACACCTAATAGTTTTTTTGCAACCTTTAATAAGGTTGGATCCTAACAGGGCTCACTTCATAAGAGTGAAAATTTGTAACTAGTTGCATTGGTAGTAAATTCCCAAATTGGATTTCCATAGTAAAATCTTGGTGTCTCATGTGTTCATGTTATTTTCTTATTGCTTTATCTTTCTACAACTAAGTTACTAAATTAAGACACACTAATATATCAAGATTACTTTGTTAACCGAGTTATAGTGAATATCTAGTTTTAACCAAGTTATGCAAGGATTTGAGTGAATAAGAAGTTTGTATTGACATCTAAGGGATTTGGAATTGTCTTTGTGGTAATAGATTCACCCCTCCCCTCTTAATTATTCCTCTTATATTTCCAAAAATTGGTATCAGAGTTGTTGGTGGTTAAAAGAAAGGTTTCAAAGACCTAAGCTAGAGATCAGATGTCTTACAGAAGAGAGATTACTAAGTTGAAGAGAGATAACTTCAACTCATGAAGCTTCATTTGGGAACCATTGGAGATACAAGGCTAAGCTTATTGGAGAAGTAATATTTGATAGCTCTTGATCCTTTGACTATGGATCAGATGGTAGATAAAAATAATTACAATACAATGATGATTGCCATTGCTTCTACTCTTAATTATTCTAAATTTGACGAAAGCAAAGATTGTCCTACTACTCATGAAATGTGGAACAAGCTAGAAAAGATCTATCAAGGAGATTAAAATGTGAGGAGACACAAAGAAAAAAGTCTAAGAGGTCAATTTGATCAAATGGAGATGAGAGAAGATGAAAACATTTATAAATACAGTGAAAGAATCAAAGCAAGTGTGAGTGCAATCAAAGCTACAAGAAGTTTACATTGATAAACATGAAGGTTTTATTGATCCAAATGAAAGATACATGGTTTTTAAGTTATAAAAAGCTTTATATGGTCTGAAACAAGCTCCTAAAGGATGGTATGAGAGGCTACATGGATACCTAGTAAAGATTGGTTTCTAGAAAACTAATGATAACAATAGTCTATATATTAAAGAAGGACCAAAAAATAAGATATTGTTAGTAGAAATATTTGTGGATGATATACTATTTATAGGTCATGATGAATTATGTAAATTATTCTCTAAAGAAATGAGGAAAGAATTTGAAATGTCAATGTTTGGAGAGATAAAATTATTTATTGTTTTGTAAGTTCATCAAATGAAGGATGGCATTTACCTTACTAAATCAAAATATATCAAGGAGATATTGAAGAACTTTGGAATGGAAGATTCCAAACCATTTGGAACACCTATGTCTACTAGACATAAACTATCAAGAATGATGATTCAAAAGAGGTAAATTAGACTACCTACATATCTATGATTAGGAAACTTCAAATGTTGTTCATACATGACTTGATATTGCATTAGTAGTTGGTATAGTTGCAAGATCTCCTACAAATCCTAGAGAAAATCATATGATGGTAATAAAAAGAGTTATATGAGATGTCTAAAAGGTACTCATGACTATGGTCTATGGGACAAGCAAGGATGAAAACTTGAGTTAAAAGTCTTTACTGATGTAGATTGGGTTGGAAGCGTTGATGGAGGAAAAATCACCAGTGGAGGAGAATTCTTTCTTGAAAAGAGGCTAGTGTCATGGACTAGTAAGAAGCAAAATTGCATCTCTCATTTTATTGTAGAGCTAAAATATGTTGTTGCAATAGTTAATTGTTCCAACATAGTCTAGGTCTAACAATTGTTGTCAGGAATAAAGGAAGAAATCAAGGACTGAGTGGTTATCTACTATGATAACACAAGTGCAATCAACATATCCAAAATTCTAGTGATGCACTCTAAGAAAAAACACATTGCAATCAAGTACCATTTTTTAAAAGAATTCGTTCAAGATAAAGAGGTTAGATTGTAATATGTAAACACAAAGGAGCGAATTACTAACATATTTACCAAACCATTACCTAAGGATGCATTTTTGTATCTTAGGTGAAAGCTAGGGGTCATTCCCCTATATGATTCTCACTCTTGTACATATTCATCATGCATCAACCTAGCTACATTGAAGATTTATCAAGTTGATGCAAAGAAATTAGAGCTCATTGCATATGAATCAGTACATCAGGTACATTAAAAATTCATTGTCTAAAGTCTTTGGCATTTGATGTCAAAGAGGGAGAGATTGAATGTCATCTTTGTATCAAAAGAATTAAGGGATATTGATTTCATGAATCAGAGGAAGAAACTTGTATATCAGCAAGAGGGAGAACTTGATCAGATGGAGTTTGAAGATAAGATGTCAAAGAGAGAATCTCAGAGGGAGTTCTCATGAATGAAGAATCAGAATGAAACTAAGAATATTATAAAATCTTATAAATCATTTTTATTTCTCTAAGTTTCATTTGTTTATGACATGTTTTGTTGCCATCAATGCCAAAGAAGGGGATTGTTAAAAATAATTTTTCAATTATATATTGTCATTGATGTTACAAAAATGTTACATTCTAATCGAGCACTGCTAGTAGTAACTAAGCTGAGAAGACTCCAGTATTACCTGAGAAAAAATTCAAAACAAGAAAAGTTTAGTGATCAAGTGTTAATCGAGTTAGCTCGGTCATTGAAGGATTCAAGTGTTAACCGAGTCAGATCAATTACCAAAGGGGTTCAATGTAAACTGAGTGAAGTTGGTTACCAAGGAACTCAATGGTAACCAAGTGACCCAATTTTAGTGTTAACCAACCTACGACCAAATAAGTACTTTCGTTTATTATTTTGTTTTTGCAAGCCAAATTAGTGGATGTTGATTATTTATTTGTAAGGGTATTCAAGCCAACTTGAAATTGGGTTTCATATATATGAAAGTTCAAGTTGTGGATTGAAACATGAAGAAGTGGAAGAAGATAAGATGCAAATAAAGAAGGATAACTGGTTAAGTGAAGAACATCCAAGGAGATGCAAAGAATATTTTTATTAGGAAGGATATTGAGGATAAACCAAAACAATGATTTGAATTTGCAAATCAGTTGCTTCAACAATCAAGGTAATCATTGTTACTCTCTAATAATTGTAGTAGTTAAGAAATCTCTTAACAGAGTTGACTTAACAATGATTTTTCAAAATCCTCTAACAAGGTGAAATTTCTAGATTGAAGTGTCTTAGAGACCTCTAACAAGGCTACTCCTTACATGGTGATTCAAATCCTTTAATAGAATCACACCTAATAATATTTTTTGTAACCTTTAGTAGGGTTGGATCTAAATAGGACTCACTTCAAAAGAGTAAAAATTTGTAACTAGCTACATTGATATTTTTCCAAATTGGATTTCCACATTAAATATTTGTGTCTCATGTGTTCATGTTATTTTCTTACTACTTTATCTTTCTGCAACTAAGTTACTAAAGGTTAATGTTTTCATAAAAGCTTGCATCCTTGTCCAAATTTTTTACATAAGGATGACCTTGTGAAACATGGAAACAACCTCCAAGCTATGGGACTTGAGCTATGAGGTTGAGTCTCCGAAGAAGGTCAGCTTCCTCTACTATTAGGATAACTTCAACTACTATTGAAGAGAAAAGGGAGAATGAATACATGAAAGTAACTATCTAATCTATTCTAAGGAAGTGATGCACCAAAATAGGGTGTTTAGACCACTCTCTACCCATACATGCATAGTACAATTATCATGACAATCCAAAGATATATGGATTCAAATGTGCTTTAATCTATTTGCTACATATAGATTAGACAACTGAGTAAGTGATATGAGGAGAAAGAGCTTCAGTTGTTATCATTCATAGGTCAAAAGAGATACATAAATGTAGGTTATAGATATCCATAGTACACCAAAGAGAGATAGAAAAAGCTTGCACAATACATCATTGGTTGAAGGAGATAAGACAAGATGTCATATAATGTTCAAGCAAAGAGGGAATTTACAATAGTATGCTAAGGCAATACTAGAGAAATAGAGAAGCTCTAACCCTAAGAAAGAGTAAAAAATCTACTTTTATAGTGTAAGCATAACTTAGATAGCTTCCACCCTAAGATAAAATTCAACCACTGCATTCAAATCAACAGAGAATAATTACTACAAAAACTAGAAAATATTTGATCACTATGCAAATCCATATGTGAGAAAATCACTTATCCACCAAACAATCTTTGAGAGGATAGGAATGGAAGCCATTAATCTTCTAACTAAGTAGATGGATCAACCAGTAGCAATGGAGTGTTCCTTTGCATTTATCAGACCTAGAGAATGATGAAAGTGGTTCCAGAAGATCAAAAAGATTGGATCTATCATCAAAGAGTTTCTTCTTCTATCATCAACTTGCCAAATTAGATCGAAAGCATAGGTCAACTATCTTCAACTATTGCTTTGTACCTTCCCTACTACCTAATTGGTTGATAACTTCCTCTTGTTTAGCTTGGTGGGTGAAGCTCCTTATATATTTTGGTCAACAATGCAACTCATGATCTTATGAGCATCAACTGTAGTCAAAACCCTTCATTCCACCTTTTGTTCATAACCTTGATTTCTACAATCTTATGATCACTAATGCCTCATAGCATCAAGCCCATCCTCCATTCTCTTTATGATCCTTTGATAATAACAAGTCTTACAATCTCATGATAGAATGATGATAACGCCCTCGGCATAAGGTTGTGGTATCATTAACCTCCCCTTGAGATGTCACGTGCATGGTTGATTTGACCTTTATGATCTTATGATCACATTTCATCATGATATTGGTAGTCATGGAAATAACCCCTACAATCCTATGATCACAATTTAACTATCTTTTGTCATGATGACCCAATCAATAGGAGCCTCTTATTATCTTATCACTACTTAATTCACCCAACAATCTTTTGATATATGAGCTATTGTAAGATTGGGATCATACCATTGTGTCATGGCCTTGACAATTAAAATATAACATGATAGTGACTGTTGGGTGGGTTTAAATATTTGATTTCAATCCTTAGTGCGAGGTAACTTTTGGCCAAAATTTCTAGCAACTTGAGGAGGATGCAAGCATGCTTGGCATATGACCAGTGAACACTAAAAGATCCATTGGGCTATGGAGTCTCTTTGAAAAAAAATATGCTCAAAACTTCTTGGAAAATAGGAAAAGATAGAAAGCAACTACTCTAACTATGTATAAGAAACCTCATCTTTTCCTTAGAAATAGGGCTTGAGATATATTCCATTTACAGGGATAGGCAAAATTTCACCATTGGGTTTGCTTAACTAGAAAGCATTGGCTTGTTTGTAATTAATAATTACATAGGGACCACTCCATAAGGCATCAAATTTTTAGTGTTTCCCTACTTTTTCTTTGTCTTCATCCCACTTCAACACAAGATGACCCTCTTTGAAAATTCTAGACTTAGCCTTCTTATCAAAGTTCCTCTTCATCTATTGTTAATGTGTCCCTGAGGTCTATATGGCTTGAGTTCTTATCTCCTCTAGCTCAATCAAATTTTTCATTATTACGGACATAGCATCATTTTCAATTAGTTCCATCTGATGAGCTAGCTCTAGGGATGGAAACTCCAATGAAATAGTAAGTCTAGCTTCTCTAATATATACCAACATAAATGGAGAATTTCCAATAGCCCTCTTGGGCATTATTTTTTCAGCCCAAAGGGCTCTCTTCAATTTCTTCTACCAACACCTTTGATTATCCTCAATTATCCTCTTGATGATTATAATCAAATTCTTATTGGATGACTTGGCCAAACCATTACCTTGAGGGTAGTAATTGGAAGATGTTCTCAAATAAATACCATGATCAATTGCCCATGCACAAATTTGAGCTCCTATAAATTATTTTTCATTATATGATATTATGATGGAAGGAGAACCAAATCTAGTAACAATTCCATTAAGGAATTCCACTACTGAAGCCTCTATAGAATATTTCAAGGCTATTTCCTCTATCCACCTTGTAAAGTAATCTTTTGCAGCCAAAATCCACCTATGACCAGAACTAAAAGGTGGATTAATGAGACCTATGAAATCTAGTCCCCACTAAGAAAAGGTTTGATTGACCTAGATGGGATGAAGTTGAAGGTTTGCAAGTCTCTATTTACCTGAGAAGAAAGCACACTTTTCACACTTTCTTGCATGTTTGTGGTAGTCATGGAACAAGGATGGCTAGTGGTAACTAACTCTCATGATCTTCATTGCAGTGGTTCCTGCTAAAAAGTGGCCACCATTAGGACCATCATGAAGCTCTTTAATCATTCTTTCTACTTGGGCTACATTAATACATCTTAGCAAAGCTCCATTTAAGTCCTTCCTAAACAAAATATAATTGACTATAGCATAGGGAATTAATTACAATCTGAACTATCTCTTTTATCCTTATCCAACCCTTGAGGATATCCATTTCTAGCTAAGAAGGTCCTAATATCATCTAACCAACTCTTTGGATTATCATTTCTTACTTCTTGTTGTTTTTTCAAAATCAAGGAAACTTCCTCAATAGGTTTGTGAGATGAGATCATCTTCTTGCACAACCCTTTCTCTCTTACTAGCCCAGTAACCTAGATGTCCACATCATACTCCGTCACCTTAGTGATCCAACCTGCTCTTTTTTCACTAATATCCCTACTTAATGAGAAGTCTTTAACACTTTCATAAGGGACCAATAAGTGGATCCTATTGTGGGATAGAAGGTGTCTGAATTTCCTCAAAGATCTTATGACTACAAGGGCTTGCTTCTCTACATAGCTATATTTGTCTTTGTACTCCTTTAGTCCTTCACTAAAGAAATAAATAGGTTTTTCTTCACTCTTATCATTTAATTGAGTCAAAACAATAGGCTTGACTCAACTCCTAAGGTGTAAAGAATGAAACACTTATCAAAATTCAGATTAATGAGAGTAAGGGTTGAAGCTTTGGCTGCTATGATCTCTTCAAAACTTTATTTTCCTTCCTTGGTCCATGAAAAGACCATTTTTCTTAAAACCATGGCTATAAGAGGTTTCACCATGGTAGCTAAATAAGGAATAAATCTCCTCACAAAATTTATTCTACCAAGAAAAATTTGCAGACCTTTCTTGTAACTAGGAAGGGAAATAGTAAGTATTGCTTTTTTTCTTTCTAGATCAATGGTCAAACCATCCTTAGATACAATGTATCCTAATATTTTACCTTGATTAGTGGTAAAGACACACTTTGATGAAGTTACACTCTACTACCACTAACAAAGGTATGCTCTGATACAATTTCATGGGGACACAACCCAAGCACAGAATGGACACAACAGGAAAAGGGAAATTGTATTAACTATGAAAATAAGCTAGTACATTCAGTACAGAGAAAATAGAATTCAAAACATGCCCTAAGGGCTTACAATAGCACAAAATTGGAGATAATTTCTCCTTTTGGTACCTCCTCTCAAACTCCAACTTTGAACTGCCTTTTACAATGCCAAAAATGTCCTTAAATAGACCCCGGAGGGTTAAGGACTAGGAGTACATTCTAGAAAGTGCTAGTAGGCATCCACTGACCAAGTAGAAGGCTCTAGAAGCTATGTTAGAAGTTGGTGCAAATCTAGAAGAATCCAAAAATGCTAACCAAACTTACATGAGGCATAACTTTTGAACCGTAGCTCCGATTAATGAACTGTTTACATTTTTAGAAAGCTCTCGAAGCGCTCTATAGCCTTATGGACCAGATTCACTAGTCCCCCATTTTTCAACCCTTTTTTAGGTCATTTAATGCCCCTAACCTAACTTTAAAGCATTCTTAGGAGGTCTCCAAAAACCAAAAAAAACTGCGATAACTTTCAAACCGTGGGGCCTTTTGACTTGATTCTTTTTCTAGAATGCTCTAAATTGCAATTACATTCATCTGGCCAATTTACACCTTCTAGTTCACCAAAATCATGGCTCAATTACATACTCCTATTTTTCAACATTTACACGTATCCAAAGGTGTTCAAATACTCTATCCTAGAACACTGATAGTGGAACTGTGAGGGTTGGAACCTTTATTTGACCCAAATGGGTATCCAAAACTGAAAACACGTGAAATAGAAACTAAGTCTAAGTACATTTTTTTTGGGTGACATAGGATTGCCCTTATACCTCTCGATGCTCCTGCATCAGACACCTAGGGTAGATAGAAAAGTGACCCTATCACTTTATGAATGGTAGAGGAAATCTCAAATGGAAAACCTCAGCTGCTAAAGTCCAAGTTGAGTCTTCTATCGATCGTCCTTTCCACTTGACCAAATACTCTTCATACTGCCTATTTCTGGTACTCCTACCCACACAATGATTTAGAATGTCTTCTATCTCCTCCTTCTTAGAAGTAGGAATTAGACATGGCTCTAACATCAGTTCCTCATCTGCACCATCATCATGATACTTTGTTAAGTCTGCAATGTTGAAAATAGGAGAAATGTGAATACCATCTGGCAACTCCACCTCATATGCATTTCTTGAGTCATGTTTCCTCAGAATTTGGCAGGGGCCAAATTTCTTCATTTTTAGCTTGTTGTAAGTACTGGTTGGAAATCTTTCTTTTCATAAGTGTACCATGACTAGATCCCCTACTTGGAATTCTTTACATCTTCTCCTTTGATCAGCCCTAGCTTTATACTCTTGATTCATCTTGGTAATGTGTGCTTGAACCTCCTCATGTAGATGCTTGATATGTTCAGCAAATTCTTTAGCTTCAACACTTGTCCTCTCCCCTTGCTCTATCTTCCTCAATTCTAGTGCAATCCTTGGGCTACTTCCATATACTATTTGGAATGGTGATCTACCAGTACTCCTATTACAGAGTTATTGTAAGAAAAATCGGCTTGTGGTAGAATCAAATCCCACCCCTTTGGCTTATCCCCAACTAAACATCTCAACAAATTGCCCAGACTTCTATTTACCACTTCTGTTTGCCCGTCAGTCTTTGGGTGATGTGTGGAGCTGAATTTCAAGTCTGTTCTCAACTTTTTCCACAATGTTCTCTAGAATATCCCACAAATTTAGTGTCTCTGTCAGAAACTATACTCCTTGGAAGACCATGTAGTCTTACCACCTCTCTGAAAAACAAGTCTGCAATATGGACAACATCATGAGTTTTGTGGCATAGAATGAAATGTTTCATTTTGGAGAACCTATCAACCACAACAAATATTGAGTCACTACCCCTTTGTGTCCTCAACAATCCAAGAACAAAATCCATACTTATGTCCTCCCATGGCTTTGATGGAATAGGCAATGGCTGATATAGTCCAGTATTGTGGCTAAATCCCTTGGCAACTCGACAAACTTGGCAACTTTGTACAAACATCTTCACATCTTGTGAAATATGAGGCCAAAAATAATGTTCTCTAAGAATGGAAATGGTCTTATCTCGACCAAAATGTCCTGCCATCCCTCCACTATGTTTCTCTTTAATTAGATTTTCCCTCATGGAACTCCTCGGAATGCACAATTGGCTGCCCTTGAATAACAAACCATCCTGAATCAGATAGTCTAACCATTTAGTTCTGTCTACAGAAATAGGCTCTTTACAAGCTTTCCATGCCTCAACAAAATTAGGATCTTCAGGGTACAGATTCTTGAGTTCATCAAACCCAACTACTTTAACCTGCATTACTGTAAGCAACAACGGTCTCCTACTTAGTGCATCTGCAACCCTGTTAGATTTTCCACTTCTATGTTTCAACACAAATGTATAGCTCTGCAAGAACTCTACCCACTTCATATGCCTTCAATTCAATTTACCTTGGCTATTTAGGTATTGTAATGCCTGGTGATCAGTATACAAAACAAATTCCTTTGGCAATAAATAATGCCTCCATTTCTTTAAGGCTTGAAATATTGCATAGAACTCTTGATCATAAACAAAATACTTCTTTGCATCATTCAATTTTTCACTAAAATATGCAATAGGCTTACCGTCTTGGCTTAATACAGCCCCAATAATGCTATCACTAGCATCACAATCCACTTGGAACACCTTTCTAAAATCTAGAAGTGCCAACACAGCCTGTTCTGTCACCTTCTTCTTCAACAATTCAAAACTTCTTGTAGCTACTGCAGTCCATTTGAACTCTTTTCAATCCCCTCTTATTGTGTCATTTAGGGGTGCATATATGCCACTAAAATTCTTAATAAACTTCCTGTAAAAACTAACCAGACCATGAAATGGTCTTACCTCAATAGCAGACCTTGGAGTAGGCCATTCCAAGATGGCTCTTACCTTCTCTAGATCCATTTTAAGACCTTTAGGTGATATAACAAACCCCAAATAGACTAACTCCCTTTTTGCAAAGATACACTTCTTCAAATTAATTAACAGTTTCTCTTCCCTTAACCTTTCTAGGACACTACGAATATGCAATAAATGTTCTTCCAAAGTCTTGCTGAAAATTAAAATATCATCCAAATAGACAATAATAAATTTTCCCAAGAACTTCTTAAGTACCTCATTCATAAGCCGCATGAAGGTGCTTGGGGCGTTTGTCAATCCAAAGGGCATGACTAACCACTCATAAAGACCCTCCTTGGTCTTGAAGGCCATTTTCAACTCATCTCCTTCTCGAATCCATATCTTGTGATAACCACACTTGAGATCTATCTTTGTGAAGTACTGAGCTCCACTCAAGCAGTCCATAAGATCATCCATTCTTGGCAAAGGAAATTGATAGTTGATGGTTATCCTATTTATAGCTCGAGAGTCTGTACACATCCTCCACTCTCCATCCTTCTTTGGTGCTAGTACTGCAGGTACTGCACATGGACTTAGGCTCTCCTGAATCAAGCCCTTCTTCAATAGTTTCCTTAACCTGTCTATTTAGCTCCTCAGTTTCAGTAAGATTCATCCTGTGAGCAGCCGTGTTAGGAAAACTAGCTTCTGGGATTAAATCTATCTGATGACTGATTTGCCTTACTGGTGGCAATCCTTCTGGAACATTATTAGAGATAATATCTCCAAATTCACCTAGTAAATTTGAAACTTCAAGTGGTATTTCACTACTACCTTCTTTATCTTTCCTAGGAATCAAAGCATAGCACATACGCTGATGTTTCATTCCATCTAAAAACTTTCTTCCATCAACAAGACAAATCCTACCACTGCTACATACCTTTTCACCTTCATTTTTCATGGGCTTCAGTTTGTGGCAAACTCCATCCTTTGTTAGAGAGTATGTGTTTGCATGACCATCATGTACTGCATGTCTATCAAATTGCCATGGTCTACCCAACAATAGATGGCAAACATCCATTGGAATAACATCACAGAGAACTTCATCATGGTAACTCCCAATTTTGAATTTCATGAGACATTGTTCACTTACTAGGACCTTATGATCATCTTTCATCCAAGCAATCCTATAGGGCTGGGGATGTTTCTGCCTCTTTAGCTTCAGCTTAGAGACTATCTCCTCTAACACCAAGTTGTCAGTGCTACCACCATCAATGATCACATCACAACATTTTTCCTCACATTTGTACCTAGTACGAAAAAAATTCCTCCTTTGTCCTTGTTCAATCTTACCACTTAGTAGGAACCTTTCATTTACCAAGGTCTCTCCTCTTTTTGCATCCTCTAAATGTGATGATATTGCATCCTCATTCACATGAGCAACCCTAGCTTGACCCTCAGCTCTCCTATCTATCCTTCCTTGTCATTGAGGGCATTCAAAGGCACGATGACCTTCTTCATTGCAATGGAGATAGGTACCACAGAAGCCTCCTCTTCCTTGTCCACATCCTCTACCTCTTCCTCTCTCATTTCCAAAGTCTTGATCACAGGAGAGGTTGAAAGCTTCATTCCTCTGGTTCCTGCTAGTACCCACATCTTCATTTTTCTTTTGGGTTTCATTTCGGCCTCTAGATGACTTACCACTTCCCCTTCCTCCTTGACCATGCCCTCTTTGTCTCCCTTCAAACCTCTTATTCATCTTCTCTTCAACTCGTAGGGCAAACTGGTATGCCTCTTCAATGCTAGTCATTCTTACCAGACTTAATTCCTCCTGGATGCTAGGTCGCAACCCACTGATATAATGAGCAACCTTCTCCTTATTTGCTTCTGCATGCTCTACTCTAATCAAAAGTTGATAAAACTCCTCTGTATATTCTTGGATTGATCTTCCAACTTGCTTTAGCCCATGCATCTTCTTAAACAAATCAAGCTCGTAATCCACAGGAATGAACTGCTTCTTCAATTTGTCCACCATGCAATCCTGTTGAGATAATGAGTGTTGCACACATTGCATAATATTGTTATATTATTATTTTATTTTTATTATGTAATGTTGTACCTAGATGGACGTGCAACATGTAAAGATTCCCATGGAATATTCTTGATAAGTTGTATTATAACATTGTGATAATATTTCATGTAATTATTTAATATTGGGGGAAAAGAATTAAATGCCCAATATTAAATGTGGGGTCAGTGGGTTAGGTAGCACATAGTTTTAGCACATGGTTTATATAATACCACTTAGTGGTTTTTGTGGGACTTGCTACTATATAAGCAGCCACAAGGGTAGTTGTTGTAGAGAGAGAGAGTGACAAGGAGAAGACAAAAGGCAAGAGTCAAGCGAGACAAGGCTTGACAGGTTAGCCAAGGGAGCATTTGTGAAGGTTGAAAGCATGGCATGGGATGTGTGGATTCATGCTTGTTCACATAGTTTGCTCGGTTGTGGCTATGGCCATGAAGGCTTCCATGGTTGTATGGCAATGGTATTTTTTGTTGAATAATACATAGTGATGGATGTTTTTGGAGGCTGGGTTTTTCCCTCAATAAGGGTTTCCCAAGGTATATCTTGTGTCACAATTTTGTGGGTATATTTTCTATTCTCTTGCATGTGGATTTTAATTCCGTGTTTATTTCAGATTTATTATGGGTTATGTGGAAATGGTTATATTCTTTGTTGCCAATTTTCCTTACAAGTGGTATCAGAGCTATGGTTTTATTAATGTAATCCTAGATTGAATCCATGGGAATGCATGAGAGGATAAAAGAAAAGGGCAAGATATATGAATGATTTATTGCAAATCTGAGGACTTTGGATTTGTTGTTATGATGGGATGTTAAAAGATTTGGGCATGTGAAATTGTTGGACAAAAAGATTTTTCGGATGTTTCATTTAAATGAGGGTTTTGGGGGGTAGCTTGCAAAAATGACCTCTTGGGTAAAAATAGACCTCACCATTGGATCCGGGTTGACATTTCCATAAAATTTGATATATAATATGCCCTAGTTTGGCCATGTTCAGAGGAAATGAAAGAGTTTTTTTTGTTTCAGCCCATGATGGCCATCAAATTTAATCCCGTCAGAATTTTCGTCACTGAAAAAAAATAAAAAATGAAAAATCGTACTGAAAATGGTAAAAAGACAGTTTTAGTAAAACGGCCATAACTTTCTCTCAGAATATCAAATTTCAGAGTTCTTATAGGCATTGGAAAGCTAATTCAGAGCGCTACTAGATGGTATAAGTTTGGTTCTATGATTTTAAAATTTTGTCAGGTTTTAAGAGCCCTAAAGACAGATGTTCTTTATTTTGAGCACGGATTGGAGCATAACTTGGGCATACGGAGTCGAATTTTGGACTTCGAGTAGTCAACAGAAAGCTCTTGGAGAGCTCTACACATTGGTTCAGATTTTGTTTAGGTTTGGCATGATTTATTTGTTGATATATTGATCTAAACAGTTTATAGGTATATTTTGACTATGGTAACATTGTGAGTTTATGGCATTGGAGATTTAAGTTTTGATGTCATTGTATACTCAAGTTTGGTCTCATGATGATATGGTTATCAGTGTTTGGTTTGCATATGCATGATGACTTGTTGGATCTACAAGTTGTGCAGTGTTGTAAGCGATCTATACTTACAGGTTGCATTTATAGCTTGGTTATGGGTTGTCTTTGTCCATTGATCTTTCATTATTGATGCATATTTAGATTGGTGGCTTGGATTTGGGTTGTCTATGCCCTAAGTCACATGATTTACTATTTTCTTCATGTAGAAGGGATGAGATGTTGTTACCAGGTACAGTCATGGTGGAGGATTGCGGTTGACTATGCTGGCAGGTTGGACACTATTGAGAACCAGATGCTCGGTTCATGGATGTGACCATGGTGTCATGGATTTTGGCATGATATGATTGGATATACAGGTACATCCTTGATGTTCATTACCTTGGATTTCTGATTCAGTTATGGTGGTATATCTTCTTGGTTGAGGATCATGGTTATTTAGTTTTCTTTTGAGGAGCTCAGGATGTGCACTTTGAGTTCTTTGATAGTTTGATGCCTTGGTTGATTCTCATGGTTAGAGGATGGATTTTTTCATCATATGTCATGGATAGCTTGGATACACGGTTTAGTGGGAGCTTGTGATAGTGATGAGGTGACAGTGCAGGATTAGTTCCTAGTTTAGTTTGGATCTTCATATAGGAGATGGATTTTATGATGCCATAGGTGACTTGGTACCACAGTAGAGTGGGAGTTGTTGGCATTGATATATTTATTGAGTGTTTTCAGATGTTGGAGGTTTGTCTTAGATCCTGTTGCTGCAGAAATATCTTTGACATTTGCATGGTGCACTTGTTATCTTCATGGTATGAAGATGGTTAGATCTTGAGGACTCATGGAGTTCTTGGTTATCTTCATGGTGTATGGAGATGGTTCTTCCTAGTATGTGGAGATGGTTTTCTTCATGGTGTATGGAGATGGTTGCATCTTGAGGACTCACAGGGTTCTTGGCAAAGGTGTGGTTTATATTTTCATTTGGCATGTTATCCTTGGTATGAGGATGGTATCATTATTATGTCATGGTATACTCTTGATACGCGTTTAGAGTTGTGACATGTTATAGTATGTTCATATGGATTATGTTATCTCTTTGGTTGAGATGGTAAGATCATGTTGTCATGTTTATGTTCCTGAGGCCATGGTTGGAACTTTGACATTGATCTTGGTTTAGTTTCTTGGTATTGAGTACACTGATCATAAGCTGGATACTTCATGATATTGCTATGTTGCATTTGGATTTGGCATGGATTGATTGGTTACAGGTGCTCATGGATACTTAGAGATGGTGGTGATGCTGATTTCTCTTGGATTAGAGAAGTATTTGTTGGGACAGTTGATGGTTTCAGCAGGAAGTCCGAGGGGCAGTCACCTGATATGGACTTGAGAGGAGATTGTTCTTAGATGAGTCTTGGTTGGAGACTTGGGTATCTTGATGAGCATTCTCATTCTCCACTGTTGGTCTACTTGGTGGTTTGCTACTTGAGAGGTATAGCCCATTGTTTCTCTCAGTTGCATTATATTTATGCTTGTCTTTCATGGAAATGGATCTTGAGCTATGGTACATGAGTTAGCTCAGGAGGGTTCATTTGAGAGATGGTTTAGCATTGGTTATCTCCATGTGCATATGTTGTTATGCTGGTTGAGTTTGGGATATGGTTTTATATTGTGCATTTTCCTTGGATTAGGAATGGTTATTCCTTGGTTTAGGAATGGCTTTATGAGTTTGATCTTCTTGGGAGAGGCTTACATCCATAATTAGTTATATGGTATGGTTTGGGTGTTTTTGAGGCTTCTTGTTGGGGTTTTATGGAGGAGATCATACTTGCACAGTTTACATTTAGAGGTGTGTGTAGAAGGACATGATACAGGTTATGATTTGCATGGTTTCTCCGGTCTTGGTTATCTTCTTGGATGTTTAGTTTTGCCTACATTGGATTTGAGATTGGTTGGAGATTGTGATCACTGGTTTGTGCTCATGTATGTCATGTGAGAGATGACATGGTTATTCCTTTATCTCTTTCCTTTGTTGGTTGTGGAGAAGTTGGGAGAGCATTGGAGACTTGTTATGAGAGTTATTCTTGCAGGATATTGGATTATGTATTGTGGATGTCCTTGATACTACATGGATTCACTTCTTTGAGATGTTGTGAGTGGATTGGTTATAGATTTGACATTATCTTTTGCAGTGGGAGCTTCTTGATATATATGTGGCAGGTATTGCTCTTGAGGCTTGTGATTGCAGGTTATAGATTGGATATGTCTATGATATAAGATTCACTTGTTATACCTTTGAGGTATGGATAGTTGGATGGGTTTGGCACTTTGCTGTGGGTGCTATTTCAGCTATGGATATTTTGACAACTACGGATACATGTGATTACCTTTGGATCAAGTTTTTGTGCTTGGAATTTTAGTTGGTACAGGATTTTATGATCTTCTAATGTGACAAGTTGGGTGGCTTTCTCTTAGGATGGCTTCTATGTATGTCCAGTGGTAGTGGCATAATAGGAGGTGAGATCATTCATGTTCGAGATGCTGGATACTTTGATTTTGTTGCGGGTACCAGGATGGAGCACTTGGTGTACTTTGATCCATGATGGTGGATGTGCTGGGAGGGATTGTTCCCTTGTTCATTTTATGTGGCTACGGATTGACCCTATGCAATGTATACAACAAGTGGGAGATTGTTGAGATAATGAGTGTTGCACACATTGCATAATATTGTTATATTATTATTTTATTTTTATTATGTAATGTTGTACCTAGATGGACGTGCAACATGTAAAGATTCCCATGGAATATTCTTGATAAGTTGTATTGTAACATTGTGATAATATTTTATGTAATTATTTAATATTGGGGGAAAAGAATTAAATGCCCAATATTAAATGTGGGGTCAGTGGGTTAGGTAGCACATAGTTTTAGCACATGGTTTATATAATACCACTTAGTGGTTTTTGTGGGACTTGCTACTATATAAGGAGCCACAAGGGTAGTTTTTGTAGAGAGAGAGAGTGACAAGGAGAAGACAAAAGGCAAGAGTCAAGCGAGACAAGGCTTGACAGGTTAGCCAAGGGAGCATTTGTGAAGGTTGAAAGCATGGCATGGGATGTGTGGATTCATGCTTGTTCACATAGTTTGCTCAGTTGTGGATATGGCCATGAAGGCTTCCATGGTTGTATGGCAATGGTATTTTTTGTTGAATAATACATAGTGATGGATGCTTTTGGAGGCTGGGTTTTTCCCTCAATAAGGGTTTCCCAAGGTATATCTTGTGTCACAATTTTGTGGGTATGTTTTCTATTCTCTTGCATGTGGATTTTAATTCCGTGTTTATTTCAGATTTATTATGGGTTATGTGGAAACGGTTATATTCTTTGTTGCCAAGTTTCCTTACAAATCCCACCTTGTGATCTTCTCCTTTCCTCTTCTGTTTCTTTCCAATTGAACCTCTTGCCACCAAATTTTGGTATGGCCTTTCAATTTGGCCTTTGCAAACTTAACCCTATCTGGGTTCTTAATATCCTCATACTCAAAGTATTCTTCTAGTTTATTGATCCAGTCGATTAACTCATCTGGTTTCAGATTTCTTGAAAATACCCCCACATCAATTGTAGGTCTTTTCCCAAACTTAGTAATGGCCCTATAAATCCTTTCCTCTACCTGATTCAAAACTTCCCCATGAAATTCCCCTTCTGGTCCAATTTTTGCTTCTTCATTGTCATCCTCACTGTCGTCACTTGCGACAACATTTGTTCCTCTACGGAGCTCCTACTACAATGCTTGTACCTACCTTTGGAGGGCTCTAACCTCCTCAAGATTAATAGCTCTGGCCCCTCCACCATGCTCTCTTCATGGAGGCATCTTCTTAACTCAAACTCACAACCACATAGTTCTGGTGCAAATTGCCTCATAGTCGGCACTCTATCTACACACTCAAGAAAGCCAGCTCTGATACCACTTGGTGGAGGTACGCTCTACTACCAATAACAAAGGTATGCTCTAATACCACTTGATGGGGACACAACCCAAGCACAAAATGGACACAACAGGAAAAGGGAAATTGTATTAACTATGAAAATAAGCTAGTACATTCAGTACAGAGAAAATAGACTTCAAAACATGCCCTACAAAACTGGAGATAATTTCTCCTTTTGGTACCTCCTCTCAAACTCCACTCCGAACTACCTTTTACAATGCCAAAAATATCCTTAAATAGACCCCGAAGGGTTAAAGACTAGGAGTACATTCTAGAAAGTGCTAGTAGGCATCCACCGACCAAGTAGAAGGCTCCAAAAGCTGCGTTAGAAGTTGGTGCAAATTTAGAAGAATCCAAAAATGCTAACCGAACTTTTGGGAGGCATAAATTTTGAACTGTAGCTTCGATTGACAAACCATTTACATTTTCAGAAAGCTCTTGAAGTGCTCTATAGCCCTATGGACCAGATTCACTCATCCCCCATTTTTGGGCCCTTTTCAAGGTCATTTAATGCCCCTAACCTGACTTTGAAGCATTCTTAGGAGGTCTCCAAAAATTGAAAAACTATGATAACTTTCAAACCGTGGGGCCTTTTGACCTGATTCTTTTTCTAGAATGCTCTAAATTGCAATTACATTCATCTGGCCAATTTACACCTCCTAGTTCACCAAAATCATGGCTCAATTACATACTCCTACTTTTTGGCATTTACACGTATCCCAAGGTGTTCAAATAATCTATCCTAGAACACTGATAGTGGAACTGTGAGGGTTGGAACCTTTATTTGACCCAAATGGGTATCCAAAAATGAAAACACATGAAACAGAAACTAAGTCTAAGTACATTTTTTTTGGGTGACACAGGATTGCCCTTATACCTCTGGATGCTCCTGCATCAGACACCCAGGGTAGATTGAAAAGTGATCCTGTCACTTTATGAATGGTAGAGGAAATCCCAAATGGAAAACCTCAGCTGCTGAAATCCAAGTTGAGTCCTCTATTGACCATCCTTTCCACTTGACCAAATACTCTTCATACTACCTATTTCTGGTACTCCTACCCACACGATGATCTAGAATATCTTCTATCTCCTCCTTAGAAGCAAGAATTTGACATGGCTCTAACATCAGTTCCTCATTTGCACCATTATCATGATACTCTGTTAAGTCTGTAATGTTGAAAATAGGAGATATGTGAATACCATCTGGCAACTCCACCTCATATGCATTTCCTAAGTCATGTTTCATCAGAATTTTGTAGGGGCCAAATTTTTTCATTTTCAGCTTGTTGTAAGTACCGGCAGGAAATCTTTCTTTTCGTAAGTGTACCATGACTAGATCCCCTACTTGGAATTCTTTATGTCTTCTCCTTTGATCAGCCATAGCTTTATACTCTTGATTCATATTGATAATATGTGCTTGAACCTCCTCATGTAGACGCTTGATATGTTCAGCAAATTCTTCAGCTTCAGCACTTGTCCTCTCCCCTTGCTCTATCTTCCTCAATTCTGGCACAGTCCTTGGGCTACTTCCATATAAAATTTGGAATGGTGATCTACGAGTACTATTTATAGAGTTATTGTAAGAAAACTTAGCTTGTGGTACAATCAAATCCCACCCCTTGGGCTTATCCCCAACTAAACATCTCAGCAAATTTCCCATACTTCTATTTACCACTTCTGTTTGCCATCAGTCTGTGGGTGATGTGTGGAGCTGAATTTCAAGTCTGTTCTCAACTTTTTCCACAATGTTCTTCAAAAGTATCTCACAAATTTAGTGTCTCTATCAGAAACTATACTCCTTAGAAGACCATGTAGTCTTCCAACGTCTCTAAAAAACAAGTCTGCAAAATGGATAGCATCATGAGTTTTGTGGCATGGAATGAAATGTGCCATTTTGGAGAACCTATCAACCACCACAAATACTGAGTCACTACCCCTTTGTGTCCTTGGCAATCCAAGAACAAAATCCATACTTATGACCTCCCATGGCTTTGATGGAACAGGAAATGGCTAAGATAGTCCAGTATTGTGGCTAAATCCCTTGGCAACTTGACAAACCTAGCAACTCTGTACAAACTTCTTCACATCTTGTGAAATCTAAGGCCAAAAATAATGTTTTCTAAGAATGAAAATCGTATTATCTTGACCAAAATGTCCTGCCATCCCTCCACTGTGTTTCTCTTTAATCAAATTTTCCCTCATGGAACTCCTTGGAATGCACAATTGGCTACCCTTGAATAACATACCATCCTGAATCAGATAGTCTAACCATTTAGTTTTTTCTACAACAACAGGCTCTTTACAAGCTTTCCACACTTTAGCAAAATTAGGATCTTTAGGGTATAGATTCTTGAGTTCATCAAACCCAACTACTTCAACCTGCATTACTGTAAGCAACAACTATTTTCTGCTTAGTGCATCTACAACCCTGTTAGATTTTCCACTTCTATGTTTCAACACAAATGTATAGCTCTGCAAGAACTCTACCCACTTCATATGCCTCTAATTCAATTTACCTTGGCTATTTAGGTATTTTAATGCCTGGTGATCAGTATACAAAACAAATTCCTTTGGCAATAAATAATGCCTCCATCTCTTTAAGGCCTAAACTATTGCATATAACTCTTGATCATAAAAAGAATACTTCTTCTTTGCATCATTCAATTTTTCACTAAAATATGCAATAGGCTTACCTTCTTGGCTTAATACAGCCCCAGTAACACTGCCACTAGCATCACAATCCACCTGGAACACCTTTCTAATATCTCGAAGTGCCAACACAGGTTATTTTGTCACCTTCTTCTTCAGCAATTCAAAACTTCTCGCAGCTACTGCAATCCATTTGAATTCTTTTCTATCCCCTCTTATTGTGTCAATTAGGGGTGCACATATGCCACTAAAATTCTTAATAAACCTCCTATAAAAACTAACTAGACCATGAAATAATCTTACCTCAGTAGCAGACCTTTGAGTAAGCCATTCCAAGATGGCTTTTACCTTCTCTAGATCCATTTTAAGACCTTAAGGTGATATAACAAACCCCACATAGACTAACTCCCTTTTTGCAAAGATACACTTCTTCAAATTAATTAACAGTTTCTCTTCCCTTAACCTTTCAAGGACACTACAAATATGCAATAAATGTTCTTGCAAAGTCTTTCTGAAAATTAAAATATCATCCAAATAGACAATAATAAATTTTCCCAAGAATTTCTTAAGTACCTCATTCATAAGCCACATGAAGGTGCTTGGGGCGTTTGTCAATCCAAAGGGCATGACTAACCACTCATAAAGACCCTCCTTGGTCTTGAAGGTCATTTTCCACTCATCTCCTTCTTGAATCCGTATCTGGTGATAACCACTCTTGAGATCTATCTTTGTGAAGTACTGAGCTCCACTCAAGAAGTCCATAAGATCGTCCATTCTTGGCAAAGGAAACCGATATTTGATGGTTATCCTATTTATAGCTTCAGAGTCTATACACATCCTCCACTCTCCATCCTTCTTTGGTGCTAGTACTGTAGGTAATACACATGGAATCAGGCTCTCTCGAATCAAGCCCTTCCTCAATAGTTCATGAACCTATCTATTTAGCTCCTCAGTTTCAATAGGAGTCATCATGTGAGTAGCCTTGTTAGGAAAACTAGCTCCTGGGATTAAATCTATCTGATGACTGATTTGCCTTACTGGTGGCAATCATTCTGGAACATTATCAGAGATAGTATCTCCAAACTCATCTAGTAAATTTGAAACTTCAAGTGGTATTTTACTACTACCTTCTTTATCTTTCTTAGGAATCAAAGCATAGCACATACGCTGATGTTTCATTCCATCTAAAAACTTTCTTCCATCAACAAAACAAATCCTACCACTACTACATACCTTTTCACATTCATTTTTCATGGGCTTCAGTTTGTGGTGAACTCCATCCTATGTTAGAGAGTATATGTTTGCATGACCATCATGTACTGCATGTCTATCAAACTACCATGGTCTACCCAACAATAGATGGCAAACATCCATTGGAATAACATCATAGAGAAATTAATCATGGTAACTCCCAACTTTGAATTTCACGAGACATTGTTCACTTACCAGGACCTTATGATCATCTTTCACCCAAGCAATCTGATAGGACTGGGGATGTTTCTCCCTCTTGAGCTTCAGCTTAGAGACCATCTCCTCTGACACCAAGTTTTCAGTGCTACCACCATCAATGATCACATCACAACATTTTTCCTCACATTTGCACTTGGTATAGAAAAAACTCCTCCTTTGTCTTGGTTCAATCTCATGACGTAGTAGGACCCTTTCATTTACCAAGGTCTCTCCTCTTTTTGCATCCTCTAAATGTGATGACTGTGCATCCTCATCAACATGAGCAACCCTAGCTTGACCCTCAACTCTCCTATCTGTCCTTCCTTGTCGTTGAGGGAATTCAAAGGCAGATGATCTTCTTCATTGCAATGGAAATAGGTACCATGGAATCCTCCTCTTCCTTGTCCACATCCTCTACCTCTTCCTCTTTCATTTCCAAAGTCTTGATCATGGGAGCGGTTGAAAGCCTCATTCCTCTAGTTCCTACTAGTACCCACATCTTCATTTTTCTTTTGGGTTTCATTTCGGCCTCCAGATGACCTACTGCTTCCCCTTCCTCCTTGACCACACCCTCTTTGTCTCCCTTCAAACCTCTTATTCAGCTTCTCTTCAACTCGTAGGGAAAACTAGTATGCCTCTTCAATGCTAGTCATTCTTACCAGACTTAATTCCTCCTGGATGCTAGGTCGCAACCCACTGATATAACGAGCAACCTTCTCCTTATTTGCTTCTGCATGCCCTGCTCTAATCAAAAGTTGATAAAACTCCTTGGTATATTCTTGGATGGATCTTCCTTCTTGCTTTAGCCCATGCATCTTCTTAAACAAATCAAGCTCGTAATCCACAAGAATGAACTGCTTCTTCAATTTGTCCACCATGCAATCCCACCTTGTGATCTTCTCCTTTCCTCTTCTATTTCTTTCCAATTGAACCTCTTGCCACCAGATTTTGGCATGGCCTTTCAGTTTGGCCTTTGCAAACTTAACCCTATCTGGGTCCCTAATATCCTCATACTCAAAGTATTCTTCTAGTTCATTGATCTAGTGGATCAACTCATCTAGTTTCAGATTTCGTGAAAATACACCCACATCAATTGTAGGTCTTTTCCCAAACTTAGTAATGGCCCTAAAAAGCCTTTCCTCTACCTAATTCAGAACTTCCCCATCAAATTCCCCTTCTAGTCCAATTTCTTCTTCTTCATTGTCATCCTCACTGTCGTCACCTGTGGCAAACATTCATTCCTCTACGGAGCTCCTCCTGTAATGCTTGTACATGCCTTTGGAGGGCTCTAACCTCCTTAAGATTAATAGCTCCAGCCCTTCCACCACACTCTCTTCACAGAGGCATCTTCTTAACTCAAACCCACAACCACACAGTCCTGGTGCAAACTGCCTCACAATCAGCACTTTGTCTACACACTTAGGAAAACTAGCTCTTATACCACTTGATGAAGGTACACTCTACTACCACTAACAAAGGTATGCTCTGATACCACTTGATGGGGACACAACCCAAGCACAGAATGGACACAATAGGAAAAGAAAAATTGTATTAACTGTGAAAATAAGCTAGTACATTCAATACAGAGAAAATAGACTTCAAAATATGCCCTAAGGGCTTACAATAGCACAAAACTGGAGATAATTTCTCCTTTTGGTACCTCCTCTCAAACTCCACTCTGAACTGCCTTTTACAATGCCAAAAATGTCCTTAAATAGACCCCAGAGGGTTAAGGACTAGGAGTACATTCTAGAAAGTGTTAGTAGGCATCCACCAACCAAGTAGAAGGCTCCAAAAGCCGCGTTAGAAGTTGGTACAAATCTAGAAGAATCCAAAAATGGTAACCGAACTTTTGGGAAGCATAACTTTTGAACTGTAGCTCTGATTGACGAACCATTTACATTTTTAGAAAGATCTCAAAGCACTCTATAGCCCTATGAACTAGCTTCTCTCATCCCTCATTTTTTGGCCCTTTTTGAGGTCATTTAATGCCACTAACTTGACTTTGAAGCATTCTTAGGAGGTCTCCAAAAATTAAAAAACTGTAATAACTTTCAAACCATGGGGCCTTTTGACCTAATTCTTTTTCTAGAATGCTCTAAATTGCAATTACATTCATCTGGCCAATTTACACCTCCTAGTTCACCAAAATAATGGCTCAATTACATACTCCTATTTTTTAGCATTTACATGTATCCCAAGGTGTTCAAATACTCTATCCTAGAACACTGATAGTGGAACTATAAGAGTTGGAACCTTTATTTGACCCAAATGGGTATCCAGAAATGAAAACACATGAAACAAAAACTAAGTCTAAGTACATTTTTTTAGGTGACACAGGATTGCCCTTATACCTCTGGATGCTCCTGCATCACACTTGCTTGGTTTCAAAGATACCCCATACTCTTTACATCTTATAAACACTTGTCTGAGATGACCAAAATGATCTACTGCATTCTTTGAATACACTATTATATCATCAAGGTAGAGTAACACAAACCTTTCAATCATTTTTTTGAAGGCCATCTCCATTTCCTTTTGAAATGTGGCACTTACATTTGTTAGTCCAAAAGACATTTTACTATAGGCATAGGTGCCCCATCTAGTCACTAGTACATTTGACCCCATTTTTAGACCAAAATTTTTGACCATCTAATAAAATGGGGTCAAATTGGTCAAAATATGGAAGGAAACATTTTTTTTTAAAAAATGCAAGCCCGTGTTGGTCAAAATTTTGACCAACATGGGCTTACACTATTTTAAATAAACTTAAAAGCTCTTTGCCGCTCTAATTTCAGTCTTACATGAATAGAAGATAGCTTGTGAGGTTAATTATTTCCTCATTGTATTTTATGGCACTAGGATTACGTGTAAAGGTAGGGTTTGAGGATTACATGCCAATAGCATTTTATAGCTTCAGTGCAAACAAGGGTTTGAGAGCTTCACTGATGCAACCTCCAGAATAGTAAGGGTTCTTACCCTTCTTTTCTTCATTAGAAACACAAACATTTTAGTTTAATCCAATAGATTTTCTCAATTGTTTAATGTTTAATGCTGATCATATGAGCCTTGCCCTACTATCTATCATGGCCCCAACTGGGGCTTTCATCAAAAATTTGTATCGCTCACACTGTAGTAAAAGTTATCCAACCATAGCCTATAGTTCTGGTGGGGGCGGCCTTGGGGTTAATAACGGTTGGGCCCCATAGAATTTTAGGTACCCCTAACTTGATCATTATGCAGAGTTTCTCATATGACTAGTGAACTAACCTTGCTGGAAAACTGTTGCTACTAAATTTCCCTTCCAGAGTTAAAAGCAAAAAGTTTGGCTCATTTGAAACAAACTTTTTGAGAAACTGGATGGGATGTGTTACATATTGTGCCCCCTGCAAAATATTTGAATTTTAAATACTGCTTTCCCAACAGTCACTTCTTGATTTAATATTATTTTAAACATCCCCAAGAATATCAAAAAAATTAAATGATTGAACCTTATGATATTCCTTAGTATATTTCTACAAGCCCACAAGTCCCCCATTGTCGGTTCGAAAGATATCTACGGTTGGCGCTATCTCGCTATGGGAAGTTGCATGGTCCTTTTCAATAGTGACATAGCGCCTTCTCACCACATGGTAGGTGGGTCCACAATTTGCAAGACCAAGGTTATCATGAGGGCAGAAAAGTGACAGCACTGAAGGGTGCCATGGTGCTATCGAGAAATTTGTTCTTGTCGTCGTTAGTGACATAGCGCCTGGCCGGTAAAAGAATATGGTGGGACCTCAGGCAATGTGGGAAGTGACTATGCTTGGAAGAAGGATTGTGATACATCAATAGCTGTGCAGATCTTTTGATGTCAGTAGTCACCTAGAGCCATGCCCCTTTCAAATGCACAAAATTTCTCCCACCCACAGATCAAGGAAAATCAATGGTTGGCATTATCTTGCTGTGGAAAGTTGCGAGGATTTTACCCATAGTGAAATAGCACCTCAATGAAATGTGGCACAGATCAAATCATGGGCCCTACCTTCTCCAAAGTAATATTATGGCTCTTCCTCGGTGGCAGTTGTCAGGTGGGTCATAGTACGGTGGTGATATTTCATTGGTCCTTTCAGCCAACTCAGTGTGTAGTTTTACAATTTTGTTGATCACTGTCAGATCTAAGGAAATCAACAGTAGGCACTATCTCGCTATGGAAAGCTGTGAGGATGTTACCCATAGTAACATAGCGCCATTATGCCATGTGGATTAGTGGGAATAGATCTAGTCAAGATGAGGATGCTAGGTTGTGCTAGATGGTTTCCAAGTGGATTCATGGACCAAAAACTTTATGGAGTCAAGCGTAGTATTATGAGGATCTTCCACGATCATTGATCTCATGGAGATCAACAGTGGGTGCTATCTCGCTATGGAAAGCTATGAGGATATCACCCATAGCGACATAACACCTCAGTAACACATAGCAAGGAGGGGCTGAGTGTTATGAAATTGCAAGGATGATACCAATTCATGCTGAGTCAAATGCCAGGTGTGCCAAGATGAAGATGCTAGGTGATTGGTGAGTTGGTTCATGGGCCTAGAATTTTTAAGGGTAGAGCGCAGTAATACGATGAGTCTTCATGATCGTTAGATCAGTCTGGATCCATGATGGGTGCTATCTCACTATGGGAAAGTGCTTAGAGGATATGCATAGGGACATATCACCTCAGTGACACATGTCCTAGTGGGTCCGATGGAGGCAGTAATGGTTAGTGGCTGGCAGTTAATGTGACCATCGCAGTTGGAGTTTGAGAAGATGGCACGGTTAGTAATGAAAAGGGTGGTCAACTTGGGAAGACCTTGTGGGTGGCAAAGAGAAATGAACTGATTGGTCCACCTGGCCTATTTTTCTTATAGTGTTCAGTTGACTCACTGACTCTGCTAATTCATGCACCAAAAATGATAACAAATCAAGGTTTTACGTGAATCTGATCTTCATGATCAATTTCAACCACCAGAAGTGAATGTAAAGAATGCAAAGACACTCTACCACCCTGATCTAATCTATCTACTTGGTCAGAGCACAGTTATGGCATTGCCTCTATCTTCTCAAGTCCCTATTTTAGTTAACAGTCAGATTTCATAGTACCTAAAGCTATATTTAGATCAGATTTCTTTAGATCCCTAGGATTGTTCTTGGCAGAGAATTGATGGCAATGGTTGCAAGATAGTTTTGGAGGGAAAATCTTAGTTATGCCTGAGCTATAAAGGAAATTTTTGTGAATTTTGTAAGGGTCAACCTTTCTCTATTTTCTCTATTACTGCTCTGCAGATTCTCAGTGTAAATTCCCCTGTGCTTCTGAACTGCATGATTTTATGTCTTATCTCCTTCAGCCATTGGTATGAAAATGCAAGAACTCTTTGCCTCTTACTGGTGTTTTGTCAATATCTATGATCGGCATGACTATATCTCCTTGGCTTATGAGAGATAATATAAGTGAATCTCTCTTTTCTTGTGTCATTCATCTTGGTCTTCTAATCTATATGTGATTATTAGATTAAAGCAAGTCTATATGTGTATATCCTTAGTTTCATTCTGGTTCAAAAGTGCATATATAGGCAAAGATTGGTCTGAACACTCTATTTTGGTGCATCACCTCTTTAGGTTAGATTAGGTAGATTTTCTTTCATGCTCTCCTTCTCCCTTTTCCTCTCTAAGAGTAGTTAAGTGCATCTTGATGGTAAGAGGAAGTCGACCTTCTTTGAAGACTCAACCTCACGGTTCAAGTCCCATAGCTTGGAGGTTGTTTCCATGTTTCACTAGGTTGTCCTCATGCATAGGCTTTGGACAAGGGTGCAAACCTAAGTGAAAATAGTTTTTAGCACACTCGGTGGGACTACTTTTCAAAAAATTTCAAGCCTACTAGTGTCAAAAGGGAAGATTTCAAGATCAATGCCGAGGAGATAGTACTGGCTTCAATGTTTAAGCCCTTAGAAGGCTCATTCTTCAAAGTACTTGGTGACTCTAAGCTTCAAATACACATTTAGTTCTAGACCAAAGTTGCAGTGATTCATACCTAGAGCTAAAACAAGGGCATCTTCTAGAGGTAAGTTTCAGTATCAAGAGCTTTAATTTTCAAACCCTAGAAGAAGGAGGACTAGAATATCTTTATCACCAGTTAGGAGTGAAATAGTAACAAATACACCTATAAGATCTATCTCTACTCCTCCTACTGTTAGATCTCAGCCTAGACTGCCATCAATACATATCAATAGATCACTTGTCTATATGGCGTTGCCTAGAGTTCATAACTTTTTCCACCTTTAATGGTGGGAGCCCTCTCTTATTAGCCCAAAGACATGACATACCAATAGCTGGCCTCAAAATTATACCAGAGTTTACTGGTGAAACTTCTATCTCTCCCTCAGAACACATTCAAGAGGTTGCAAATGTTTGCAATATCCATGGTATTACAGAGGATGATGTTGTAGTTAGGCTCCTAGCCTCATCCTTGAAAGGAAAAGCACTACAATGGTATAGAGGTTTAGCTCATGGTTCTATAACAGATTGGGATGGATTAGGAGCAGGATTGTGCAAAAATTTTGAGGATAAAAGTGACTATTTGTCACTTTTAGAGTAGTTGACTACTCTAAAAAGAGCCCCCCATGAATGTATGACTGATTTTAATTATAGATTTCAAAAGACATGGGATAGAATACCTACTTCAATGAAGCCTACCCCTTGTAATGCCTTCTTGTATTACCTTAGAGCTTTTAATAGTGATATTGCCACTACAATCCAAACTATGGGAGGAGATACCTTGCCTAATGCTTATGACATAGCAATAAAACTAGAGAAAATCTTAATACAAGGGGGTAAACTAGCTCTAAGGCCTCCTATGCCTTTCTTTCTTGATGTTCCAAATCATCAGCCAGCAATGGCTCCTCTTCCCACAACTTCTACATCACAATCCCTTGTCCCAGTCCCTCAAGCTTCCACATCTTCAAATGGGATAGATGAAATCAAAGAGATGATGTAATCTTTGATGCAAAACATAGATAAAAGAGAAAAGAACCTAGAGAAAAGATTGCAAGATCATGGGAAGAAGCTGGAGGATAACTCCTCTATGATGCAAAAAGTAAGCAACAAGGTGGTGACTTTAGAAAGATAGCAAGCTCAAGGTAGTAAGCCTCATCAATTGCAATATAAAACTTCAAGCAGTCGTAGGCCTCCAAATCCTAATCATTGGAACAATTGTTTTGACTAGAATAGGTAGGGTGGCCATGCTTTAACCTCAAATGTAAACCAAAGTAGGGCCATAGTCCCTCCAAACAATATGGCTCAAGATCAAGATTTTTGTCCTTCCTGTAACTACTCCTATGCCTATTATATGTATCAGAAGGCTGAATCTTTTATGGCTTTGACAGTCCAAGAACCTGTAGCAAAAAAATCATACAAGGAGGACCAATTTAAAGATGCCTCAAATATGCAAAGACAGGGCGATTGCTCTTTTATGAATCATCAGATGGAGGAGCATTGTAATGTAAACCAGGATTCCATTGCTCATAACACTAGAAGAAAAATAAGAGCTATGGAAGATGTTGTCCATCCTCCTCCTAGTCAGGCCTCAAATTCAAATGCAATATCTCATGAGCACGAAGAAAATAATCAATCAAGTGCCTTTCAGCAGCAAAGGCAAAACCATGGCAGAAAAGATACAAGTGATCCTCAGGTTATTCCATCTCAACCTCATACAATTGCAGCTCCCAAGGGTTCTACCAAGACACCTGCCATGCCATTCAGTGTGGTAGAGAAAATAAAGAAGACAAATGAATATCTCCATGTGGGATGTTGTTGCTACTATACCCATGCAAAAGAGTTTGCTATAGCAAGAATTGGAAAGAATTGAACCAAAGGATCAGCCACTTAGTATGGAAAGTGCCACAAGCCTAGTACAGCCATCAAGGGATGTAGAAACAAGTAAAAAGGTTAGACCTCCTCCATTCTATGTTTCTCTAATTATAGGGGGAAAACTAGTCCATAATTGCATGATTAATTCAAGGGCTAGCAGTTCAGTGATGCCTAGGCGTGTTGCTGATGCTTTGGGAATGAAATATGAGCCCATTGTTAGGGATGTATTATAGTTGGATGGTAGTACTATCAAGACTATAGGGATCCTTAGGAATGTGGAGATGGCCTTACATGCACGCCCTAGTTGTACTGTAACCCAAGATATCTTTGTTGCTGAGGTCAAGCCATATTTTGCCATCTGTTTGTCAAGAGACTTCACTACCCAAATAGGTGGTTTCATATCTTCTGATTGGTCATATATGTCTTTCAAGATGAGATATGGAGCCAATGCTTCAATCAAAGTAGAGCCTCAAGCCCTCCATCATACTGAATCTTACACCCCTAATTCCATCAACATAAATTGCCCTATCCTAGAGATGGATGAGAGTGACATAGTGAATGAGTCCACCACTCCCCTAGCAGAGATATCTATTTTTTTCTTGGATGAGTGGGCTAACGCATATCAATTTGACCCTATGCCAGAAACCCTTGAGACAAGTCTCAGTACATATTTTATATTGGAGAAAGATGCTCTAGTTCCCAAATCTTGTGGAGACTAAAGAAGATATGAGTGGGATATGGAGTATGTACTTTGATGGCTCAAGGAATAAGAATGGATCAGGGGTTGGTGTGATGTTGATTTCTCCTGCACAAGTAAGGTACTACTTCTCCTTTAGGCTTCAATTTAGTTGCACTAATAATGTAGCCGAGTATGAATCCTTGATTCAAGGTCTCCTACTTGCTCAAAAAAGAGGAATCCAAGCCTTAAGGGTGTATGGAGACAGTGAGTTGGTGGTTAATCAAGTGAGAAATTAGAATACCACCAAGAATGGTTTGCTCAAGTCTTATAAAAATAGGGTATGGGATTTAATTGAAGGTTTCAGTGCATTTAATATTCAAAGCATCCCTAGAAAGGAAAATAGATATGCTAATAGACTTGCAGAAATAGGTGCATCTTATGATGTGCCAGGGAATCTTGAGGAGGAGAAGAAGCAACAAATTAGAGTGGTAGTAAGGCCTACTATCCTTGATAACAACATCCATTGACAAGTGTTTGAGTCTGATCAGAAAATTGTGAGCTTCTTGCAAAATGAGGCAAAATTTTTAGGCAGGAACCAATTGAGACTGCAAGATCATTATGGTGATCAAATCATTCATCTCAGTTCCAACAAGCTACCTAAAGTTCTCATTACCCTAGAGAGTGTTTTGTATCCTAATGATCAAGCAAGAGGCAGGGCCATGAACCTTGTTGCTGATGAAGACGACTACATTCTAGTCATGGTTTTCGATGGAAAGTCCTTAAACATGGGGAAGGTATGTTCTGAAATCGAACAATAAAATTTTATTCATCTATGTCAAGAATTTAATGATGTATTTTCTTGGACATATGATGATTTAAAGGGCTTTGAACCAAGGTTGTTTCAGCATACCATAGATTTAATTAATGATGTAAAACTAGTAAGACAAAAATAGAGGCTAGTGAATCCCAAGATTGAACCCCTAATGAGAAAAGAGCTATCCAAGTTGATTGAGGCCAATATAATTTTTCCCATCAAACACTCATCATGGGTAGCAAACCTTGTCCTTGTTAGGAAGAAGAATGGAGAAATTAGATTGTGTGTGGAGTTTAGGGACCTTAACCAACCTTCCCTTAAAGATCACCATCCTCTCCCTTCTATGGAGTAGATTTTGTCCAAGGTCAGTGGTTCAAAGAGATTTTCATTTCTTGATGGATTCTCTGGTTACAATCAAGTGCTGGTTAAAGAGTCTGATAGGTACAAGATTGCATTTACCACTAAATGGGGTACCTATTCTTATTATAAGATGCCATTTGGGCTAACCAATGTAGGTGCTACATTTTAGAAGGCAATGGAGATGGCCTTCAAAAGATTGATTGACAAGTTTGTCTTAGTTTACCTTGATGATATCACTGTGTATTCAAAAGATGTAGAAGATCATTTTGATCATCTAAGATAGGTATTCCTAAGATGCAAAGAGTTTTGGGTTTCTCTTAACCCAAGCAAGTGTGTCTTTGCTACTAACCAAGGAAAATTATTAGGACATATTATATTTGAGGATGGCTTAACTATTGATCCAAAGAGGACAAAAGCAATACGTGCCCTTCCTCTTCCTAAACACAAGAAAGGGCTACAAAGTTTCTTAGGTAGGATAAATTTTGTGAGAAGATTTATCCCTAACCTTGCTACCATGGTGAAACCTCTTATAGCTATGCTTAAGAAAGGTATGGTCTTTGCATGGACCAAGGAAGGGAAGGGAAGTTTTGAAGAAATCAAGATAGCCATAGCCTCAGCCCCTACTCTCATGAATCCAAATTTTGAGAAAGATTTCATCCTTTATACCCTAGGTCGTGAGTCAAGCATTTCTGCTGTCCTGACTCAAAGAAATGATAAAGGTGGCGAGCAGCCCATAGCCTTCTTTAGTGAAGGGCTTAAAGAATATGAAGATAAATACAGTCATGTAGAGAAGCAAGCCCTTGCAGTCATCAGAGCTTTAAAGAAATTTAGACACCTCCTGTCTCATAGTAAGATTCATTTGTTAGTACCCCATGCCAGTGTGAAGGATTTCCTTTTGAGCAAAGATATTAGTGAGAAAAGAGCTGGTTGGATTACTAAAGTGATGGAATATGATATTGACATTCATATTACCAAGCTGGCAAGAGGGAGGGGGTTGTGTAAATAGATGTTATCATCTCAAGAACCTAATGAGGAATATGCTATGATACTAACAGAGCAACAAGAGGTAAGAAATAGTGATCCAAGGAGTTGGATGGATGATATGATGACTTACTTATTAGGCAATGGATACCCTCAAGGATTAGATAGAACTAAAAGGAGGTAGTATAGATTACAGTCAATTCCTTATGTCATAGTTGATGGTATCTTTTTAAGAAAAGATTTTAATGGAGCCCTATTAAGATGCCTTGATATAGACTAGGCTGAAAGAATGATCAAAGAACTTCATGATGGTCTTGATGGTGGCCACTTCTCAGCAAGGACAACTACAATGAAGATCATGAGGGCTGGTTATTATTGGCCATCTTTGTTTCATGACTGTCATAGGTATGTAAGGAAGTGTGAAAAATGTGCCTTCTTCTCTAGCAAACAAAGGCTTGCAGCTCTTCCCCTTCATCCTATCTAGGTGGATCAACCTTTTGCTTAGTGAGGATTGGATTTCATAGGCCCTATTTATCCTTCTTCCAATTTTGGTCACAAATGGATTTTAGCTGCTACAGATTATTTCACCAGATGGACAGAGGCAGTTGCATTGAAGGATGCCACTGAATCTTTAGTTGTTGAGTTCCTTGATGGAATTGTGACCAGGTTTGGTGCCCCTTCAACCATTATTTCATATAATGCAAAGTCTTTTATTGGAACTCAAATTTGTGCATGGGAAATGGATCATAATATCTATTTGAGCACATCCTCAAATTACTATCCTCAGGGTAATGGCCTGACTGAGTCATCCAACAAGAACCTGATTAGGATCATGAAAAGGACAATAGAAGATAACCAGAGGTGTTGGCATAAAAAACTAAAGACTGCTCTTTGGGCTAACAGAATAATTCCTAAAAGATCAATAGGGAATTCACCATTTGTGTTAGTTTATGGCAGAGAAGCAAGGCTTCCAATTTCATTGGAGTTCCCATCCCTAGAGCTAGCTCATTAGTTGGAGTTGATTGAAGATGATGCCATGACAGAAAGAATGGCAGAGCTGATGGAGCTGGAAGAGAAGAGAAGTAAAGCCATGGAGATCCTAGAGATACACCAGTAATAGGTAAAAAAGAGTTTTGACAGGAAGGCTAGGGTTAGAATCTTCAGGGAGGGAGATTTGGTTCTGAAATGGGATGCAGATAGGGAAAAACCAGGAAGACACTCAAAGTTTGATGCATTATGGAGTGGCCCCTATCTGATTATCAGTTGCAAACAGGCCAATGCTTTTCAGTTAATCAAGCCTGATGGTGAAATTCTACCTATCCCAGTCAATGGGATATATCTCAAGTCATGCTTCTGATGAAGGATGAAGGTTTCATGTATATAAGTAGAGTAGTTATTTTTCAGCTCTAGTGTTTTTTTTTCCAAGAAGTGCACGAGCACAGGATTATCGCTATGAGATAACAAGTTTTGAAATTTTGAAGGTTGTAGAAGGAGGTTTTGGTCTCTGGTTCTAGTTGCAGAGACAGGGGTTTTAGGGTTTTCCTCTCAAAGGTAGGGTTAGGGTTTCATAGTGCTTAGAATCTACATATATTTTACAACTCTATAGCCCAATGGATGCTTCAGGCCATTGGTCTTATGCATAGTGGGCTAGCGTCCCCTGCGAGTTGCCAGAAATGTTACATATTGTGCCCCTCGCCAAATATTTGAATTTTAAATACTTCCCATCCAAATGTCACTTCTTGGTTCAATATTATTTTAAACATCCCCGGGAATATTGAAAAAATTAAACGATTGAACCTTATGATATTCCTTAGTATATTTTTGCAAGCCCGCAAGTCCCCCATTGTCAGATCGAAAGATATCTACAGTTGGCACTATCTCACTATGGTAAGTTGCATGGTCCTTTGCTATAGTGACATAGTGCCTTCTCACCACGTGGTAGGTGGGTCCACAATTCACAAGACCAAGGTTATCATGAGGGTGAAAAAGTGATGGAACCAGAGGGCACCATGGCGCTATCAAGAAATTTGTTCTTCTTGCCATTAGCGACATAGTGCTCGGCCGATAAAAGAACATGGTGGGACCTTAGGCAATGTGGGAAGTGACTGTGCTTGGAAGAAGGATTTTGATTCGTCAACAACTGTGCAGATCTTTTGATGCTAGCAGTTACCTAGACCCACGCCCCTTTCAAATACATGGAAATCTTTCCACCCTTAGATCAAGGAAAATCAACGGTTGGCACTATCTCAATATGGAAAATTGCGAGGATTTTACCCATAGCAACATAGCGCCTCGACGAATTGTGGCACGGATGATGTCATGGGCCTATCCTCCAAAGTAATATTATGACTCTTCCTCGGTGGTAGTTTTCAAGTGGGTCATAGTATGGTGGTGATATTTTATTGGTCCTTTCAGCCAACTCAGTGTGCAATTGTACAATTTTGTTGATCACCATTAGATCTAAGGAAATTGATCGTAGGCGCTATCTCACTATGGAAAGCTATGAGGAGTGACATAGTGCCATTGTGCCACATGGATAATTGGGGCCAGATCTCATCAAGATGAGGATGCCAGGTTGTGCCAGGTGGTTGCCAAGTGGATTCATGGACCTGAAACTTTATGGAGGCAAGTGCAGTATTATGAGGATCTTCCACAATCATTGATCTCGTAGAGATCAATGGTGGGCACTATCTCACTATGGAAAGTTGTGAGGATATTACCCATAGTGACATAGCACCTCAGTGAAACATAGTAGGGTGGGGCCAAGTGTTATGAAACTATAGGGATGGTACCAGTTCGGGCCAAGTCAGATGCCAGGTGTGCCAAGATGAAGATGCCAGGTCATTGCTGAGTTGGTTCATGGGCCCAAAAGTTTTAAGGGCAGAGCGCAGTAATATAGTGAGTCTTCATGATCATCAAATCAGTCTGGATCCTCGGTGGGTGCTATCTCGCTATGGGAAAGTGCTCGAAGGATACACATAGTGACATAACACCTCAGTGATATGTGTCCTAGTGGGTCCAATGGAGGCAGTAATGGTTAGTAGCTGACAGTTAATGTGATCGTCGCATTTGGAGTTTGAGAAGATGGCACAATTAGTAATGAAAAGGGTGGTCAACTCCAGAAGACCTTTTGGGTGCCAAAGAGAAATGAATTGATTGGCCCACATGGCCTATTTTTCTTACAGTGTTCGGATGACTCGCTGACTCTGCTGATTCATGCACCAAAAATGATAACAAATCAAGGTTTTACGTGAATCTAATCTTCATGATCAATTTCAACCACCAGAAGTGAATGTAAAGCATGCAGAGACACTCTACCACCCCGATCTAATCTATCTACTTGGTCAAAGCATAGTTATAGTGCCACCTCTGCCTTCTTAAGGCCCTGTTTTAGTTAACAGTCAGATTTCGTAGTACCTAAAGCTATACTTAGATCAGATTTCTTCAAATCCCCATGATTGTTCTTGGCAAAGCCTTGATGGTGATGGTTGCAAGATAGTTTTGGAGGGAAAATCTCAGTTATAGCACGGGGATGTTGGTGATGGGCTTGCATCCCCTTAGGATTTCCCAATGAGGAGGATTCTAAGGAGACATCCCCTAGGGGCGGGAAGGAGGATGTCTTGTCCCTATCCCTAGAACATCCCCTTTCACTAGACACAGTATAAAACATTGGAAGGATCAACCTTAAGAAAAATTTCAAAATAGTTCATGGGATACTCAAAGAAAAGTGTATTAGAAGATTCCTAACAATATGGCAACAGCACAAAGTGGTTAAAGATTGCTTTCAATATTAAGATCCAATCTATCTCTTCACTAATGATTTAGATTAAATTATTCTACAACTTTGCACCAAAGTCCAGATGACTTGCCTATAGTTATGAGTATATGAATACACCATATCTCCATTGCTCTAGTCAAGGATTAATGTCTTGATTGAGTTAGCATATTGAATGTGGCAGAATTATGAACATGATAGTAAACCAATTAGAACTATTAGCCCAGGGCTATTAGAAAAGGTCAAAATTAAAACACTCTAACTATTGCCTCAAGACATAATTTGGAATCAGTAATGAATGATACCAAACATCTTCCATGAAGTTTCAATAAAGATGCAACATACTTATCACCTAGCTGATTTGATAGTAGTGTGTGCTAAATGCTTCAATAGTGTTTCAAACTTCCTATTTATACATGTAGCCAGAAGCATGATAGTCTTACATCTCCAGAGGATATATAAATAATACTCTCAATTGATGACAATATTAACAAGACACTAGACAATATATAAATCTACCAAATTCCTTCTTGTGAATTTTCCATCAAGATAAACTTCCAAATTTATCACACTCTTATTATCCAACATACACATTTTGCTTAGAATCAGAAAAAATATTGTTACAAAAGTCCTGGAATTGGGGTCTAAAAAGCCAAAAAATTCACTTAATTAGAGGATATAGAAACTTACTAACTATAAACAGTAGGTATGTTCTAGACAACCTAGCTTTTTAATTGGGGGCCTAGGTCCCTACCTAAACAACTAGTACGATCAGGTTCCCATCACAAGATATTGGCTATATCAACTGGGCTGCAGACTCTTGTTTAGTAGCAATATTGACCAAGTTACTTTGCAAGCACTCTAGCATTGTATAGGTTTTTGGAGTTCAGATTCCATTCTTCTATTATCTTGGCTTTCTTTATGTATGTTTTATAGTTGTAGTGACACCATACATGCACACACATATCACAAACATGGTTGTTGCCACAAAGATAAACACTCATGTTGATGATAATATGTCATGGGGATCACTTGGATTCATATTGCATGACACATTTAGGTATAACACCATTATCAATGAACCACATTCATGGGTTCCTTGAGAGGGGTATTGTCCATGGGGGCTAACTTGTAGGCTCCATACCTATAAGAAAAAGGTGAAAACATATGGCCCTAGCCATTTGTGCTGAATTTCCTTCTTTGACTAGGTGACACATTTACATTCATTTGGATTTGCAAAGAATGAGATTACCTACCTTAAAGTTATGTGAGTTCTTTCTAATAAGCTCAAAGGCATAGAGTATGTTCATCCAACATTTTTAACTCATGCAAATAATTCAAACTATTAGTGTCATCACTGATCACTCCTTTAAGGAAGACACATAATGATGGTATCTCTAGTTTAGGGACATGATAGCATTGGCTCTATTTAGTAGGCTATAAGGAGTAGATCATGTATCTATAGAGACACTAGTGTAATAAGCCCAAAAAGCATAGGTTAATTGAGTATGCCAATCTCTCCCATTCTTAGTTACAAATGTTTGCAATATTTTCTCAATGGTCTTGTGAGAGGCTTCTGCGTAACTGTTGGATTGAAAATAATAAGGTATAGAGAAGTGATGTAGGACACAAAATATCTTTGTAACTATTTTACCTCATTTAGAAAATGTGTCCCATTATTTGAGACAATAGTGGAAGATAAACTAAAATGAAATTAGATATTGTCTAGTACAAATTGATAGATAATTTCAGTGAAGGTAGACCTTAATGGGCCCCCTTCCACCCACTTACTAAAATACTATGAGGTCGTGATGATAAAAATATGGCGTTTAAATAGTGGTAGAGATATTTTTCCAATTATATCTAAACCCCATGTCTAGAAGGGCCACAAAGAGTTTTGAGCTTAGTGATTCTGTCCAAGAGCTTAAATCAAATTTCTATGTTGTTGGCATTGTGAGTACTCTTCATAAATGAAACGGAGTCTTTCTCCATCATTTTGAACTAGGGCTTTACCACCTATATGACCTCTAGTGGGGCCTAAATGAGCCTCTCAAAAAATGAGTGGTATCTCACCCTTGGTTAAGTATCATTGGAGAAGACCATCACAGGATCTCTGATACAAGACATTTGACAAGACAAGATAGCAACCAAAGATTTTTCTTATCCTAATATAAGAATTTTCATCAACTCTATCAGGGAATTTTTTTCTCTTCAGATACCCCTAGATGCCAGCAAACCATTCTTCTGAGTCTACATGTACACAAATAGAATTACCAAGGCTTGGAAATTCCGATACTACATGAGATCTCAACACTTGTAGCACAAATTGATATGGATTGGTGATGATTTTGGGTCAGACCAAAGAGGCTACACCAGCCTTTGCATCCACATACCAATTTTTTTTCTTTGAAATACTATCTGTGGTGTAGTAATAGAATTGATTAAGATGAATGGTAATTATATAAACTGAGACAACCTAGATTGGTTCCCCTTAAGTTGTTATTGGATTCACTATCAACATATAGTTTCTATGTATATGAAGGCTTTTAATCTCTATAGGAATCACAACATGTACCCACATGATTAGGGCTTTGTACTCAATGATATAATTTGTCTAGTGGAATTCTAGGTAAAAGGAATGAGGAATTAATTTTCCTTCAAGGGATATCAAAATATCAAAATAACTGAATTAAAACAAGTTTATTCATTAAAAAATCATATGATTTTTCTATTAGATCATATTTTTGTTCTAGATTGGGCTATTATGTCTATAAAAATAATCTCAGACCTATTTGAAATTGACAAGCAGTTTTTGCTACATTTTGAATGATCAGATATGAATAGTGTAAAACTTTTAAGATTTTATTTTTAGTTCATCTGCCACATGCAAGAGATGGATGATGTCAATCAATAGATAATGTTGAAGCAACTTCAAATTTGATGTAAAATCACCAGCCAACAAGCGGCTTCTTACGCACATTAGCATAGGACAGTATATGCAGAGTAATATGTCCTATAGTAACAGAGTAGGCAATGCCCAGTCACCAGATAGCCTAAAATTTTATGCAAAAATGTGATACACCTTAGAAGCATCGAATCAAGCTCTCCAATATGACAGTATCTTTTATTTCATTACCAAGAAAATTAATAGAGCACATATTTACTTTATTTAGATTTTTGGGTATTTGACAGCTTATAACTTTTGTAAAACTCTGATTGAAACTTTGTGTAAATGATTAATAGAAGATTATCTCTTTTAGATTGAAGATAGAAACATGCCATAAGCCCATAGGGATTTCTTAGAAGTGAGTCCCAAATCCTTAGAATATTAGGGAATCTAAATTCTTTTGTGAAAAGTAGAGTAATCCACTTGAATGCATAAAATTGAGGGTTAACCTACACAATACAAGCAAGAGGAAGCATGCTCCATTATATCTTTTCCATAAAGTAGTATTTGATAAACGTCTAATGATTTCCCATATAAAGGATATCTAAACATAGATGAAAGGTTAGGTTTCTACCATGGGATAAAAGATCACTCTCTTCAAGACACCACCTTTAGCCTCTCTCATATCACTGGTTGGAAATGAAGAATGTAAATCTATACAAGTCCTAGTCTATGGTGATCTGGGGAAATTATGGATAGTCTCTAGAAATAGAATTTAAAGAACAAATACAATGAAAAAAACACAAAAATGTAATGTGAATCAAAATAAGACTCATTTTCCTATGAAAAAACATTAATGTGTTGTAATGGTAAAAATCAAATAGAAGATTTTCTCCTTCATGTTCAAAGTTTATGCTCATCTATATTTTAGTCTTGAGGGACCCTTAACTACTGAATGTTGGATAATCATTATTCAATTGTAGGAACATGTATTCATTTTCTTATATGTTTCAGCTTAACTTACTTAATGTTCTTAGGATTATTTTGTGTTAAATCTTATTGATACACAATCATTTGGATTGGAATGCTTAGGACTCTGGCTACAATTCTAAAGAGGAATTATTGGAGCTTGCTTTCCTACCTTGAAATCATTCCACCTTTAGCTCGACATCTTTAAACTGGAAGACAACACCACTTGTCAAATATTTGGGTTTCATATTTCGTCTAAAATCAAAATGCTAAGAAGCAAAATCCAATGAAGAAATCCTACTTAGATTATTTCTATGAGTATAATATCTATTTTTAAATATAATTTGCATTCTATGGTTTCTAGACAAAATGAGAATTTCAATTAGAACACTTAATCACAAAATTCATCTAGTTAGCAATTATTTCATGGCTGAAATTTTAATGATCTTAGGCTCACGAGCTTTTGAAATTTACCCATCTTTTGAGCTCACATGTTATTGATTGAAGACTGTGTTAATATGTTTTGATCTTTTAGTCATCTTAATTAGCAGATGCATTAATCACATTAGTCATTGCTATTAGGATTAGTCAGGGCATGTTGTTGTTAGCACCTAAGTAACTTTCACCTTGTGACATCTCTTTGAAGCATTTTGCAAATAACTAAGATACATTTTCTATAAATCCACATTTTGCAAACATCTAGGCCTTCTAGAAATTATAGGATCATTTTAGTTACATTTGAAAAAATTAATCAAAAATTTCCATATGTGTAAATATAAACATTAACTACAACATGTCCAAATTATTTGCAAATATATTGTTAGATTGTGGTGACTGATTAGGAAGGTACTGTACATACTTCATAAATAGTGGGCTGACATGTTATAACCCTAAAGTGGTTTAATACTTGTATAAAAGGGCTTAAGGTTGGGTATTTTTCATTATGTTGTGATGCAAAATTGGTTCTTGCAGCGGTATTGAGCTGTAAGGGATTACAGATTGTAATCAGGTTGTAATCACTAGATTGTAATAAGATCAGACTTGCTGTTTGGTGGACGTAGCCTAGGGATTGGGTGAAACACGTTAAATCTTGGTGCCTTGTGTTCATTTCTGTGTGATCTATTATTTTTCAGTTATTGGTTATATTTACATGTAGTTTTTATTTCTTTCTGTGGTTTATCCTAACAAGTGGTATCAGAGCGAGGTTGTCTTTCAGTTATCCTTTACAGGAAAATCTCACGATTAAGTGGGAGTCTCACAGTTGAGTGGGAGTGATGGCAGATGAGGGTAAGCTGAGGGTTGATAGGTTTAATGGGTAGAACTTCCAGTTATGGAAGATGCAAATGGAAGACTATCTATATCAGAAGGATTTATGGAAGTCATTGGAAGGCAAAGCCAAGAATCAGGGAACTATGCCAGAGGCTAAATGGGATCTTTTGGATAGAAAGGCACTCGGAAGCATTCGGTTATGCTCGGCACCATCAGTGGCATTTAATATTACAAAAGAAAAGATGACAGAAGATTTGATGAAAACCCTAGCGACACTGTATGAAAAGCCCTCCGCTTCAAAAAAGGTATTTCTCACGAAGCGTTTATTTAATATGAAAATGGCAGAAGGTGGATCTATTGCAAATCATTTAAATGAGTTTAATACTATTACTAGTCAATTATCTTCTGTGGATATCAATTTTGATGAAGAAATTAGGGATCTCTTGATTTTGTGTTCTTTGCTTGAAAGCTGGAATGGCTTGGTAATGGCGATGAGTAATTTTGTTCCTGGATCTAGTACCCTAAAATATGATGATGTGATCGGTGTTATTTTAAGTGAGGAAACTCTTAGAAAATCCTCAGGTGGATCTACATCATGAAGTGCTTTAAATGCACAAAGCAGGGGTAGAACGACGAAAAGAAGAAGTAAATCTAGAAATCATGGGAAATCAAGAGGAAAGTCAAAGGGGAGGAGGTCTCAATCGAGAGGACCAAATGATTGCTGGTACTGTGGGAAACCAGGGCATAAAAATAAAGATTGTTGGAATCGAAAGAAAAATGAAGAAGATAAATCAGATGGAGACAAGGAGGCAAATGTGGTAAGTAACAAATCCGAAGAGGATGCTTTGCTTCTATCTTTAGAGAGTGTTGATGATTCATGGGTTTTAGATTCTGGTGCTTCATTTCATGCTACACCTCATAGAGGTTATTTCATTAATTATGTCCAAGGGGATTTTGGGCTTGTTTATTTGGGAGATAATGAACCCTGTCAGATTGTTGGAAAGGTAAAAATTAAGATTAAGTTGCAGAATGGGAATCATTGGCTACTACATGAGGTAAGAAATGTTCCAAAACTAAGTAGGAATTTAATTTTAGCAGGGCAACTCGGTGATGAGGGTTGTGTAGTTACTTTTAATGATAAAAATTGGAAGGTTTCAAAAGGTTCCCTTGTAGTACCAAAAGGTGTGAAAGTAGGCACCTTATATCTTTGTATAGGTCATATTGTTCCTTCTACTTTGATTGTTTCAGAGAAAAATGCATGTTCAGGAACAATTGTTGCAGTTGAGCAAGGAGAACAAATAGCTGTTGTAGATTCTGATACAACGTTGTGGCACAATAGACTTGGGCACATGAGTGAGAAAGGTATGAAAGTACTTCATTCAAAGAAAGTTTTACCAGGTCTGAAATGTGTGAATATGGATTTTTGTGAAAGTTATGTGTATGGAAAACAAAAGAGAGTGAGTTTTGTAAAGACTGGGAAGGAAAACAAAAAGGAGAAATTAGAGCTTGTGCATATAGATGTATGGGGACCAGATCAGGTATCTTCCCTTGGTGGCTCTCATTATTATGTTACATTTATTGATGACGCAACTAGAAAAGTATGGGTTTATTTCCTTATATAGAAATTTGATGTATTTCGAACTTTTAAGAAATGGAAATGGTTGGTTGAAAATGAGACTGGTAAGAAATTAAAATGTCTCAGATCTAATAATGGTGGTGAATATTGTAGTCATGAATTTGAAGATTATTTCTCCACTAATGGTATTCATAGATAGAAAACTGTTCCAAGGACTCCACAGGAAAATGGAGTGGTTGAATGCATGAACAGGACTATAATGGAGCGTGCAAGGAGCATGAGGTTGCATGCTGGGTTGCCCTTACACATGTGGGTAGAGGCTATCAATACTGCAGTATATTTGATTAATAGAGGTCCCTCTACTCCTTTGGGCTGTGGTATTCTAGAGGAACCATGGACTGGTAAGAAGGTGAGTTATTCTTTTCTCAAGACCTTCGGTTGTGAAGCTTTTGCTCATATAGACTCTAAAAATACAACCAAGCTAGAAGCTAAATCAAAGAAATGTGTCTTTGTTGGATATGGCATTAATGAATTTGGTTATAGGCTTTGGGATTTTGAAAATCTTAAAATTGTTAGAAGTCGGGATGTCATATTCAATGAGAAAGTGTTGTACAAAGATTTGTTATAGCAACATGAGAAGAAAGAAGATGATTATGTAGTGCTGGATGATACTCCAAAAGCTAATGTTCCAGCCATTCCTCATGATGTGCAACAACTGCAACAAAAAATACCACACACACCAGTGAATGTTAGATGGTCAACAAGGAAAATTAGACCTCCACAAAAGTTTTCTCCCTCTTTGTATTCTATTTTACTTACTGATGCTAGTGAACCTGAAAGTTATGATGAAGCTGTGCAGGTGGATACTAAGATTCAGTGGGAGTCTGCAATGAAAGATGAAATGGACTCTTTGCTAAAAAATAAGACATGGGATTTGTGCAAGTTGCCTGCAGGAAAAAAGGCTTTACAGAATAAGTGGGTTTACAGGTTGAAAGAAGAGGAAGGAGGTAAGAAAAGATTTAAGGCCAGGTTAGTTGTAAAAGGATTTGCACAAAAAAAGGGAATTGATTTTGATGAGATATTTTCTCCTGTTGTTAAAATGACTTATATTCGTATTGTTTTAAGTCTTGTGGCTACTAAAGATTTGTATTTAGAGTAGATGGATGTTGGTGATTTGGATGAAGAAATATATATGGCTCAGCCACAGGGTTTTGAGGTCAAAGGTAAGGAGAACTTAGTGTGCAAATTGAAGAAAAATTTATATGGCTTGAAGCAAGAACCTCGACAATGGTATCTGAAATTTGATAGTTTTATGCATGAGTATGGATATAATAGGTGTCATTCAGATTACTATATTTATTTTAAGAGGCTGGATGATGATAGCTACATTATTTTATGTTTATATGTTGATGATATGCTTGTAGCTGGGTCTAACATGGATCATATTAAGGGGCTGAAATGCCAATTAGCACATGCATTTGCTATGAAGGATTTGGGGGCAGAAAAACTAATCCTTGGTATGAAGATTTGCAGAGATAGGAAGAATAGAACATTGACGCTATCTCAAGCTGATTATGTTGAGAAGGTGTTGCAACATTTCTCTATGGAGAATGCTAAAGCTGTCAGCACACCTTTACCCAGTCATTTGAAATTGACTAAGGAAATGTGTCCCAAGACACAGGAAGAGGAGGATAAGATGTCCAAGGTACCCTATGTTTCAGTTGTAGGAAGCTTGATGTATGCTATGGTATGCACTAGGCTAGATATGGCACATGTAGTGGGAGTCGTTAGCAGGTATATGAGTCATCCAGGATTTGAGCATTGGAATGCTATCAAGTGGATTCTCAGATATTTGAGAGGAACATCCAATAAGTGTTTACACTTTGGGGGCTCTACTACTAATTTACAGGGCTATGTTGACTCAGATTTGGCTAGGGATATTGATACCAGGTGGAGTACTACATGTTATGTCTTTACTGTTGGTGGGGCAGCCATGAGCTAGGTTTCTAGGTTACAGAAGATTAATGCTCTATCCACTACAGAGGTAGCCAAGGGGATGATATGGCTTCAGTTCTTCTTGGAAGAATTGGGACATCCTTAGAAGGATAATTATTTGTTCACAAATAGTCAGAGTGCCATTCATCTTGCTAAGAATTCAGCTCTGCATTCTAAGACCAAACACATACAGTTGTGGTACCATTTCATTCAGTCAGTTTTGGAGGATGGACAGTTAAAGCTGGAGAAGATACATACCAATGAAAATCCAACAGATATCTTAACAAAGGTTGTAATAAGGGAGAAGCTGAACTCCTCTTCAGCTTTGGTTGGTCTTTTCGACTGAACATGAATAAAAGAACAGTAGAGTCCAGGGTGGTTTGATCCAGTGGGAGCCCCATGTGGTAGTGGTATTGCTATAGGATCAGTCTCCAAGTGGGAAATTTTTGTTTAGTGTGGAGCCTGATTAGTCCCCAAGTGGGAGATTGTTAGATTATGGTGACTGATCAGGAAAGTACTGTACATACTTCATAAATAGTGGGGTTCGGGGCATCCCCAAAAAAATTTTTTGGGCTGTGGCAGACATGGTAGCCGACATATTATGGCTGACATATGGCTGACATGTTATAACCCTAAAGTGGTTTAATACTTGTATAAAAGGGCTTAGGGTTGGGTATTTTTCATTATTTTGTGATGTGAAATTGGTTCTTGCGATGGTATTGAGCTGTAAGGGATTATAGATTGTAATCAGGTTGTAATCACTGGATTGTAATAAGATCAGACTTGCTATTTGGTGGACGTAGCCCAGGGATTGGGTGAACCACGTTAAATCTTGGTGCCTTGTGTTCATTTTTGTGTGATCTATTATTTTTCAATTATTGGTTATATTTGCATGTAGTTTTTATTTCTGTCTGTGGTTTATCCTAACATATATTTTCCTGTGAAGAAAGACCATGCCTAACAATATGAACACAAAACAAAATAATGAGCTGCATTGTGGGCTCGGTTCCAAAGAAAACCTGATAAATGTTATTGTCCTTGAAAATAGTGTAAAGGCTTAAAGAATTGAAGAATTATATTCACAATAGCCCAGAGTCATTGTAGGCAACATGGTCATGTTGAAGGGGGCCACAATTTTTGTCCATTGTTGAATGTGGATTTCCTACTGGAGGAACATGGAGATGTGAATATCAAAGCTAATGATAACAGTCCCATGGAAGAAGATGATAATGTGCCAAAGGACATGATTAAAGAAGATGGTATCAAGGCAGGTGATGAAGAGGCTCATAATGATTGTACTAGTGAATCTACTAATGATGGTGAAGATGGTCTTGATATACCTTTACTTGAGAAGGCACATGAGCCCTTATACGAAGGCTCGCAAACAACTCTACTCTCAACTATAGTGTTGTTGGTGAACTTAAAGATTATGAATGGTATATCCAATGTAGCAATGTCACGTATGCTAAGGTATGTCATTTTTGTCATCGTCAATGTTAGTATACGATTACTATTCATTATATTAACAATGCATATTTGTTGTTGTAGGTTGATTAGCGATTTTTTCTTACCACCATCAAACATTTTTCCTTGTTCGTACCAAGAATTATCTAACATTATGGATTAGATTGGAATGAAGTATTAGAAAATACATGCATGTCCCAATGATCACATTCTATATCATAAACAACATGAATTTGCAACAGAATGCCCTGATTGTAATATTAGTAGATATTAGTCAGATCAAATAACAAAAGAAGTGCCTCACAAGGTTCTTTGGTACCTTCTCATTATTCCACATCTTCAATAGTTATTCAAGTGTGCTAGCTTGGCACAATTTATGGATTATCATGCATGCAATAGAAGTTAGGATGACATTATGCGAATTCCTGCCAATGGTTCTGCATTTAAAGATATAGAAGAAACATGGTCACACTTTAAAGAAGAACCTCGTAATCTGAAGCTTTCATTGGTGGCAGATGGTGTCAATCCATATGAAGATATGAGATCTATTTACTCAGTGTGGCATATTTTTGTTATTAACAATAACGTTCCTCCTTGGATGTCCATAAAGAGGGAGAACATAATGTTGTCAATGATTGTGCCAAGTATTTTTTCATTTTATAGTTATCTAAATTAATTTATAAATAGTTCATGAAAATGGTCATAATAATTAAGTAATGTTTATGTTCATTCAATTGCTAGGTAAATACCAAGTTAAAGATACGAATGTGTATATTGAGCCCCTAATTGATGAGTTGTTGAAGTTATGGAATGGTATCACTATGTATGACATTTCTAGACTGATAGGATGTCGACAATTTCAATTCCATGCAATGCTTCTATAGACAATACATGATGCCCCTGGGCTAACTCATTTTTGTCGTATGTTATATTGTTAAGATCACATATTTTTGGCTTGTTATAGTGCTTACACATTACTATCGAATGCTTAAGTTATGCATGATAATTGTACATGATCCCATTATACATGATCTTTTAGGTCTTCAGACAAAGGGAAAATTTGCATGTCCAGTTTGTGGTCTGAAGATGAAATCTCATCATTCGAGAAGTTTAGGAAAGTAGTTGTTTGATGAGTTTAGACACTTTCTCCACAATAATCATAGGTATCGAATTGCTAAAAAACATCTTTTCAATGGGAAAGAAGAGACATCATCAAGGCCATGAAGAATGACACCTCATTTATGGAAGTTGGAATACGATCGACTAAATCATTGAGTTAATGTCCAATTTGTCATTCGAAGTTCAAAATTTGTATTTTGATATTGTCTTATATTTACTAATGCTATAATTGATGCTCGTGAAGGTCATCAAGGCATCAATAACCAACTTCTTAGAGGAATGAAAAGTTTTTCTACTCAATTTAGTAGGTTACCATACTACAAGGATCTTCCGATCGTGCATTTGTTTGATACTATGCATATTGGAAAGAATGTAGTAGAGACACTATAGAAAATGTTGGATGGAAGGCATGATAGAGAACACATTGCCAAAATTTGTACTGACATTCATGAATCCAATCATGCACTAAAATCTTTCATTGAATCAAATAGCAATGGAGACCGCATAAATACAAGTGCCCTTCCTTGGTTATTAACGGAGCAACAAAGTGATGCATTAAAAAAAGTCATAAAAAAATCAAAATTTTCAATAGGATTTGCTACAAATATAAGCACTCTTCTATCAAAGAAAGGTGATTTTGGGCCAAGGCTGAAAACACATGATTGGCATACCTTCATCAAGGTAAGTCATGTTCTCTATTTACAGTATATTTGTAAGATTGAATGTACTACCAATTGCCTTATTTAATAATATATTGAAATGATCATTTTTTAATGATTGTAGTTCTTCCTACCTCTATCCCTTCCACAATAGTTTGACAATAATATTAAACAATTTATATATGATCTTAGAAAATACATGAGGTTAGAAGTGTTTTTTTCTTAGATTTGTAGCTTTTAATCTAAAATCTATTGTATAATTTTATTTGAAATCTTGTTTACATGTTTTTGCATGTTGAATCTCTTTTAGGTGGTTATCAACTAAAGAAATTGATAAAAAAAGATGTAAAATATTGGAAGAAAAAAATTCCATAACTTCTGTGTGAAATGCAAAAGTGTTTACCTCCAACATTTTTCAATGCTCAAGAACACTACTTCATACATCAAATTGAGAAGATTGAATTGTGTGGACCTGTACAAGCTAGATCAATGTGGATGGTTGAGAGGCACTTGAAATTTATGAAGGGTTTGGTTCAACAAAGAGTACGTCCTGAGGGTTCTATGATAGAGGGGTATATGATATATTAGACCATGGTGTACATTAGTGAATATCTTCCAAAATTTGCAGTAGATATCCATATAGATCGCATTTGGGATCCCAACTCTAATGACAAATTCAAAGGGGAGTACTTGAAAGGGAAAGGTAGATTGAGGAGGGTGAGAGGTAATTATAAGTTTTTTTTTGTAATTTAATAATTCTTATCTATCATCAATATTGATTGGATGATAGTATGGATTGAATAGTCTCAAGAAAATGGTCACTCATTAACATGGGATGGTCTTGCATCATTGGTTGAAGAAGCTCATCGTAATGGAGATCTCAATGTTACGCCAATGCTACTTGATTTAATATATGGCTTAATGATGGAGACACAACCCAACAACAGAATGGACACAATAGAAAAGAGGAATTATATTAACTGAAAAAATAGGCTAGTACAACAGTGCAGAGAAAATAAACTTCAAAACATGCCCTGCGGGCTTACAATAGCATAACTCTGGAGAATATTTCTCCTTTTAGCACCTCCTCTCAAGCTCCAATCCGAACTGCCTTTTACAATGCCAGAAATCTCCTTAAATAGACCCCGGAGGGTTAAGGACTAGGAGTACATTCTAGAAAGTGCTAGTAGGCATCCACCGACAAAATAGAAGGTTCTGGAAGCTGCGTTAGAAGTCGGTGCAATTCTAGAAGAGTCCAGAAACGGTAGCCGAACTTCCGGGAGGCATAACTTTTGAACCGTAGCTCCGATTGACAAACTATTTACATTTTTAGAAAGCTCTCGAAGTGCTCTATAGCCCTATGGACAGCTTTGCTCGTCCCCCATTTTTCGACCCTTTTCGAGGTCATTTAATGCCCCAAACCTGACTTTGAAGCATTCTCAGGAGGTCTCCAAAACCCAAAAAACTGCAATAACTTTCAAACCGTGGGGCCTTTTGACCTGATTCTTTTTCTGGAATGCTCTAAATCTCAATTACATACATCTGGCCAAGTCACACCTTCTAGGTCACCAAAATGATGGTCAAATTGCATGCTCCTATTTTTTTAGGATTTTCAAATGCACTGATAGTTGAACTATGAGAGTTGGAACCTTTATTTGAGCCAAATGGGTATCCAAAAATGTAAAGACATAAAACAGAAACTAAGTCTAGGTACATTTTTTTTTGGGTGACACAGGATTGCCCTTATACCTCTGGATGCTCCTGCATCACTTAAGAGATACAAAGGTATAGATAAGATTACTAATCATGAGACATAAGTTTAATATCAACTCACATATCGATGGGAAGATTCTTGACATGTTTGAATAATTGCAGGTCAAACACTACAAAGCTATGTACTACCATGGCTATAAATTCTGCACAAAAAAGATAGATGAGACTAAGAAAACATGTGATTTTGAGATAAGTGTTGTCTTTGTGGTCACCAATATTTTATCTAGAACTGACATAGATCCTCAAAAATCTAAAAATCGATACTATGGCATTTTGGATGATATACTTGAGTGCGAATTTAATTCATTCAGAATAGCTCTATTTTTTGTCAAATGGTTCAAGTTACGACTAAATCAAAATGATCCTAATAGGACTATTATTGAACATGATAGTGGATTTACTATGATTAATACAAGGTCATTTGAGCTAGTTAGAGATGAGCCCTATGTTCTTCCAAGACAATGCGAGCAAGTGTTTTACTTTGGTGTTCCACACAAACTAGGTTGGTCATTTTTTGTTAGACATGACCCAAGAGGAAGGCTGGTAAAGTATAATGTGATCGAAGAAGAAGATATTGAAGAAGCACAAGAGGAAATAAATGATTATCAGGAACAACAATTACCTAGTGATGAACAAGAAGAAGATGGTGATGATTTTGTTCATGTTGATGATACTGGTGATAATGATGATGATGATGCTGATGACAATCATGATCGTGGTGATGAAGATGGTGATGATCATGGCGATGATGGTCATGATGATGATGGTGATGAAGATGATGATGATGGCGATGAAGATGGTGGTGGTGACGATGATGATCAAAGTGACAAGTATGATGATGGTGATGATGATGATGACATGGATGAAGATCATCATGATTGATGAAATGTCCAGGTAGGATCAATGTCAATTTTTCTTTCCAAACCATATGTGCACATATAAACATTAAGTAGAACATGTCAAATTTTTTTTTAGATATAAACATTAGTTACACTAAATTTTTAACAAGACAAATGATTTACATATACAATCTACTTTATTATTAATATTTTTTTTGGTAAGTCTATTACTTTAATTTCACTGCTGATTTCTAAGGCTTACTAATTTTTTTCACAGGGCAATATGGATGCACCATCTTAGACACCTTCAATAGAGGTAAACATCAATTATTGTAAATTTTAATGTTAATATAGAAAAAAAAATTGTATTATTATGTTCTTTGCTTTATGGCTTTGGAGTTATTTTAATCAAATTTTACTGATATTTGATGTCACAAATGATAGGAAAAAGCTAGAATGATCGCTGACCAAATGCGATCTGAAATACGGGTGTCATATCTATGTGACATCACCCTTAGTACTGACCCTATGTTCATCACAAAGAAAATAGTCAAAGATACATAGATGAACTTGTTAGCATTCTCATTGAGGGTGATAGAAGTGAGGAGAAAGAGGCACTGAAAACAAAATTGGACCGTAGAATCCAATCTTTAAAGGTAAGTAGTAATTTGACTAAAGTAGTAATAGAAGTTCAATATATATTAATATTTTATAGTATCTTATGGATCATCATCTCTAATTTTATGTGTTCTTGTATAGACATATGTGCTAGTTGCGACATTACATGGTGAACATGGTGAGGATTGTTGCACACAACCTTCGTGTAAGTAACACTTTGTTTGTTTTGATCAACATTATAGCACTCACCTTTTTTTTGTGGACATTTCTAGCTAGTATCTCATTTGATCTGTATCCATTGCAAATGTTTTTTCTAACAATATTCTATTCTTTAGCTCATGGTGAAGTGTGGACTCCTCCTTCAGTTGGTGGTCTATTATTGCTTTGTGCATTGTCAGCAACAAGGACCATGCAAACATCCTCGTCTATGCCCACTAGAACTGGTAAAACTTTGTTTTGCTATATTTTGTAATGTGTTATATTTTGTAATGTATTTCTACAAGTTGATGAACAATGAAGTAGCAGATCAGTGCTTAAATGATGTCTATAGAAGCCTGCATACACACAAACACATGCATACACACACTATACATACATACATACATACATACATACATATATATATACCCACACATAGAGAGACATGGAGATAGGTAGGGAGGTAGACTTTTAGTTTTTTCTTTTATACCTTTTCCTCATGACTTCTCATCTACACTTCTGACATTTTTGGGATCATGACCCTTGACTATTTCTCCCTATAATATGTTGGTACAAGAGAACAGTTATATTTACTCCTCCCAAACAGATGGGCTAGAATGCATATTGTTATTCAGGTGATGTAATTATTTGTTCCTATCTCTAGCTATTGGTTTCACATGCAACATTTAATTTCTACATGACTTCTCATTTTATAATTTTTTTGCTAACTTTGTGTTGAAATTACCTATAAATCCTTGTGGTGTTTCATCCACACCACATTTAGTGTAGTTACAAACATTAATGAAAATTTGTTTTTATCACCTTTTTCTAGCTTCTTGAAGAGTGTTGAATAAGTAAAATTAATACCTTGAGGTCTATAAAAGTACCAAACTATTGGTTGCAAGTTGTGTTTGGTCTCCACTTATTTAAACTTGAAGTTGCTACAAAACATTTGTAACATCGATAATGGCATATACAACTGATAAAATAATGACAGTTGTTGATGGAATTCTGTATAAGTTAATGTAGTTCATATGCCTTCAATTCTTTGGCTTGTCAAATACTCTTGCTTCAAATATACTCCAAACTTATGGGTCATTTGGATGCTTTTGTGATGCATTTACTTGTTAGAATTGCCTTGAACAACACAATCACTCATCTGCATTTTATTGAAAGCAAGAAGCTCAAGCACCTAAGACATTCTGCTTCATACAACATCCTTACGCACAGGAGCTTTAAGCTTTGAAGTATGTTTGCCATTGTGTTGTGGATGATTATGTTATTAAAGCTTACAAGTAAAATACACTCTCAATTCTATAAGATTACAGTTGCCAATTTGAACTACTTTACTAATGTTCTAGATTTTGTATCCCATTGGTTATGCTTCTCTTTCATGCTAGGCTAGAAGTTATCTCCATTCATGATAACAAATATTCATTTTAGCAACTTTTAGTTCCTTTGTATTGTGAAGCTCTTAAAACTCTGGAGACATTTTTTCTCATTCTAGTTGTTATTACTATGAATTCAATTTGAGTTATAATGAGGTTACTAAAGCTCTTGAACTTTGAATGCCATCAATGGTGAGTAAGCTTCCTCATTAATCTCTTTCTATAGTTTCTACATGCTATACAATGTGGCATTCTTGACATTGATTTTTTTGCTAGCTATTGTATCTTTTAGCAATTCTAGTTTGGTATGCCTGTTTGTAAGTGCTGATCAAAGAGATGTCATTTGGATTATATAGATTCCTCTTGTTTTGTAGATGATATTTGGATTATATAGATGTCTAAATTTAGTATTACTAGTGATTTGCAGCTAATAGAGTAGGAGTACACAGGCGTCAACATTGTCAATTTTGGAGGATTGAATTTATGGAGCTTTAATTGGCTCATCATCTGCTATAGATTCTAAGGTTCTAGTACTATAAGTTATTTATAGCTAGTGTGATAGTTAAAGTTGTAAAGCATAGTGATATAGGTTATTTGTACCTTAAGGTTACATTTTACTACATTTTTCTTGAGGTTTATGGTATGCACAAACCCTTTCATTTGATTATTGTGGCAGCCATAGTTCTCTAAGATGCAAGTGTGGTATTGCATACTTGAACTAGTTGGTCTTGTTTATCCATATTTGTGTACCTTGATCATCATTGAAAGCCGGGTTGATTTGTGTGAGTTGCAATTCAATTTGCCTATTTCTGATAGTAAACACAATTTTTATGTTAAGTGCATTTGTGGAGTGAGTTGTAGTGTTAGCTAATTGTCAGTATTCATTTTTTATGAATGGTCTGTGAATGTTAGAGGTGGGGTCAATTTTCCTAGGTGTTCAATCAAGTGCATTTATATGCACATGTGATTGGTTACATTGAAACTGTTTCCTCAACTTAAACCCATGGCATCATTGCTGTAGCAAAGAAAAATCTAATAAAATACATTATTATGATGATTTCTGATCTCCTTCAGTAGCCCTATACATTTTGAAAATATAATTCTAAAAGTTACAAAACAACCTATTTCCTCAGTTTACCACCTTGCTCACTTCAATTTTTGAATTTTGAACATTGCATATTGTTTCTTCAGCACAAATGTGTGATTGCACATTTATACCCCTTTCAAGGCCTTTCTAGTTTCAAATTTCTTCTTATATGGGTTATCTGGTCTCTTTGAACGTATTTCTTGTAGATCGTTTGCTCCCTTCCTATATTAAGAGACATTTGACATTAACTATAAACAAGATTACTCCTAATGTATATTTTCCTCAAATCATACTTTTTTGGAGGAAGCTATTGTTGTCTATAAATATTGTGAACACATTGAAAGATTTTCCACATCATTCAATTTGTGAATTTCTATGTTAGATAAGCTGGATAATTGACAAGGGATATCCACAATCGTTAGGTGATAAATTTACATCTGGAAAGGTACTTGTTTACATAGATAATTTCTATATCCCATGCATGCCAATTTACTCAGTTATATGTTAATCTATGTTACTACTATATTAAGTTGATTGTTGGGGTCAACTTAAGCTATAATTTCCTTTTTTGGTTCTGTCTGAGCTCTTGATTTTCCATTCATAAGGTAGACTAATGCTGAGCTAACTACAATCTTAGTCTACAAAGGAACATTAACCAAAAGTATACTTCAATGTCATGCTAAGAATGGATTGTTAATTGACAACTTGTCACTTGAACAGCCTACATGACTTGTGTAACCGAAAAAAATAAACTTTGATAAAATTACATAAGTAGCAATAAGGACTTGAGATATTGTCCAATTTAAAACTCTAGGAACCATGTGAAAGATGTACAACATAATCATTGGCCACATGTTATTTTGAAGTACCAGCTATTGCATCATGGTTTTGTGCAACTGCCATTGCTTCTTCCAAAGAATAGGTGTTAGGTTGTCTCTTATTATTGACTGCACCTTTCATAGTCTCTGGTATTGTCTTCTTCTCTATTAATATAATTTACATTGGTTTCTAGGTAGAAAATCAATTCATTTGGTGTCTGCTTTAATTTTTATGATGTTTCAGTTGATAGACTAACAGAGAGTAGTATTGCTGGAGCTGATCCATTTCCTAGAGCAGTTTGTGTGATTAGTACTGGTTCATATGAAGGGACATTGTCGCTGAATAAGAAAACTATGTTTTCATTAAAAGAACAAAAGCTTGCAGCTGCTTTAAAATTGTTATTATTTAAAGTGTAAATTTAGTTTACTTTTACATTATTTTTTTTGGACTAATAAATCCTTTATGTTTTTGTAGGTAATAATGCTTTCTTTGAACATCTTTTTCATATGACATTGAGACTATTTGGACCCACCATACATAAAAGGTATGTAGTTTCATATCATTGCTACATAATTTTTCTTTTCTTCCATTTATTGTAATATATTAAAGTTATTGATGTAACAATCTATTTTTTTTTAAAAAGGTGGAATTTACAAGCTGTGGAATTAAAAAATTAGCTAATTGCATCTTTTGAGGAGAAATTTGGAAAAAAACATTTTTGACACTAGCCTACTTCTCAAAAGAGTAGCAAAGCATATAATGACTATGAGGGATCAATATAGAAGGGCTCTTAAGGATAACCCAAAGTACAATTGTCCTCCTATGATTCCACTTATGGAGTGGAATGGAATAATAGAAGATGCAAAGGAGAAAAGGCTATGTGAAGATAGAGATAATGAAGCGGAACAGGGAAAAAAGAGGTGTGTCATGATAGTATTAAGTACATTGTAATTATGCACTAATTATTGATATTTGTAAATATATAATCTAAGATGATTGAAATTGTTCATAGATTGGAGGACACAACCATGGTTACAAAAGTGAGACTAGAAAATTTTGGCCAACACAAACTTGGCTCTAGTGGCTATATGAACCTCCAATCTCGACTTGTCAGTAGGAGCAATGAAATTTCATATTTATTTTTTAATATAATGTTGAAAAAAGTTTTGTTTAATGAAACCATACATGGAAAACTAATGATATTAAGCAGAAAATATAGGGCACAGAATTCAATGTGGAGGTCACAGATGAAGATAGAAAAATTGCCTTGAAGGAAGGCTATAAAGTTGTGGCTGCATGCCTACATGAAGAATCTGAGAACCTTGCTCAAGAATCCAATGCACCAAATGATATCTCATAGGTAAATTGGTTGGATGAAAAGTAAATGAAATTGAATAGTTGAGAAGATTCTTTTTTGGTATTACTTTTGAACATAAATTGACTACATAAGAATGTGCATAACATTTTACTGTAGCCTTCATATCCTACTATAGAACCTTCTTGTGAGAAAGGCCATGATGTGCATTATAGTGGGGGAGGTATTAATTCACTATTGGAAATTAATTATGAAATTATGAATACAATTTAATATCTTGAATTGCAATTTGACATGTATCATTTTTAAAAATATTTCAGAGCATGTTGAACATCATGTTAAAGGAGTGGACCATGTTCCAAGTGTTCAACATGTTGACATGGCGGTAGATCAAAATGTTAATGTACATGATGTGGCATTTTTAGGTAAGAAAAATGCATGTTAAGTTGTACTCGTACTTAATTACAGACTTGTAACAGTTAGAAAAAGAAAAAGAGTATGCCAATTTATCCCATTCACTTGTTCTTGCAACAGAGCCCCCTTTAGTGCAGCAGCCTTATGCTCCTCTAAAGAGAAGGAGCCATCATAATTTGACATTACACATGCCAAAAGAGGAGAAGAATGATGCAAATATGGATGCTCCTATGAGCACTTTTCTTAAGAGAGCTTAGAAAAACAAAAAAAAGAAATGATGTTTTAAAAATCTTCTTTGATAAACCTTTTTGGATAATGAAAGAACTTTGTTTTAAGTAATTATGTATGAATGGTGTGTATTAATACATATTTTTATTTTATGTTAATGAATATTGTTATGTGTTAATGAAGTCTTGATTAGGATTGTGTATTAATGAATTTTATATCTTATTAATGAATGTTATGTGATTGTATTGATTGAATGTTATAGTTCATAAATGGATGAATGAATGAATGAAGTATATAATTAGATGATAATGGGTACTTTACATTGATGTTAGGGGGAGGGGGGTGAGGCCAAATAAGCTTCCACCTTCATGTGGTTGGCCTTGTTAAGTAGAGAATATTATAGTATTCTTGAAACCAAGTGAAGCTCAAACTAACATAAAATGGACACTTTGCATGTGGTAGGTCTAAAATGATCCACGACTACTGTTGCCCATAACATAGAATGCAAATGTGATATGGGATTTATGTGTGACTATAAGGAAACTTGGCAATAAAGAATATAACTATTTCCACATAACCCATAATAGATCTGAAAGAAATACGAAATTAAAATCCACATGCAAGAGAATAGACAACATACCCACAAAATTGTGACACAAGATATACCCTGGGAAACCCTCATTGAGGGAAAAAATCTAGCCTCCAAAAGCATCCATCACCATGTATTATTCAGCAAAAATACCATTGCCATACAACCATGGAAACCTTCATGGCCATAGCCACAACCGAGAAAACTATGTGAACAAGCATGAATCCACACATCCCATGCCATGCTTCCAACCTTCACAAATGCTCCCTTGGCTAACCTGTCAAGCCTTGTCCCGCTTGACTCTTGCCTTTCTCTTCTCCTTGTCACACCAAAAACTACCCTTGTGGCTCCTTATATAGTAGCAAGTCCCACAAAACCACTCGGTGGTATTACATAAACCATGTGCTAAAACCATGTGCTACCTAACCCACTGACCCCACATTTAATATTAGGCATTTAATTCTTTTCCTCAATATTAAATAATTACATGAAATATTATCACAATGTTACAATACAACTCATCAATAATATTCTATGGGATTCTTTACATGTTGCACGTCCATCTAGGTACAACATTACATAATGAAATAAAAAATAATAAAATATAACAATATTATGCAATGTGTGCAACACCCATTATCTCAACAATCTCTCACTTGTTGTATACATTGCATAGGGTCAATCCGTAGCCACATAAATGAACAAGGGAACAATCCCTCCCAGTACAGCCACCGTCATAGATCAAATATACACCAAGTGCTCAATCCTAGTACCCACAACAAAATCAAAGTATCCAGCATCTCAAACATGAATGATCTCACCTCCTATTATGCCAATACCACTGGACATACATAGAAGCCATGCAAAGAGAAAGCCAACCAACCTATTGCATTAGAAGATCATAAAATCATGTACCAACTGAAATTCTAAGCACAAAAACTTGATCCAAAGGTTATCACACGTATTCGTAGTTGTCAAAAATATCCATAGCTGAAATAGCACCCACAACAAGTGCCAAATCCATCCAACTATCCATACCTCAAAAGTATAACAAGTGAATCTCATATCACCGACATATCCAATCTGTAACCTACGATCACAAGCCTCAAGAGCAATACCTGCCACATATATACCAAGAAGCTCCCACTGCAAAAGATAATTTCAAATCTATAACCAATCCACTCACAACATCTCAAAGAAGTGAATCCATGTAGTCTCAAGGACATCCATAATACATAAACTGATATCCTACAAGAACAACTTTCATAACAAATCTCCAATGTTCTCCCAATTTCTCCACAACCAATAGAGGAAAGAGATAAAAGAATAATCATGTCATCTCTCACATGACATACATGAGCACAAACCAGTGATCACAATCTCTAACCAATCTCAAATCCAATGTAAGTAAAACTGAACATCTAGGAAGATAACCAAGATTGGAGAAGCCATGCAAATCATAACCTGTATCATGTCCTTCTACACACACCTCTAGATGTAAACTGTGCAAGTATGATCTCCTCCATAAAACCCCAACAAGAAGCCTCAACAACACCCAAACTATACCATATAACTAATCATGGATGTAAGCCTTTCACAAGAAGATCAAACTCATAAACCATTCCTAGAGCAAGGAATATGCCCAATATAAAACCATCTCCCAAACTCAACCAGCATAAAAACATATGCAAATAGAGATAACCAATGCTAAACCATCTCTCAAATGAACCCTCCAGAACTAACTCATGTACCATAGCTCAAGATCCATATCCATGAAAGACAAGCATAAATATAATGCAACTGAGAGAAACAATGGGCTATACCTCTCAAGTAGCAAACCGCCAAGTAGACCAAGAGTGGGGAATGAGAATGCTCATCAAGATACCCAAGTCTCCAACCAAGACTCATTTAAGAACAATCTCCTCTCAAGTCCATATCAGGTGACTTCCCCTTGGACTTCTTGTTGAAAACATCAACCATCCCAACAAATACTTCTCTAATCCAAGAGAAATCAGCATCACCACCGTCTCTAAGTATCCATGAGCACCTGTAACCAATCAATCCATGCCAACTCCAAATACAACATAGCAATATCAAGAAGTATCTAGCTTATGATCAGTGTACTCAATACCAAGAAACTAAACCAAGATCAATGTCAAAGTTCCAACCATGGTCTCAGGAACATAAACATGACAACATGATCTAAATCATCTCAACCAAATAGATAACATGCTCCATATGAACATACCATAACATGTCACAACTCTAAACGCATATCAAGAGTATACCATGACATAATAATGAAACCATCCTCATACCAAGGATAACATGCCAAATAAAAGCATAAATTGTACCTTTACCAAGAACCTTGTGAGTCCTCAAAATGCAACCATCTCCACACACCATGAAGAAAACCATCTCCACATACCATGAAGATAACCAAGAACTCCATGAGTCCTCAAGATCTAACCATCTTCACACACCATGAAGATAACAAGTGCACCATGCAAATTTGAAAGATGCTTCTGTAGCAACAAGATCTAAGACAAACCTCCAACATCTGCAAACACTTAATAAATATATCAATGCCAAAAACTCCCACTCAACCATGGTACCAAGTCACTTATGGCATCATAAAATCCATGTCCTACTTGAAGATCCAAACCAAACCAAGAACTAATCCTGCACTGTCACCCCATCACTGTCACAAGCTCCCACTAAACCATGTATCCAAGCTATCCATGACATAATGATGAAAAACCATCATCTAACCATGAGAATCAACTAAGGCATCAAACCATCAAAGAACTCAAAGTGCACATCATGAGCTCTTCAAAAGAAACCAAATAACCATGATCCTCAACCAAGAAGATATACCACCATAATTGAATCAGAAATCTAAGCTAATGAACATCAAGGATGTACCTGTATATCCAATCATGTCATGCCGAAATCCATGGCACCATGATCACATCCATGAATTGAGCATCTATCTCTCAATATGTCCAAACTGTCAGCATAAAATAGTCAACCACAATCCTCCACCATGACTGTACCTGGTAACAACATCTCATCCCTTCAACATGAAGAAAATAGTAAATCATGTGACTTAGGGCATAGAAAACTCAAATCCAAGCCACCAATCTGAATATGCATCAATAATGAAAGATCAATAGGCAAAGACAACCCATAAGCAAGCCATAAATGCAACCTGTAAGTATAGACTGCCTACAACACTACACAACTTGTAGATCCAATAAATCATCATACATATCCAAACCAAACACTAATAACCATATCATCATGAGAACAATCTAAAATATGAACTGAGTATACAATGACATCAAATCTTAAATCTCCAATGCCATAAACTCACAATGTTACCATAGTCAAAAAATATATATAAACTATTTAGATCAATATATCAATAAATAAATCATGCAAAACCTACACCAAATCTAAACCAATGTGTAGAGCTCTCCAAGAGCTTTCCGTTGACTACTCGAAGTCCAAAATCTGACTCTATATGCCCAAGTTATGCCCTAATTCATGCTTAAAATAAACAAAATTTTTCTTTAGGGCTTTTAAAACATACCAAAACCTCAAAATCATAGAACCAAACCTACACCATGTTGTAGTGCTCTGAATTAGCTTTTCAACACCTATAAGAACTCTAAAATCTGATATTCTGAGAGAAAGTTATGGCCGTTTTACTAAAACAGTCTTTTTACCATTTTCACTACGATTTTTCATTTTTTATTTTTTTCTGTGATGAAAATTCTGACAGGATTAAATTTGACGGCCATCACGGGCTGAAACCAAAAAACTCTTTCATTTCCTCTTAACATGGCCAAACTAGGGCATATTATATATCAAAATTTATGGAAACGTTGACCCGGATCCAATGGTGAGGTCTGTTTTTACCCAGGAGGTCATTTCTGCAAGCTACCCCCCAAAACCCTCATTTTAAAATGAAACATCCAAAAAATCCTTTTGTCCAAAAGATTTCACATGCCCAAATCTTTTAACATCCCATCATAACAACAAACCCAAAACCCTCAGATCTGCAATAAATCATTCATATATCTTGCCCTTTCTTTTATCCTCTCATGCATTCTCATGGATTCAATCTAGGATTACAATAATAAAACCATATCTCTAATACCACTTGTAAGGAAACTTGGCAACAAAGAATATAACCGTTTCCACATAACCCATAATAGATCTAAAAGAAATACGGAATTAAAATCCACATGCAAGAGAATAGATAACATATCCACAAAATTGTGACACAAGATATACCTTGGAAAACCCTCATTTAGGGAAAAAACCTAGCCTCCAAAAGCATCCATCACCATGTATTATTCAGCAAAAAATACCATTTCCATACAACCATGGAAGCCTTCATGGCCATAGCCACAATCGAGCAAACTATGTGAACAAGCATAAATCCACACATCCCATGCCATGCTTCCAACCTTCACAAATGCTCCCTTGGCTAACCTATCAAGCTTTGTCCCACTTGACTCTTGCCTTTTTCTTCTCCTTGTCACACCAACAACTACCCTTGTGGCTGCTTATATAGTAGCAACTCCCACAAAACCACTAAGTGGTATTACATAAACCATGTGCTACCTAACCCACTAACCCCACGTTTAGTATTGGGCATTTAATTCTTTTTCCCAATATTAAATAATTACATGAAATATTGTCACAATGTTACAATACAACTCATCAAGAATATTCTATGGGAATCTTTACATGTTGCACGTCCATCTAGGCACAACATTACATAATAAAATATAACAATATTATGCAATGTATGCAACACCCATTATCTCAACAGTGACTACCTACAATGTTTGATATTTGATCATTTTGTTCCTTTTATATATTTACATTCTCAAGGTAGATTTGGCAAAGTCATTGTGGTCTAGAAATTTTAACTTTTGAGTCCTACTAAACTTGTTATTGTTGAATATGACTAATAGGTGATACCTACCTTGAGAGAATTTGGGCTTGAGTCATCAAACTTGATTCTTGGAATTGACTTTACCAAGAGTAATGAGTGGACTGGTATCAAAATCCTCTGACATAGAAAGTTTCAGATTTGTTTAGTTTAATAGAGCTTCTATTGAAACCTTACATGACCATGAGACTCTTCAACTACTAATTGTTGGAATTTGAAAATAATCAATGGCTTTCCATTCATCTTTTGTCGAGAACTATTGGTTTTGACTTTAACGAAAAACACATCATGTGGTAAACACATTGTGTTTTCAACACCATTGACAACCATCTAGTGATCCTGTCTTACCATCATGATGTCACCATATTGCCATGAAAAATATTGAAACACACTTTTCACATTGTCTCCATAGTGTCATGAATAGATTTGAAAGACACAAACACTGCCCAAGAGTTGTCATCCTCATAAGGTGGTATAGCTAGTGAAGGCATTCTGAACATCTCACAAACAACACTCTAAGATAGCACCTTTTGGCATCAATGAAAAACATGCCTAATCTAACAACATCAACATTATATCCAACATTTTTATTTTTTTTGATAAATTGAAAGCCTTTTTATCAAGGACCCTTCATCTATCATATTTGTCAGCTTTTTTTATTGTCCAATATATATTTATCTTCCTTAGAAATAAACATCTACTCAGTTGTTTCGTCAATAGATGTAATGCATCAAAATGACTTTTTCTATTTGATTCACTCTATATATGTGTCACAAAACTCCAAAATGCATGCTTATTTCCTATTGAGTTATTGAAGGTCATCCTCCCAGCTAATTCTGACATGTAAACTTTGAAAGGAGTACCATTTTAGATCTAATTGATTTATGGTTTGCGAATATCTGCACTTCTAGAGAATTAAATGCTAGATGACATAATCGATTTATTGGCCAAATTCCATCTTATTTGAAATCATCCTTGTGAAGAAAGATAATATCTTAGGAGAAGCTCGCTTTCAACAATTTGATTTCATTTGTTTGTTTGCAGGAGTCTATTCTTTTATGGCAAAGGAAGTGTGAAGATGCCTTGCAATCTCTAATCCTCTTTGGAGCTCATCATCTTGTACACCAACTTGCATCAATTGATATGGTACAGGTTATAAAAAAGGGTGATAATATATCAATATATTCATGAGCAAGTGGATTTCAAGGCTGGCTTTCAGATACAAGGAAAAATGATCCTCTATCCTTCATTGGTAAGTCTTCAAGAATTGCTTTTGTTATTAGCTTGAAAATCAGTATTTTTCTTTGAATTGCATGAATTACAAAGTTTCATGATCTATGTGGATGATGGTTAATAACTATACATCAAAAATCATTCACAATCTTGAACAAGCAGGGTGGGAATATGGATATATTTAAAATTAAAACCACCATGAAAATCTCTACTCAAAAGGATAAATTATAGGTTGATGGTTGATATAGAAATTATATTTATCTTTTACAATAATCACTAGTTCAATCTCCTATATGGAATTAAAAAATTGCAGAATTAATAATGTTTATCCCCTGTGTGGATGAAAATATTTGCATAAGTGACAAATGTGAAGACAACTGTTGAATAGCAAGAGGGACAACTTTTTTATTTCTTGATTGACATCACCATTTACTATTTTCTGTTCCATCTAGAACTTAGAGGTATACTTTCTTCTAAATGTGCTATGTAATATTTTATCCTATTGCAGTAAGTAAACTTTAAGCTAAATAATGATACAACCAAAAATTGTCTCGTAGGAGAGCAATTTCTACACATTCGATCTCTTCTTGTTCTTATCTAATTTATCTGTCATTTACAACTTAAAAGAGAGATCTATTTCTAGCCATTCACATTTTGAGCATATTTCCATCTATGTGTCTCAAAATTCTATATGAAGATTGTGATCTTGGCATGGCGAGGGCTTTACCTCTTTTTTATCACTAGGGTTGTGTGAGGCTAATGCAAGAGCATATGCTAAGAAAATGTTATTGTTCAGCATGTTTTGATCACCAAGATCCAGAAAGGGTGAGGTGAGAGCACACACACACACACACACACACACACACACACACAACTGTTTATTTCTATGTTGCTCATCCTTGGCATCAACTGCTTACTTTCTTCCTAGCTCCATTTTTCCCCAATTCTAAGATCACACGTTTTATCTACACCATCTTGAAATTCTTCTCTCACTATCTACATTTATATTTCTGCCATAAGTGCCATCTTTACTTGTTTTTTCACAGCATACCATGTCTTGTTATGGCACCATCCTCATTTTATTGGCATCATTATTAATATGAACTACTATTCTTACTTGGCATCCAACTGGGCTCTATGCATGTATCCCTATCCTAGCTAGCAGACTTAGCCACAAAGATGTGCTTTTAAGTATTAATGTTTGATTCTTTCATGTAACGAATGATGGTTAAAAGTTGTCAGGAAACCCTTTAGCTCCTTGACAATGATTATTGATATCTCTATTGGCTACTAAGTTTGTCATTGAATTAATTCATTTTTTATCATGTAAGTGTGGTAGTATTGTGTGTGTTCTGCAAGTATAGTTCAGCTTATTTTAATAGAGTTGTATTGTTCACACTAGAGATAAGTGCTGAAGACTATTATTTATACAGTGTGTTGTAATTTTGAGATTTTCCCAAGGAATGCTATTGCATAAATATTGAATCAATTCTTTTATATCTGAGTCAAGAGACTAATAGATTTTCTGTTGCTACATCTTCAGCGGTCTTATCAATTGAATTAATCAAAGGAATTCAATCATAAGCAAGACTTTGTGTAATATCTTTAAGATATTGAGTAAAGGATCTATTTTAGTGGGCTGGGTTGCTTCTCTCAAAGAGGAGTTTTTTTCCCAAGATAAAAGCCTAGTGTGATCTAATTGTTTTGTATTTGTGATTTCATTCATTGCTATCTGTGATTTCATTCATTGTTATTTTTCTTTCTGGTTCCTAATTTTAACATGGTATCAAAGTGAAGAAATTCGATCTAGAACCAGAAGTATTATTAAATTTGTGCTCTTTGTTTATCTTGGAGTTGGTCATTCTCAATGTGTGAAAATGGCGAATGGTGTGAAAGTTGAAGACAGGTTTAGATGGCTCTTCAAATTTTACTTCATGGAAGCCTAGGGTTCTAATTACTCTTGAAGAGAATGATCTTTTGGGTAGTTGTTGCATTTAGCTTTTCACATTATTCTTCACATCCTTTTCATTGTCATTTTACTTACTCCTCTAGTCTCCTTTATGCTGAAATTTCTTCCTCAAAATCTCCAAGTAATTGATGAAAGATACAATGGTTTTGATGTTTTTGAATTTCCCTTGATATTCTTCATAAAGTTTGACAAGATTCTCTATGGAAGTAGTCTCGGGTTTTGATCTTTCTTCTTTTTATAGAAATATGGGCCTGATGGGTTTCGGGATGATTCTAACTACTACTGGGTTATCTGTAAATGAACTTTCTCTTCTTTGTGATGTCCTAGTATGACCTTGATTCTCTAAGGAATGGTGGTAGGCATGTTATCCTAGATCTATAACAATTTTTTGAATAAATTGTTCATTCTTTCTTGTGCCATTTGAATCCCTATGTAGGTATCTTGATACAGATCTGCTCTTTCCTTACCTACTAATTTTTTTCATTATGCCCTACAATTTTTATGCTATTGTAGAATTAGCTATGATACTGTTGTAATGACATCACCAAATTTTGATATTAAATATTTAATATTTTATATCACCAAGCTACTATGAGGATATGATGAAAGTATACAATAAATAAATGTTATTGTTTAATACTTTTAGATCACGAAGATCCCATGAGGCTAAGTTGAGACCATATGGTTGATTAATAATAATTTAAATATAGATTATTTAAAGAAACAAGAATGCTACAAAGTGCAACAGTCGATTACATGACCTATACAAATATGTTGGAACTGAATAACCATATTCAAATATCTTGGAATATTATCAAATAGTCAGTATATTGATATGAACCAGATCTGCTATAACAATATGTTGCTGCTTCAAACACAAAAAACTACTAAGTAAACATTGATCACAATTGCAACATCTAAATGAAATAGACCTTAGTTAATGAAGTGTATGACCTTAATATTTGTTTGCAATATTTGATCTATTTTATTGTATTCTTTTGTATTAATCAAATTAAATTAGTATTCATTTAGTCAAATATAAATGACAATGTGAAATAAAATTTATTTTCTATTACGATTACTAAGTTATAAACTATTGAAATATAATTTCATGCTACAGAAATACATACAAGAGTATCAATCCTAAATGTAAATTGCATACATGCCACTTTGTTGAAACTATAGTGCTCAAAAATCTCCAAACATTCCTTACTCCACTGGTTTTACCTGTATCCCTCATGGCAATATTGCTACAATTGAATGTTCCATTAATGGCTAGTGGTTTTACTTGCATTATGGGAATGACATTGTAACTAAAAAGCAACTTTTTGAGGGAATAAGAGTGTCTATTTCATATGAATTTCTTGCTTTCAATTGGTTGTATAGAGATTTCTAGTTTACATGGATGAGATTCTTGAGTAGTTCTAAACCATCAACTATTGTACATCCACTCATAATATCCAATCTTATCTAATCATAATATAATATATAATCTTAAATAGATATTTTACAAATAAATAATTTGGAAATGCCAGAGAAGGGAAATGGACGGTTTTAGCTAACTTTGGATGCACTTGAATTGGCAAGAAGCTTCGAGAATCTGGCAAAAATCCCAAGGCCTTCAGTTGCATCTTTGATGTAAGCCACAATAGGGATTATAAATGCTATTCTTTTTTGGGTCTAGTATCTTTATGTTTATGCTTTGGTGTAGGGTTTATGTGATATAATCAGTAGCAAAAATTTCATCTCAGGGATAGACACTACAAAGAAGTGCATTTTTTTTTTTGTTCAGTTTGAGGATGTTGATAGTAGTACTATTGTGCTCTTATATGTGCTACTATAAATGGAAAGATATGGTGCTCCTGTAAAGTGTAAACTGCATAACTAATCTTTTAGAAGTGCATTTTTGTTTTTCTACTCAGTTTGAGGACTCTGATGGCCCTTTTGTTCAGTGAAGTATAGTTGGACTTCTACAATATGCCCACATATATGACATGTTCTTCCTAGCTCACATCTAAGGTGGACTTATGGCTGTATGAAAATTGAAAAAATGTAATTAACTATTATTAGTGTGCAAACAAGAGATTGGCACAATTTTTTTATGAATGTAGTTTACCTATTTTCTATATAAGATTCTTAAACACTTTTGTCTTTAACATTTGCATCTTTCTATCCCACTTGACTTACAAACTGAAGGAATTTCCACTGCTACTCGTGCTTTTAGTTTGACTTGGTTCATGATTTCTACATTTCCATGACCCACCTTGATGACTCTCTTGTCAATGTCTCCACAACACTTTGTGGGCAGCTTGTTAACAACTTCCTTGGTGATTTTCTTGATACTTTCTACCATTTTCTTCCAATCCTTGATGAATCTTAGATTGTGGGTTAATGACTCACTCACTTCCTAAGGAGAGGACCTAGAGGCCAAAGCAACTACCACAACTAAGCCTAAAATGACCATACCACTAAGAAAGCAAGGGAGTCCCCATTTGTAATGGGGAAATATATGAAAAGGTCACAACACTACTATTATACACACACCCATTTAGAGTGGCCTTTTTTTGTTTCTACTTTTTTCTGGGCTCTTTCCTTACCTTTCTATTTATCATTGTATTGGCTTAGCAATTAATCATCTCAGGTTCACCCTATGCTTCAATTAAGCCCACTTTTTTTCTATTCTCTTTGCCCCATGGCTATAGCTATTTTTCTTCATTCCCTTGCTATTGTACCTACTATACATTCCACTACTTTTAATCTATTTCTATTTATTTATGCTAGACATTGGTATAATTTCTTTCTTTAGTTGGCATCAACAATATTTGATTTTCTCATTTAACATGATGCAAATCAATGGTTCTAACTTCTTTTTTATTAAAGCAATTTCCTGAACCAAATATCATCTATATTGTTCTCGTGCATCTCAAGTAAAAGGATTTTATCACATTCTTAGTGTGAGGATGTCGATGTAGTAAGAATAAGATAAAGCTCTCTATTTGATAGTTAATGTCAAACATGGTGTTGGGGTGTAAGGAAGTAATAAGGTATGAACATTGGGAGAGATATGTTGGATAATGTAGATTACATCAAGTGTTAATTCTTTACATCTGTATGCAATTTTCCTTTTTTCTTTAATGACATGTATGGTTGTAGTTTTCACTATATAAGTCTGGAGCTTAATTGTTTTTAACAGTACATGAGAGACAACACGTATAACAGTTGCTTGGGAAATAAACTTGTCTTTGGAATGAGTTTTACTATTGCTTATTTCACACTATTGCACACCCAAATCATGTGCAATTTTTTATTAATGAGGAATTTTATGTATTTTGGTGATGGTTAAGCCGGTCAATTGATGTGCAACATCAAGACTGGGGTTCTGGTATTTCTCTATAGTCACAATGAAGGATTGTATATTACTTGTAGCTTGTGGAGCAAATGAGATTCTTCCTCAAAGTGTGGAATTTCCAGCTGATATCTTCACTTCATGTCTCACAACACCTTTTAAAATTGCATTGTGATGGTATTATCCTATTCTCATACCTCTAATCATATCATTCTTTTTACACATGATTGGGAAACTGCAATTTGTGATGTGCTAATAGCTAGCTCCTTTGGTAGCTATAGCAACTAGACATATTAGGGAGTGAATTAATAGCATGGTTCCTAGTATAGAATCAATTTAATATAGAGTTTGGGTAATGATTGTTTATCTATCTTGTATTTTAAATTATTCTCATTTCCCTCAATATGTGTCACAATGGATATAGTGTTTACATGTATCAGAATATTGAAACGATTCTCTGAGGCAGGGAAAAGTTGTTTACCATGCACAAATAGCTCACTTCTAATGGAATGGAACTTAAAAATAGTGGGATACTAAAATTAGTGATCCTTTTATTCCCGTCGTGTTGGAAAATTTTTGGTTTTTGCAATGTATGTTACTAGTTTTGGATTTCTGTTTGCTAAACATGATTACATATTTATCTAACAAGACATAAAGAATTACCAAAATGCCCATTTTTGAAGAGGTACATTTATATTATATCACTTCCCAACTGTTAAATTTACTATTATGCTCAATATGCCATTCTTGTTATACAACACTTTGAATAGTTTTCATTAGCATTTGAATGCTCTTTTGAGGCTAATTATTGCAAGCATACGAATAATTATTTTGATTGATTTTAAGACCTTCCTAATTGTTCTAAGGTTTTGTGCAATTCAAATTGCTTCTTGTGTTGCATGATTTGTGATAAAGCATATTTAACATCATTAAATTACATCAAGTTGAAATCTCATTTGACAATAAAGAAATTGCATCCTTAGCAAGGCTGAGTTTTTATAAGGGCATCTTCCTATTTAAGCATGCTTGTAGATATACTATTGTAGATCAATCGACATATCTTGCTTATTAGCTAATTGTATATGAGGATTTTGCATGGCTTAGTCTCAATATATCTTTTCTTCACTATTTAAGATTCTGAAAATTATATTTGTAAAACATTTTTTTTGCAATTAGAAAATTGTTCTTACATTTCTATGGGTTTCTATGTATGACATACATGTAAAGGTCTTATGTTTTAATATGGTATTTACTATGGTTGTGGAGGAAGAAAAATACAATACATGCAAATAACATCATATGTACAAAATGATAGAATGGTGTGGAAGAAGACACATACAATACAAAAAAATGATATCATATATACATATTTTAGAGGACTGATTTTTATGTTATTCTATCAAGATTCAACTATGTATCTTTCAAGTCAAACTCATTGATCCATATTTTGTTAGTTGTGTTCTTATGGGCATGAATGGTCAACCTACCATCTATTGCATCTAGGTGATTCTCACAAGGGTGAAACATCATGATATATCACAAGGTCACCCATCCTTGTACAATGGTAATGATTCTTAGTTGGAGTAGTTCCAAGATAAGTCACCTCTTAGGAAGTCTTGATGCTTACCCCTTGAGTTTTGAAATTTTTTTGAGAAAACACAATTCTGGTGTTGCCCATACTAAAACACTAGAAAAACTAAAAATAAAGACTAAAAGACTACGAAGCAACGAGCTAAAAGATATGTGTGAAGGAAGAAGCTAAATAGATATGCCTATTCCAACAGCTTTTAAAAAATAGTGTGCAGCGGAAGTAGATTCAACTCCAAAGATGAGTCTATTTTTTTCTAATTTTAGCATGTAGCTTTAGGAGAATAGAAATTGAGTGGTCAACAAAAAATCTGTCCCCTTTCTTAGGAAGGGTTTCTCCATCAAACATGAATGTCACAATCATCTGGCTGGTTCATATTGCCCTAGGTCATGGCCAAGAAGATTTTTTGACTGGCATGAAATATAGTTTCTAGTACTATATCCTAGATTGAAATCTATCCAAACTTTTGATGGATGCCTATAGCTTATCCCAAAGCTCTCATTCAATAGTTATGAGATGATCAATCAAGAGGAAATAGTTGAGAGCTTAGAGTGATTAGATGATCATATGAAATGAAATGGGCGTGCGAGTAGAAAGAAACTAGAAAGACATTGTGTATAGATGAAGGCATGAAATGGATGGTTTTGGAGCACTTAGCATAGACACTCAACACTCAGTACATATCATCATTTGAGATCAAATGGGTGTATGGGATTATATGCATAGTGAATAATAAATGAGGGAATTGAACCCTCCCTGAGGCTCATAGTTGTTGAGGTCCACTTCAGCAATGACCCTTTCTGTGAAATTTTTGTCTAAAACCTTTCTAATGAGATAATGTGTTATGAGCTCTTCATCAGTGGGATGGAACATGAATCCAAGAAGTAGTTGTGCATAACCCATATCATGATTGTAACTAAAGTTAAGAACCTCTATTACTGAATTTGATATGGGTGATGCACAATTGCCTCCTAGATTCACGTTCCATCCCACTGATGAAGAGCTCATAACATATTATCTCATTAGAAAGGTTTTAGGTGGTAATTTCATAGGAAGGGCCATTACTAAAGTGGACTTCAATAATTGTGAGCCTCAAAAAAAAATTGACCAAGCATTGGTCAAAATTTTGACCAATGATTGGAAGAGAATTGGTCAAAATTTTGACCAATGCCTAGCAGTTTTCTACCAAGCATTGGTCAACATTTCGATCAATGCCCAGCAATTTTCTACCAAGAATTGATCAAGCTTTCAACCAATGCCCAACAATTTTCTACTAAGCATTGGTCAAAATTTCAACCAATGCCTAAGAGTTTTCTACCAAGAATTGGTCGAAATTTTGATCAATGCCCAGCAATTTTCTACCAAGAATTGGTTAAAATTTCAACCAATGCCCAGTAGTTTTCTACCAAGCATTGGTCAAAATTTTGACGAATGCCCAGGAGTTTTCTACCAAGCATTGGTCCTAATTTTGACCAATTCCTAGGAGTTTTCTACCAAGCATTGGTCAAAATTTTGACCAATGCCAAGCAGTTTTCTACCAAGCATTGGTCAAAATTTTGACCAATGCCTAGCAATTTTCTACCAAACATTGGTTGACATTTCGATCAATGCCCAACAGTTCTCTACCAAGCAATGGTCAAAATTTTGACCAATGCTTGGTAGAAAATGTGCTAGCAATTTGAATAGTTTTTTACCAATGTATTGGTCAAAATTTTGACCAACAGTAGGTTGGTCAAATTTGGTCGAAGTTTGGTCAAAAATTAGGTCAAAATTTTAACCAATAAAGGTTGAAAAATGAGCCCAAATGTAGTAGTGGGTAGTGAAAGAAGTCTTATATCTATCAGCCTCTTTGACTAACACCTAATTATAACCTAAGAATCCATCCAAGAAAGAGAAGCTCTCTAGACCACTAATTTTGGATAATCTCTATTCCATGCAAGGAAGGGGATGGTGATCTTTAAGGGAGGCTTGGTTAAGATCCCTAAAGTCTACACATAGTCTGATTTATCCATTCTTTTTTCCCAATGAGGATGAGGTTTTCTACCCAAGAAGAATTCTTAATAGGGAAAATGATATTGGCCTCAATTAAGTTGGATAGGTCATTTCTCATTAATGGGTCAATCTTGGGATTTACTAGTCTCTTCTTTTGCCTCATAGGCTTAACATTATCAACAAGATCTATGGTATATTAAAAAAAGTTTGGTTCAAAACCCTTTAAATCATCATATGTCCAAGAAAATACATCATTAAATTCTTGACATAGATGAATAAAACTTTCTTGCTTAGTTTTAGAACATACCTTCCCTATGTTTAGCATCCTTCCATTAGCAACTGCAAATGGCTTATGATCATCTTTGTTTGTAGCAAGATTCATGCCTCGATCTATTGCTTGATCATCAGGTTGAAGAAACTCTCTAAGGTAATGAGACCCTTAGGAAAGTTATTGGAGCCAAGATTGATGATTTGATCACCATACTAGTCATACCATCTTGACTGATTCTTATTTGAGAACTCTACTTCATTCTACAAGAAACTCACAATTTGTGTATCAAATTCAAAGACCTGCCAACTGATATTATTATTAGGCACAATGGATCTAACCACCACTTTAATCTTCTACTTCTTCTCATCCTCAAGGCTCATTGGGACATCATGAGATGCATCCATTATTGCAAGTCTGTTAGCATGTCTATTTCCTCTTCTAGGGATGCTCTGAATATTAAATACATTGAAATTTTCAAGAAAATCCCATAATCTATGTTTATAAGACTTGAGAAAACCACTTTTGGTGATATTTTTATTTTTCACTTGATTAACCACTAATTCACTATCTCCATATACACTTAATGCTTGAATTCCTTTTTTTTGAGCAACTAGAAGACCTTGAATCAATTCTTCATACTTGACCACATTAATTGTACAACTAAATTGAATCCTAAATGAGAAATAGTACCTTCCTAGCATAGGAGAAACCAACATCACACCAACCCCTGATCCATTCTTATTTCTTGATCCATCAAAATACATTCTCCATATCCCACTTGTGTCTTCTTTGGTTTTCATTAAGTTAGGAACAAGAGCATATTTTTCTGATATATAATAAGTATTGAGGCCTGTCTCTAAGGTTTTTAACATAGGATCAAACTGATATGCATTAGCCAATTTATCTAAGAGGAAATTAGATATCTCTCCCAGAGAAGTAGCAGGTTCATTTGCTATGTCACTCTCATCTATTTCTAGGATGGTGCAATTTATATTGATGAGATTAGGAGTGTAGGACTCAATATGATGGAGGGCTAATGGTTCTACTCTAATTGAAGCTTTGGTTCCATATCTTGTTCTAAAAAACATGTATGACCAATCAAAAGATATGTAACCACCTATTTGGGTAGTGAAATCTCTTGAAAGACAAATGGAAACATGTGGCTTAACCTTAGCAATTGATATATCTTGAACCACAATACAACCAGGGCATGTATGTAAGGCGATTTTGATATTTCTAAGGATTTCTATAGTTTTAACAATATTGTACCATCTAATTACAATACATCCTTATCAGCAACACACTTGGGCATTACTAAACTACTAGACCTTGACTCAATCATGTAGTTGTGGACTAGCTTATCTTGTATAATTAGAGAAACATAAAATGGAGGAGGTCTAACCTTTTTACTCATTTCTACCTCCTTAGATGGTTGTACCAAACTCACAAAATTCTCCATGCTAGGTGGCTGGCCTCTAAGTTCAATGCTTTGTAACTCCTACTCCAGCAACCTATTCTATGATGGTATGATGGCCATAGCCTCCCACATAGAAATGTTCACAATGGTCTTCTTCATTTGATCTACCACACTAAAATATGCATTAGATGTTTTGGTCAAATCCCTAGATGTAGAAGGTAGAGATGGAATAGTTTGAGGGTCATTCACATCTCCTCTGCTTTCATTTTTCCTTTGTTGTTGAGGAGTATCAACAGCCTGCTTAGCATTGTGTTGATGGGAAACTATTTGTACATGCAACACTACACTTGATGTTAAAACCTGATTAGGAGGATGAGGACTAACCTCTTCCATAGCTCTTCTCTTTCTTCTGGTATTGTAAGCACATGAATCTTGGTTTACATTACAATGCTCTTCCACCAGTCATGTCGGTATGTTTTTTTTTACATTTGCAGAAGTTATGAAAATTTTCTAGAAATTTTGGTGAAAAATCATTTAGGTCTCTTGTTTTAAGCAGATTAGGGTTTTCACTCCTCATATTTTTGAAAGTTTTAAGGTTTCCCTAGTTGTGTCTTTCTTCATGTGATGGTAGATTCTATTAACTTTTAAAGGTTGGTCTCTTAACTCAACCATGAAAATGCCCTAAATCTGAAAACCTTAGGTTCCCCTTTGAATTTTTGAAGAGGACTTATGAAATTCTTTAAGTTTGTCCTTTATGATCTTACAGTGTAAGGTTTCATGTAAGAGCGGAATGCCTTTCTCTTTTGTTTCTGTGGTCATGTTTTATAGCACATCGAAGAAACGTAAAGGGTTTCATGTCTACGGGGATTTGTTTTTTGTAGTAGCAGAATTGCTTGGCCAGAGGCTTCCTGATCATACAAATGGTTTTGTAAGCGAAGAAGCGTAAAGGTTTATTAAGCTTTGAATGATCTTGTTATGGGGCTATGAGTAAGCAGTTTGAGCGAAGGGGCAGAGAGGTATTGAGTTGTGATCTGCACATATATGTTTCAATGAATAGCGTAAAGGCGTAATACCCCAGCATGGCATAAAGCTTTATTTGAAAGGTGCATGAAAATTTTTTACGGTTCTACGAGTAAAAGGGTAAACGTAAGAGTGAAAGTAAGGTTCAAATGTGATTACGTGCATACGTTCTTCAGTTTATAGGACAACTGTAAAGCCTTGTTCTAGTAGTAAAGGTGTCGAGTGGGACCTGTTGAAGTGTCAGAAGGGCCCAGTTGCAGCGAATTAGATGAAGGCATGACATTTATGTCAAATGGGCCTAGCCCACGTGGCATATGACTCAAAGTATGAATTTTTCATGTGCACAAAATCAACGGTGATGTTATTTTTAAAATTTTCTAAGATCAAATCTGGGTCATTGATATTTGAAAGGGTAGTTTTTGTCATTACACTCTTACGCTTACCAAGAAAGCATATGACTGAAGGGCTATTTTATCTTCTCTCTGTAGTCATGAGTTCAGTCTTAGTGTATAGGTGTAAAATGGTAAGTGGGAGATAAAAGAGAAGGCTTTACATTTTTACGATAAAAGCTAAACATAAGAGCGAGATGCCAGTTTGGGAGGCTCTCTGAGCATACGAGATAAGTGGATTTTGTAGAGGCGTAAAGGATTGTTCAAAGAGAGCCATAAGGTATTTTGATGCTACGAGAAAAGCTAAATCGTAAGAATGGAAGGTAAGTTTTGAAGTCTTACGGTGTCTCAGGAAATGAAGTAAGCGGAGCAACGTAGAAGAGATTTTCAAGTTTTCTGTTGATACAAGGACGTGTGAGCGTAAAAGAAAAAAAGGAAAGAAGAGGTAAGAGCTTTACACTCATACAAAGAATTGTTGAATCGTAAGATCGAAGGTTATAGTCAAAGGGATTCTGATCCTGTGGTATGAAGGGCAGCGTATAAGCGTAAAAGGTGAAGAAGGACTAAGATAATGGTTTTACGCTTATACGATGAAGGTCTAAGTCGTAAAAATAGAAGATACAATGAACAATTTTGAGATCCTCCTGGGTAAAAGGTGTTGTAAGAACGTAAAAGGGATTTTTAGAAGAGTGCCAAGGAGTCATTATGTTCTTACGATTAGGGCATACTGAAGCATCTCCAATTGAGTGTAGAGATCCATCGAGGGCACTTTCGACATTACGAAGATTGAAGATTTGACTTAGTGTAAGAATGGAAGATAGTCATTTAAAGAGAAAACAGTTGATGTGTCATGACAAGTAAGAAAAAAAGACAAAGCTAATGTAGCCAAGTAAAATAAAGCTTTGAAAAGTACATCAGAATCAAATTTTGCAGCTAATATACCCTGATGGCAACTTGCGTTCATAGTTTTAAAGCTCATGCATGCTAAATTTATTGAAAAGGTTGATAGATGTATGATTAAAACATCAAATATTGATTAACTATCAACGTATTTACTACTATGATGTAGATTGTTTTCTATCCCATTCTGGAATTTGAAAGTTTTAGAGCTCTGTGTATTCTATGCTACTGTCAAATAATCCAAAATATAGTTTGAAGGAAAACATGGCTAACAAAGAAGTTGAAGAGATACCTGAAGAAGAAGTTGAAATCGAAGATGAAGGTGATGATGTTGTAGAAGTCACACCAAAAGGAAAAAGAAATAAATCTACTATTAAGACAAAAAAGAGGACAAGGGTTAGAAAATCGAACAAGCATGCAGAAGACTGGTTAAAACTCCTTCCAGGGTCGTCAAATGCAATTTTTGCAAACGATCATATATTTAGAGACCCTTATGTTTTTGTTCGAGATGCTAAATGCCCTAGAATGATTGGTTATGATCTTTTTATGTACTTCTATCAGAATAGAACAGTGTGTAACCCCTGGAACAGAAATATGGAAAAATTGATTTTTCCATAAGTATTCATTGATGTTGATTTGATAAAAGCCCTAATAAACTCCTACAATCCAGTAACTAGGACTTTCCATAGGCACACTAGGAGTGTATTATGTACATTGGACAGAACTTCTTTTGTTAAGGCTTTTGGATTAATGGGACAAATGGATGTACCTATTGACATTGCAGATTTACAAGGAAAATTTGCCAGGAATAAAACCTATTTTGTAAATAATGTCATGTTTCCACATATTCCTTACAGAGTTAAGAAGGTAGGGTTAATTCCAAGAAAGGTGGGAGACTTTTTACCTTTGACTAGGTTCAAGAATTATTTCAAAAATACAGTGTATGGGTTGCACAAAGTGTTGGGAAGTGATGGTGCAGAGGATTGTGTATATGGTTCTCTTTTTCTAATGGCATGTGATATACAGGATCCTTTTCATCATAAGGAGTATGATTATGTAGCCTTTATCATTGACAGTATGCACACACAGATTTGTGATGCTAAGAAAGGAGAGTTGAAAGACTTCAAGTTCCACCATTATTCATCATTGATGCACCTTATCCTATATAGCAACATTGGGTACATCAATGGAGACTTCATTGATCAAACTTCTGATGAATTTGGTGAGTTACATATGCAACTCTGGACTCGTGTTTGGCATAAGGATTTCTTTTATTCAAATGCACTAGTGTTTTTTAATTTGTTCAGTTCTGTTATCATGAGGCAACTAGATCATACTTTCTTTAGGGCACCTAATGTTTTGAAGACTCTGCTTAGGCCCTCTTTCTTAGATGAAAAAAAAAATAAGATCATAACTGGGGGAGTATATTTTTGTTTAAAGAATGTACGTTAATTAGAGTATTGGCATGCCCACAACCTCCTCATCTACTGCCAAAATATTTACCCCCCAGACTAGCTATGATTGAATTATTTTGGCAATTCTTATTGATGAATAGAGAAATGATCCCTCCCTCTTTGCATAAGCCTACTTTTGTGTGTAGAACTTTTAAAGTAGGAGATTTTGAGATAGGAAAAAATGTATTTAAGGAATTCAGTGAGTTTTTAGGTCAATAAAAATTTGCTACCAGGCCCTATAGGATGTATGACCCTAACAGTTATATTGCAAATGAGGTTAAGGCCATTAGGGGTTTTATTCTGCCTCCAAGCAAGCCAATCCCTATAGAGGACCTAATTGCCAACATAGTAGCAACAGAGGAGGCAGATGAGTTATTAAGGAAATATGAGGAAATAAGGAGAGTGGAGAATGCTTTGAAGAGGACCAACCCTGATTTTAAGGGTTTCTATACAGAATTTCCATATCCTAATAATCTGAGAAAGATGGTTGAAAATTTTGACCATATTATGTCACAAATGCCTCATGAGCCAGAGGGAGAGGAAGCCACTGTAAATAGAGAATCCCCTAAGCTAGATACACAATTAAAAATTGAGTTAGAAAAGGAGTAACCATCAACTTTAGCTTGGGTACCACAAGGAAATAAGAGACAAAAGACAATGCACATCCCCGAAAAGGTGGTAAGTAGAGCTATACAAGTCATGTATGGAAATAGTGAGTATTTTGTTTATATTAGGCAAAAAAAATTTCACCAAAGGGCTACTAAAGTAGGGAAGGCTTCTACTAATTTACAAATTGCTGCATCAAGATTGGATGACAAGCTCATTCAATCTGAAAAGTTCATGGAAGATGATGATTTCATTAAATCATCAGAATTTAAAAGTTTTCTCTATAAGATCAAACAAAATGAACTCACATTGAGTCTCATGCCAAGAGAAGATCCAGAGAAAAATAAGGAGTTAGTTGAAAAATTATTGGCTTATGATCCTGAGAGTGAAACAATGACTGTTGTAGAAGCCAAAGAATTGGTACATAGGAGTGGTATGATTCTAATACCACATTGGCATATTGAGAAGGCCTTTGTGTTGGATAAAATGAGAAGACAAGACAAGGCCATCAGTTATGAAGCCACTAGCAGTGAAGGCTTTAAAAGAGGGTCAGGTTTTAATGTGGACACAAAAACCTTAGCAGTGTGGAGTGTGGCCGCTGACACTAAGAAGCCCAAGATGATGGATATAGAAGAAACTGCTCAGGGCAATATGATTGTGTGGACATTGGAGAGCGCTACTTGGAAGGAGATCTCCAGCTTGGTCAAACATTTTGCTCTCATGAATGAAGAAAAGGTTGATGAAATTGAGGATAAGTTAGCTGCAATGTTCAATGAATGCCTTGATATTAGAAGAACATATGAAGAAGAGCTCAAAATGAGCCATGTACAGAAACAAAGAATAGAAGAGTTGGAGGAAAAAATTAAAATTCTAGAAATAGAAACAAAATCCCTCAAAGAACAGCTCAAGGTAGCAGCAGAGGTAGAACATGCACCAAGGCAAGAGGAAGAAAGAAGGCACATGGTAGAAGAAGAGGCCCAAATAGAAGAAATACCTATAGGGGTAACAGTTCCAATGTCTTTAGTTTAGAAACAGAAGTGTCCCAATCTAACAGTGACACCAAGAAAAATGCCTTGATGAATGTATTAAATCATAGAATAAGCATTCTGAAAAGAATATCTCAAGATGCTTATAATACATTCATCAATCTTTAATCTGCAAAACAGGTATGCAAGGATGCAATCAAATGGCTTGAGCCTATCTTTCAACAATGGGGGCCATATATGCAATTCTTTGACAGGTTGATACCCTTGTTAGCTAAAAATCTAGATCTCCCAGATAAAGTTATTATTGTGAAGGAAGGCATGGATAAAGTGAAAGAATTATTACAAACCTTCACAGGGAAGCTAGCAGTAATTCAAAGCAAATTGAAAATGTTGACAAGTGGTTTCTATTCTTTAATTCTTTTTGTTATTAATTATGATGGTAGGCTAAAAGATTTTAATGATTGGTCTAGTTCTTTTGATCAAATTATAGACTTGCCACAAGTGGTATCTATTTTCCAAGATGGTATTGATGAATGTCTCTTCAATAAACTAATTGATACCCTTTTCAAGATTGAAACAGAAATGAATAGGTTTACCATAGAAGGAAGGGTGATTAGTGATGCCAGGTGGCAGAAAACTGTTGACGAACTAACGGCGGTTAAGGAATGTGAATGGCCCACCAAAAGAGAAGTATTTGTTTGGGAAGCAATCACAGAGATTAAAGCATTGCCAATAGGGAGTAGTTAGAGAAAAGGATAAAATTGAAGATTTTATGCTCCTGTCATGCCCAAAAACATGAAGGCAAAAACACACAATTTTTTTTTTTTGAATTAATCATTTATCATGCCCTAGGTTTGAAATGATTGATAATAGTTCTAGTACAGGTTCTTTACTTTACATCTTAAGGTTATAAACATGAGAACAATTACATTGATAAGACTTTGAGACTTTTGTTACTAGATTGATATCAATCTTACGTTATGCCATTTAAGAATTAAACATATCAAAAGATCTTAACAGTGTAAGTTACTCTTAACTTTTGACTAAAAGATAAAGGAAACAATCCAACATTTCCTATAGGTTTTAACATATGCTAACGTAATGAAACAGATGATAGTTTCAAGATGAGTTTGTTAAAACCTTAAATGTTTAAAATTTATACTAACTATATTAAGACAGATAACCTAAAACCAACTCACAATTAAACAACATAGTTATCAACTAACTTAATAATTAAAGGATTATATAAGTTTCAACGTAATACTAACTTAAAACTTTACTAAATTAAACTAAGTACACTTTAACAAATTTGAATATCATTTTAAAACTAACAATTTAAAATTTAAAAACAATATATAAAAAAAAAGAAATAACTAAACTAATCATGCTAAAATAAAATAACTTAAAGATTTAAACTAATTAACTAATTACATTTATAAAATAACTAAATTAACTAAATACTAACTAGCTAATCTAACACTAAATTATATTCTAAATTCTAACTAAAATATTAAAAAAAGAACAATTAAATCATACCCTACTAACTAAGCCTACCTATTGACTAGCATCTAACCACTAACCCTCCTATCCTAAGACCTAACCTACACCCTAGCCTCTAACATCCACTTGACCACAAGTCAAGTGGATGTGACCCCTCCCTACTCCTCTCCCTAGGCCCCACGCAATCCCAAACCTGCACATCCAAGAGGAGGTACACAGGGGAAACTAAGGACTAAGGATTAAGACAAGCAAGCAAAAAAAACTTGCTAACAACAAACTCGACCCCACACTTAAACCAACGTCCAAATGAAATGTCATATCATGACATAACACTCTCTCCACTCCACTTGCCATGCAGCCCGAGGTAGTGAAAACGTAGCCCAAGAGGGGCACGTGAACAGAGGTGGCAAGGAAGGGGTAAGGAAATGAAGGTGGTCATTCAAATTTTCCCTTCACAACATTAATGCCACCTTTCCCACAACTGGCTGCTAGGAATGGAGGAGGATGGGGATGGGACAAGGTGGCAGGGTGACATCACCCACCCATCCCATCCACTATGACATGAGACAGACACAAAAAGACCTCTTTAAGGAAAGCTTAAACTGACGTGCAAGGCCAAGGAGGGCAATAAAAACATAAAGTTTTATAGGTGAAGAAAAGATATTCAAAATATTAAAGTTATAAAGGCTTAATAACTTATGCAATGTATTAGATATCATTTATATATATATTGTTTTATTACTAATTTTAAACACTAATAGATTCTTAGAATATTCTCTGTTGCAAACCAAAGATTATCACATTCTCTCATACAAACTCCAGCATCCTGTAGGTGGATTATTTGAAAATTTGTCTACTCTCTCTTGAAACTCAATGTATATTTTTCTTTTGCAATTATATTACCACAATAGGTGTATGCATTTTCTTGTGAATTTCTAATTCGTTATTTCCATGAATTCTCAAATGGCCATGCATTTCAATGAAACCACATTACATGAAATAACCATCTACGTTTTCATTTAACTATCTAATAAAACTGATGGATCAACATAATGACTAAACTAGTCATAAGGCATTTGAGACAATAAGAGAGATCAAAATGATAATGCTCCATTCCTTTTGAAAGGAGTATCAAAATACACAAAGTTATTTCTCTATCATGTTTTCAATTGTAGCTTGGATATCTTGACATAATTCTTCCTACATGTTCTTGCAAATTTATTTTCAACACAATCAACCATGAACTAAATCATTTCACACTTGATAAAGACATCATACATTTACATGGATTAGTAATATCTCTCTCTCTACCATCCATATGAATAGAGGCATCACCATACATCACAATTTGAATCATGTAAAATTGAACACCATTGTTGCATCTTATCTTTGATACACATTCATATGACAACATAGGATACGAAAATTTTAAGAGAAGTAAATTTACTCAATCACTTATTTTATTATCACCCTGATTCAAGGCTCAGCCAGGAAAGAATCAGGAAGAAAACCTGGCTTCGTTGCCATATATAATAAGGTTTTAAAAAAAAATACAATTTACAATAGGATCTCAATCCCAATTTTCAATAATTTTATCAAATTTTCTTCATGATCAAATCAAGGAATATGTAATGTGTTTCTGAATCTCTTTTCAAGAACCATGGAGGAAACCAATAACTGATCGGGTGACAACCAAGCAGAACCAAAAGAACATCAAGCATGCATAATCATACAAGGTTTACACAATATGATTCATAGTGAATCAAGACTAGGGAGAGGTGGATTCTTCCAACTGGAGAAGTCAAGCACAACACCAATTCAGATGCCCAATCGGGGCCAATAACCAAGAACTTCCGTTCTTCCATTTAAACTTTCCATACTCATACCAGGCTTGTGCTGACGGGTAGGGGCCCATAACACCCTACCCTTTATCCCTGTTCTCATCTTGAGAAGAGACTCTACATAGGTTGGAGTCCAACTAAACAGACCTCTCCCAAAATTGGTCACTTCTGCTCTCTCCTAGGGTGAGTAATACCAAAACACCCATGCAAGGAAACTCAAAATTCCAAACATAAACAAGAAAGGAAAACAACCAAAATAACAAGGTTTACAAAACTTCCCAACATACCCACAACCATACAACAGTAAAACAATAACAAGGTAACAAGAACATGAAACCAATCATAAAAACTGAATAAGGGAAAATGGGAGTTTCCTACCTTCACAAAGAGGTAATGGCAATGAACCAATTTGAGTAGAGTATCCCTCCTTCCTTCAAGCTTCAAGAAATCCTCTCTAAAAATAGAGATTGGGTAACCAAACCACTAAACAAAGGAAGGCCTCTAATAAGCCTCCAACTCAACCACCCCAAAAAGAGCAATAACTATCTCCACCCACTTAGCCACTCTAGAAACTCCTAACACAACCTACACCATGGTTAAACCCTAAAAGGAGGTGGGGAAAGACAACTCATGACAACCACTTGCAATTTTCGCACAAAGGCAAAAAGGGACTTTTTGAGTGCCCTCAAAAGTCAAAGCTAGGGGCTTAGGGGTTGGAAAAGACCCCTAACCCATACCCACACCCATAGGTTAGAAAAAAAACATGTTTTAAAGCCTTAGGGAAGAGGTTAGAGTCAAGTAAAAAATCTAGAAATAAAATAGGTCCATCTAACAACTCTAACTAGCAAATTAAGTACATAAACATTTTACGAGTGTCAAGCGACACTAAAAGAACACAATTACGAACAATAGGGTTTCCAAATTTTAGCAAATGGAGATTAGTTTTGTTCCTCCGTAGGGTTCCTCGACTAAATATCTGCACACTCATTGCACCCATCAGTAGTCCCGTAAAATCACATGTATATAAATGTATATGTATCAAAATTTTTCATAATTTAAAACATACATCAATAAATTTTCTTCATCCTTTATAATTCTTAACCATTTGAAATATCTTAAATCACATCTCAATCCTACATCTACTGATTTCGTCAACATACATATACATGAACATTAAATGACAATCATCAAATATATCTGGAAATAACATCACACAACATGAAATAATAAAATATATGCCAAGCATCGGATAATGTCTCGACATCTCGAGTCATGAATAACAAAATAAGGGTAATGTATCACTATGCCACGATGGGTCGGGGCGAGGCCTCACAGCTCTAGCTATCATCTGTTACTATTTTACTCATTCTTTTTTTGAGTTAAGGTGTTCAATTTCTTTTGAAAAGGGGTAATATACCCAATTTTGTAAAAGGACACCTGCCTTTTTCCTTTAGCCTGAAGCTTGTTGCATCTCACACTATTTAAGTGAGATTCCAAGGCTAAAGAATGGTCCAAATTCTATTTTTCTAAGTAATATGCTTAGTCTGTTTTTGGTCCAAATTTTGAAAGCAAGTTTATGATGTATTTTCTCTATCAATTCTCTAAGAATACATGAATATAGAATGAGTTGTGTTTCTTTTCTGAAGGTCATTCTGAGTCTATTGTAAATGATATACCATTTTCAAAGAAAATGAATACAAATTGTAAACTGTCCCCATATCAATTCTTTCTGAATCTTGTCTCCTTCCAATTACTTGGTTGTCTTGATATTGTATAAGTAAAGGCTTGTGCAATTGAATGCAATCTAGTTAGGCTGTATATCTATTTATCAATGTTGTTAATTCAATGGATTAAATAAAAGCTTTGATGAATGTGATAAGGTTTCTTTAGTAGTAGAAAGGGTTTTGAATGATGAATTCTGATAAGAATTGCTAATAGAATTTGTTGTAAGGCAACAAACTAGATCTGAGAACTTGCTATAGACTTTGAACCCCAATGGATTAGGCACTGATCAAATTGATTCAGCTGAAGGAGAAATATATCATAAATGATTATCAAAATGCAACATCAAATAAAATTTTACTTTTATTTCTTGTAGATCTTCAAAGCTGGCTAGCACTTGTCTACATGGAATGTTTTAGCTTCAGTTAGCCACTATTGTTAAGAACATTTGTAGATCTATAGAAGAATTCTTGGCCATATTTGTTTTATGGGATGTGTTTATCAAGTTAGTAAGAATTATGTATATGTTTGAGGATTTTTAAATGAGAATCATAATGAAACTAAGAATAATCCTCATACAGTTGTTCCAGTTTTGAATCATCCTTGGTTATACCCACTCTAGTTTTGTAGAGCCAAAAGAGTAGAAAACCACCTTTGGTCTTATAGAAGTTGGATCCAAATGTTTTACACATGCAATTGTTAACAAGAATTGGTTGACCATTAGATTGTATGAGTATTATCATCTTGGTATTAAGCATTTTTTTGCTTAGTAGTTTTAGTGCATTTTAAAACACCAACAAGTTAGTTCATGAACAAACAACCATCCTGCTGAAAATTATCAATAGGTTGACTAGCATTGTGTTGTTGGGCAATTGCTTGCTCTGGTATAGTTAAAGCTAAGTTAGATTCTTCCTTCTAACACATGCAATATTCATATGAGTAGTTACAAGAAGGGTAGAAATCTTGATCTTGGGCAAGTTTTTTTGAGGAACTAAAGCCCTATTTAGGTTGGTGTTTGTAGTCTAGGGGTAGTCAATAGGTCCATTATTATTGTGATGGTAGTCAATAGGTCTATTTTGATTGTAGGGGACATGAATCTAGTTTGGGGGTCTTCCATGAATGAGACCTTGACTTTGTAATTGGAGAGGCTTATTATTTTGAGCTTGCCTCTTCATAGTCACCAACTCATTTCCCATCTTTTGTACTAATGCACTATTATCCTTCATTTTCTTTTCTTGATCTTGCATCCTCCTATCCACATTTTTCATCAATGTCTACTCATGGCCTCAATCCTATCAACTCCATTAGAGGATGTGGAGGCTATTGGGACCACAACAAGAGGCTAACTTACAGAGGAAGTATGAATACGAACTACAGTACACTAATGATTGTGTATATCAGGGAAGAAAGGCATTATGGGCCTTTGAGCTAACTTCCCTCCCTATATCAAATTATTTTCCACTCTTATGGAAACCTCATAAGAATTTGGTAGAGTTTCCCCTCCCATAGATTGTAGGGTGGTAGCAATATCACTGTTGAAGGCTTTGAGATAATACAAGAATGTATTACCAAGAGAGGGCTTCATTGTAGTAGATATTCTATCCCATGTCTTCTGAATCTATAATTGAAATCAGTCATACATTCATGGGGGGCCCTCTTGATAGTTTTCAACTATTCTAAAAGTGATAGTTTATCACTTTTGTCCTCAAAATTCTTACATAGGGCTACTCCTAACCCATCCCAATCAAAAATAGAGTTATGAAGCAAACCTCTATACCATTATAATGATTTCCCTTTTAAAGATGAGGCTAGAAGTCTGACTGCCACACCATCTTTAGTGATGCTATGAATATTATAGATGTTAGACACCTCTTGAATATGCTCTACAAGGGAAATGGAGGTTTTCCCAATAAATTTAGGTATACTTTTAAGGGCTAATAATGGTATGTCATGCCTTCGGGCTAGTAGGAGGGAACTTCCACCATTAAAGGTGGAAGAAGAATGCTCTCTAGCCATGTAATTGAGCAATCTATTGATATGAGTATATTGTATTCTAGACTGAGATCTAACAGCAAGAGGAGTGGAGATGGATCTTGCAGGGGTATGTGTTACTGATGCACTCCTAATTGGTGATATAGATACCCTAGCCTTTCTTCTTGGAGTAGAAAAAGAAATCTCCTAGTATTAGAACATACCTCTAGAAGAAGCCCTTGTATGTGTCTTGGGAATGAATCATAGCAACTTTGGTTTGGAAACTAGATTATGCTTGAAGCTTGGAGTCACCAAGTACTTTGAACAAACAAGCCTCTTAAAGGCTCTTAATATTGAAGGAAATACTATCACCTTAGCATGAACATGAAACCTTTCTTTGATGTCAGTGAACTTAGAATGTCTAATATGATGTCCCATCGGGCATGCCAAAAACTATTGTCAAAAAAGCTTGCACCCTTGTCCAAAGTTTTTACCTAAGGACAACCTTGTGAAACATGTAAATAATCTCCAAGATGTGGGACTTGAACTATGAGGTTGAGTCTATAGAGAAAGTTGACTTCCTCTACTATCAAGATGCACTTAAACTACTATTGAAGAGAAAAGGGAGAAGGAATGCATGAAAGTAACTACCTAGGTAATCTATTCTAAGGAAGTGATGCACCAAAATAGGGTATCTAGACCACTCTCTAGCCATACATGCACAATACAATTATCATGAAAATCTAAAGATATATGGATTTAGACTTTCTTTAATCTATTAGCTATATAAATCAAACAACTAAGTAAGTGATATGAGGAGAAAGAGCTTCACTTCTTATCATTCATAGGTCAAAAGAGATATAGAAATATAGGATATAGATATCCATAGTACATCAAAGAGAGATAGAAAAAGATTGCAAAGTACATCAATGGCTAAAGGAGATAAGATAGGATGTCATATAATGTAGAGGCAAAGAGGGAATTTATAGTAGTATGTTAGGGCAATACCAGAGAAATAGAGAAGATCTGACCTTAAGAAAGAGTAAAAGATCTACTTTTATAGTATAAGCATAACTTAGAGTGCTTCCACCCTAAGATAAAATTCAACTACTGCATTCAAATATATAGAGAGAATAATTACTGCAAAAACTAGAAAAGATTTTATCACAACACAAATCCAGATGTGAGAAAATGACTTATCCACCAAACAATCTCTGAGAGGATAGGAACAATGAACATTAACCTTCTAACTAAGTAGATGGATCAATCAAAATTGATGGAGTGTTCCTTTGCATTTATTAGGCCTGGGGATTGATAAAAGTGGTTTCAAAAGATCGAAAAGATTAGACCTATCATCAAAGAATTGTTTCCTCTATCATGAACTTGCCAAATCAAAAAGAAAGCATAGGTCAACCATCTTCAACTTTCACTTTGTACCTTCCTTGCTACCTAATTGGTCAAGAACTTCCTCTCGTCCAGCTTGGTAGGTGAAGCTCCTTGTATATTTTGGTCAATAATGGAATTCACAATCTTATGAGCGTCAACTATGGTCAAAACCCTTTGTGCCACCTTTTGTTCATAACCTTAACTTTTATGATCTTACAATCACCAATACCTCATAACATCGAGTCCATTCTCCATTCTCTTTATGATCCTTCAATAGAAACAAGTCTTATGATCTCATGGTAGAATAATGATAACACCCCTGGCATGAGATCACAATATCATTATTCTCCCATTGTGATGTCATAGGAATGGTTGATTTAACCTTTACAATTTTATGATCATAGTTCATCATGATACCATCAACCATAGTAATAACCCCTATGATCCTATGATCACACTATAACTATCTTTTGTTGTGACCTCAAGAGTCATCCTTGATTGTGCTTATGACCTTATGACCATGAGATCATATGACCAACCTTCACCTTCATAGCATCGACAACCTGAGAAGTCAACCCCACAATCCTATGATCATTGACTTTCATGGTGTCAGAACACATCTTTGCGACACCTACAATCCTATGATTTCTTACTATCATAACATCAAATATGACCTCTTTTTGGCTTATGACCCCTCAACTATCTACAATGTCATGATAACCTAATCAACAAGAGCCTTGTAGCATCTTATCACTACTTGATTTGCCTGAAAATCTTTCGGTATATGAGCTATCATAAGATCAGGATCATACCATTCTATCCTAACCCCAAGAATTAAAATATAACATGACAATGACCATTGGGTGGGTTTAAATATTTGAATTTAATCCTTGAAAAGAGGGCATTTTTGGCCAATAGTTAATACACATTAATATCTCAAGATTGCTTTGTTAACCAAGTTATAGTGAATATCTAGTTCTATCTGAGTTGTGCAAGGATTTGAGGGAATAAAAAGTTTGTATTGACATCTAAGGGATTTGGAATTGTTTTAGTGGTAACTCATTCACCCCTCCCCTCTCAATTACTCCTCTTATATTTCCAATAGCTAAATCTAGTGGAAATTCAAACAGTAATGTAAATTATGATTTTTCCAAGCATATAAATGGATGCCAACATAGGTACTTGTAATTAAATCTAGAAATATATAAATGCAAATAGAGATGTGGCTCCAAATGTGTCAGATCTAAAACAAGTAACAAATAGAACATGTTGTTATGGAATAAGGCAATGTTTGAATCCTTCTAAAATCATAAGGGCCAAGTAGGGAAGATCTTTTACTTCCAAAATGATGAGATACACGGAGCTTGAATAGGAATTTGCATTACAAAGAAATAACCCAAATCACATGCTAACAACTTCTTGCAAGTTGGATTTATAAAGGACTTTAGGGAAGCTTCCTAAAGGATTACAAAAATTTCTTTAGGCTGGCAAGCTACAAAAAATAAAATAAAGAGTTGGCCGAGGAAATAAATGCATTAATTGTTAGCTACATATAATAAAAATTATTATTTAATATTATTGGGGAAATCAAAATCCTCTTGGCTCATAAATTGCTTCCCTCAAATAGTTGTAGACTTGAATGCTCCAGAATTTCCTCGCCTTCCTAGGTGGTATCCTCAATTAGAAGATCATTCCATCATACTAGTTCCTCCTTAATGGTATGGGACCTGGGCCTCTTTTCTCAAACATCTATAATCTAAGCTAGCTCTAGAATTGATTTCCCCTCTTAATCAATGTGAGGAAATTCCTTTGACATTGTGAGACATTGTCCAACTTTCTTCTTCAGACATGACATGTAAAAAAATTGTGGATTCAACTCCCTTAGGAAGCTCTAATTCATAGGCTACTTCACATATCCTCTGAACGACTTTTTACGGTCTATATAAGTGAGGTTTTCATTTCTCTTTACTAGATGACTTTAGGTAACATTATTTGTATGGTTGAAGTTCAAATCACCAACTTCAAAACTTCTCTCTACCCATGGCTAGTTAGCATACATATTTTGTTGGTTTTGAGCCCTCTATAAAATTTACTTGAGAGAGCATGATATATAAACTCTCCAATAGCCATGACTATCACCTAATGCTAGATCTATGAATGATGAAGGCTCATAATAACTGTACAATTATTTAAAGGGTTCCATGGCTATCGACATGTGATAGGTAGTATTGTAACTATGCTTGCCCAAATGTATCGAACAAACTCATTCCTTCTAGGTAAATGCAAGAAGTTGAGTACCAAAATCGTGAAATTCCTTGAGGGGAAAACTTTGTTACTAGAAATAGGTACCTATTTATTAAAAAATGGGCACCCACTTTAGGTTCAGGTGTCTGATCCTAAATTTAAAAAAATCGATACCCATTATTTTAAAAAATAGGTACCTATTATTTTCAAAATGGGTACTCATTTCAAAATAGGTTCTTGTTTCTAAAAAAAATTAGAAATGAATTTTTGTGTCAAAAACTCATGTTTTGCCAATTTCAAAAATAGGTACCTATTATGAAATGTGTGCCCATTTCTTAAAATTTGAATTTCACAAGTCATGGGTTGAGTTAGGGTTTAGCTTGGGATAGGCTTGGTAGGACCAAGCCTGTGGTTGTGCTAGTAAAAAATTGGCTAAGGAACAGGAACATTATATTTTTGCTTTACCGTAATTTTTTGGAGGACTTTTTGAATGATTTTTTTGATGAAACAAAAACCCATTATACTACTTTTTTTTAGATTCAAAAAATGTAAATTTTGCAGTGATATGATTTATTTTAGTATTTTTTACAATATTAATTAAGCCAAATTGGTACCTAAGCTTCAAATAGTGTGGTTAACTAAAATTTTAATGACTTTTTATTTTATGTTTTTTGAAAAATGAATTATATTTCATCAATCTATAGAGGTTGTACTTGATTATATTAAAAAAAATTGAAAAAAGGTGAAATTTTCATCAAATTATGGTGATCACACACTAGAGATTTTCAAAATCCACTTTATGGTGAAACAAAAATTTATACAAAAATAAATATTTTTTTAAAAATAAGGAAAATATTCTCATTATGTTAGGAATAAGGTGTCTCAACCTTGGATAATTCCTATTCTTATCATTTGTTTTGTAAATGTATTTTTTTACAAATAATGCAATTAAGTGTGAGTGTACAAGTCTAGTTGGCATGTTGATGTGTCACTCCACTTGTATGTGTCAGCATCTTGAATTGTGTGTAAGGAGATCATGGATGAAACACCTATGACACATAAGAGCTATCTCTAGAAGATTTGATGATGGGTGAAGACGTGAAGACATGTGGCAATTGATCATTGAGTACTATACACCCAAGTCTCCATCTAGAGCACGGGGTTCGAGGCATCGACCCGAATTATTTTTTGGTTTCCTACTTTTTTGAAGAATGGTAAAACCCTAATGCAATTGTTCTTTGGAAGTTTCCCTAAAAATGGAAAGCACATGATATAAGCATTCTTAGGGTTGCAGATAGGAGAGAGTGAAAAGTGTATTGTTGGTTGCTACTAGATTGGTCTTCCATGTCTTGAAAGAACTTGCATTGTAAGTTGTCGTAACCTTTGTTTTGAAGATAATACATTGTGCAAGTTTTGGAGGGATGGGGTTGTTTTATTGAACGGTTTTCCCCCACCAACATATCTTTGTGTTTATGTGTTTTCTTTCTCTATCTTTTTTCTATATTCATGGTTGACTGCAATTATATTTTTTACATAATATCGAATCTAAAATTGTAAGGGTTTAATAGGAATTTTCACAATACTTTCCTTAAGGGATTAGTTTAAGAAGCTATTTTTGCACCTAAGTTTCCTTACACATTAATATTTGGCATGTTAGGTACCTTTTCCCAAAAGGAATCACAAAAAAATATTTTTGTGCTCCAGTAAAAGGGTGGTCGTACACGTGTAGTATGATTGTGAAACAAGCATTTTGAAAAAGTGTTTTTTCAACATGGCTATAGAAATTTAATTTATACCATATGGATATTCCAACATATAACATTTTTGAAAACTAGACTCCAAGCACTACATTTTCTTTTAGTGAACTTTTTTGAGATTCAATCTTGACGTGCCTCATATATCCCTCCAACCATTTGTTTACAATGTGCACCTATCCATTAGAGTATGGATGATAGCTCATACTAGTGACAATTCTATCCTAGCCAACCTAAATAACTTCATCTAAAATGTACTAAGAAAATAGCTAGGGGAGAAAGACAATGTAAGTGGAAAACCTCATGAAAGAATAAGTACTTCTTAAGATGCTTGGTATCCAATAGATATAGAAAAGTGATGTTAATTCTTGGTCAAATAATCAACCATGACAAAAATTCAATCCTTGCCTTGCACTTTGTGTAGCCTAGTAATGAAACCCATCTGTGATAATTAACCACTTCTAGTTAGGGATTTGAAATGGTTGAAGAAGCCTTGCTATTAAAGTGTTCTCAAATTTTTTATGTTTATGGTTAGAACATTCTTGTACATACTGTAAGATATCATTCTTGATTCCTTTTCATGTAAATAATTCTCAAATCTTCATGTAAGTCTTTAGGTATCCTAGATGTCTAGCCAAAGGTGAAACATCCATCTCCTTCTAAATTCTCTCCTTCATTTTGGACTTAGAAACCGAATTATATCCTTCTCTTATAGTAGATGATGTCATCTATCACCTTATACCTATCCTCTTGAATTTGACAATCCATCAAGTGATAGGAAAACGTGTTCTTGGAGTATTTAACCAATAGGTGTCCCTTCTAATCTACTAAAATTTGAGACAAAGAACATATTGTAGGCCTTCTTGATAGAGTATCAACCACTACATTATTTTTCCCTTCAAATACTCAATGTCTAAGTCAAATAATTGGATTTTTCTCACCCACTTTTTTTTTCATTCATTTAAATATCTCTTCTCTAAGAAATATCTCAAGTTGTTGTGATCTATCCACAACACAAATTTTACTCCCATGAGATAATTCCAAGAATTTTTTAGTGCATACATGATGGTGAGCATCTCTTTTTGTAGATGGAGTAAAGTTACTCTTCTCTTGAGAGCTTACAACTCTCAAATGTAATGGGGTGATGATCCTGCATCAACACTACCTGATACCTTCTTCCGATGGATCAAACTCCAAGATGGAGGGTCATTTGAAATTAGCTAGTGCCAACACTGGACATAAACTCATGACTTCCTTCAACTTGTCAAAGATGTATTGTGCCTTCTCATCCTAATGGAAAGATCCTTTTTTTGTCAAGTCTTCTACTGGTTCACTAAGATGAGAGAACCCCTTCACAAACCTTTTGTAGTAAATCCACAATTCAAGGAATCCACATAGATTGGGGAGAGTCTTCGATGGTGACCAATCTAAGATGGCTTAAATATTTTTCTAGAGTACCTAAACCCCTTGAGCACTAATTATGTGCCCGAGATACGATATCTTTGTCTTTCCTCATTCACATTTGGATATTTTGGAAAATAATGATTGTGAGTCCATGATTCTAAGCACTTTATCCAAATGCCTCAAATGGTCCTCCCATGTCTCACTATAAATAAGTATGTCATCAAAAAACACTAGTAGGAACTCATAGTTTTTTTTTGAAGATGTGGTTCATTCCTAAATGGAAAGTGGGTGGAGCATTGGTCAAACCAAATTGCATGACCAAGAACTCATAATGAATGTACTAACAACAAAAAGAAGTCTTCTCCACATATTTCTCCCTTATGCAAATTTGATGGTAACTAGAACAAAGATCTATTTTGGAAAAATAGATTGCACTATGTAACTCATCCAATAACTCGTTAACCTTGGGAATAGGATACCTATTTTTGATAGTTTTCTCATTCAATGCATGGTAGTCCACACACATTTGAATGGTTCCATCATTCTTCTTAAACAAAATTACTAATGATGCAAAAGGGTTGGAACTAGGTCTAATCCATCCTTTCTCTAGGAGTTTTGTAATGCCTACCCCGTTTTGACTTTTTGGATTGTATTGCCAGATTCTTTTAGGCTAGTTTTCTAATTGTGTTTTATGATTATTGGTGCTTGGTTACTAGATTAGAATAAATGTATTTCATATTCAGTTGATATGTGTGTTGACTTTCTCAATTATTTCATGTATTCAAGATTATTTCTATGAGGATATATATTTATGTTTAGTTAAGTGATTTTAGTTATTTCATGATGGTTATTTAGATGAAATATTTATGTGCAATTATATGGTTACTTACCCCATACTTGCATGTGTATGGTGTACTTGTCTATTTTACTGTATGTATGACATTCCTGATGTGGTTGAGGAAGGGAGTTGTAGTCACCTGCTACTTGGGATCTACACAATGCACCACTTCCTACCATTGACTGTTTAGTTTAGAATATATGTGTTTGTACATGTGTGGATTTTATGCAAATTGTAGGTACTGGGTATAAACTTCCCTGAATTGCCAAGATGATTGTACCCTATCGGAGTATTTTAATGGTATAAGTGGAGAGATAACTCTTGAGTCCAATCCTAAACCCTAAGCTAATTGTCTTAGAAAATAGGACAAGTATCTGAGTTAGTTTCACCTTTCTAAATTTGTCAAGTCACGTGAATTTGTGATTTTAACCTTGAAATTTGATATTGTTCTTTGTCTTCAGTTGAGTTGTCATTTTTGGTTTAGTGGGTATGTGATGATTTTCTATTATAATTAAATCAAATTAAAAGATAATTTAATGATTTAATTTAATAGAAATTTAATAAAGAAAATTCAATACTTAATTATATTTAATTAATTGAGAAATTAATTAAATAAAAGAATTAAATTTAAAGATTCTATTAAAGTTCTATTTTTGGCATATTTATATTTATTTAATTTAGTAATTATTTATTTAAGAGTTTTATTTTAATAATGAACTCTAAATAATATTATTAGTTGAATTAATAAATATATTATTAAAGAATCTCATGATTTAAAAACAAAGAAAATATAATTTAATAAAGTTTATTTTAATTAAATTGCATAAAGCTTATGCATGAAATTAAAATACAATAAATTAATTAAAGAGAAAAAATAAATTAATGTAATAAAGACATTTTAAATTGCAAAAAGCGTGCATGAAAATGTAAAAGATAATTAAATATTAAGAGAATAATGATCATTGATTTTTCTCATGTGATTGCACAATCAGAGCGCCAAATTAAGGGGAGAACTCTTTATCAGAGATCTGGAGCTCATTTTTCAAAAAACTGGTATTTAGAGAAGTGATTTTTAGAGAAAAGGAATTGTTTTGCGTGCTCTATGTTTTTTTTGTCTTAGCGTCAGATCTAGGAAGAATCTCATGGTTTAATTGTACAATGGATTTTCGTTCTCCGAATTCTTGTCTTCTTCGTGTCTAGATAAATCTATTTTTAGAATTCTTAATTTGGATGAAACCCTTGTTTCAAAATTTACTCTTCTATGATCTTGAACACGTTTGTAAACAAATTTTTAAAAAAACTTGAAACCTTTGTTTGAAATGTGATTATTCTTCATGATTAAATAACACAATTGAAACCCTCATAGAAAAGTTCAATTTTAGAAAATGAATTTGTGAGTAGGGTTTAGATTCAAGCAAAGATTATTGATCAATCAAATTCATTTAATTGTCAGATCTACTATTGAAAATTTTATTGAAATTTATTAATAGAAAAGGACTATTCATCCAAAAAAAAAGTTTATTGAAAATTTGAAAAAAGAAAAGAAAAATGAAGGAGTGATATTGTTGTTATTTTAAATAAAATCTAATTTATTTATTTTTTTGGTACACAAATCACCATCTATACCTCCCTCACCTGTAAGAAGCCACATGGAAATGCATGCAATGTCAATCCAAAATATGAAATCAGATTTATTAAATTGTACCATGCACTATAGAGAGAAATATTAAATAGCTCCTCCTCTTACAGAAAATTTAGTTAAGAAATGCAGAAGAGAGGTGGGGGCCATGTGGTGGGGGCCACGTGCCCACCTCCATGCCTCATTTTTAAAAATCAATATGGTTACCCTTTTGAATTTTCTAGAAATCCAATTGTAACCTACTTGGGGGAACTTTTTAGTGTATTGAATTTGAGATTTTTTTTATTTTAAATATTTTATTATTATTATTTAGTTTGAATATATATTGGAATAGTGGAAATTAATTTAGTTTGTAATTAATAAATTCATTTTATTATTTATATTTATATGCATTTCAAAATACATGTATTTAAGTATGTAAAAGTCTTTAATTACTATTTTCTTTTATTATTTATATTATATTTTGAAATGAAATATAATTAATAAATTAAGTATTTATTTCTAAAATATAGCTAAAGTAATTATATTAATTTAAACTATTATTAAATTCTATTTATTTCATTTTTCAAATGTTTAATGAAAACACTTTTGTCTAACCAAAATATATTGAGATCAAAAGATTTAAATTCATCTAAAGTTGTCTAAAATCAATAAGGGATTTAGAATAAAAAAACTTATATCTTGTAAATTGAAAATGAAAATCTCAATAATGGTTGAATGTTTAGTAGCAAGTGAATTTTACTTTCAATAAATAAATAAAAATTTAAATTTAATTATTTTTGAGAATGACAATTATTGTTATGATTAACTATCTTTGACTATGGATTGGGAAGTTTCTCTAAGATCAAACTATGCATAGTAAATTGTCAACTTGAAAACAAAACATGGAAATCTGAAAACCTTTAGTGAATCTGGCAACTAGAGAAACGTAAATTGAAATCTAATTCTATATGTCAAATCTTTGACTTTTGAAAACCTTATCAACTATAATACCTAAAAATGAAAATGAAAACTTGAAAACTTATAAGTGAAACTTGAACTTTTATGTTTCCAAATGTAATGATAATGGAAATAAACTTTGTATGTACTCTTTTTATGATGTGTGATTTTACTATTGTGTGTTGGGTTGACTTAGTACTTTGACCAAATCAGGATGTTTAACAGAGGCTCGAGAGTTCTATTTTGCGATGTCATGATGATGTTTTGATCACAATCTTTTATACTCAACCATGGTAATGTGTCTTGTATGCTCAATGGGGTGTTTTGATCTATTGATTGTTAGTGCTTTCCAATGTTCTTGCATGAAACTAAGGTGAATGGTGTCATCTATTAACATAACCTTTGAGTCTTTGAATAGTTGTATTTGGATTGCTTTCCAGTCACTTGTATAGGATTGGGGTGTTTGTATGATTTGTTCTTGGTGATGTCATGTTATGACGTGGATTGATTTATGTCTACTTTCTTGGATTAGTCCTATTAGGATGATCATTTTAGTGATGCTTGATTTTGATCAATGATGTTTTCAATGCTTTCCATTTTCTTACTAAAGAACTAATGTGTGGTTTATGGTCATATGAGACTTTTTTTAATTGAGCTTAGGGTAGGTTATCTGTATGTCATGTTGGGAAGTGGCTTGAGGCCACCTAGGTAACTCATTGTAGGCTATTTTAATAAGTGATAACAATTCATTAAATGGGTTTAAAATGAATTAACAAGATATTGGTACTATGAAAAGTCACTAGGGGGGCAAAGGATTAAAAGACTAGCCGAGTAACCTTAGAGCTGACTTGTTACTATGCCTTGTTAGTACAAAAGGATACTAGTGCCACATTGAGTCACTAGGGGGCCAGAGGATTAAAAGACTAGCTAGGTAACCTTAGAGTTGGTTCGTATGGTGACACTTGCCCACATGCATAGTAGATTCCCTACGTGTCTTTGTCGCCTCTGAGTTTAGTTGATACTTGTGTCTTTGTACCTTGAGATAGTTTTATTTTAGGTGGTTCGTTGAACCTAGATGTTGGTTTTGACTTTTGAGTCTATTATCCTATTTGGGACTTGATTTTATCTCCTCAGCATGGTGGGAATGGGCCATTCAGGTTCCATGAGGTGGGGTGGTAGTGCATTTTCTTATACCATTGAGATTTGATAGTTTGATGCCATGGCTGGAGCTCCCTATTATTTTCCTTTCTATCTATTCCTATATTTCTATGATGGATGTTTATACTTAATGTATTGCATTTGATTTCATAGATCTTACAAGATGATGTAATCTATTTTTATGATGTATATAGTTTCAGACCTTCATACCCTATGACCTATACAGAGGATGAAGGTGCATTATGATTATTGCCAAGTGGCATTTGAGATAACTATATATTATTTAAATGAAATCATACTTGTATATTATTATTTGATGTGTATTTATTAAATATTGGATTTAATGTTAATTAAAATTAAATGTGATTCATCGTCATGGGACCCTTAAGAGTTATAACTTGTTTATGTGTTGTTGATGTATGGGTGCATGTTTGTGCTTCCACTATTCTATAATTGTTGTTGTACATTATCTTTATCTTTCGAAAAAAAATGTTTAGAAAACTTGGTAAAACTTTAGGTCAACTTCTTTTGGGTTCCCTGGTGGGGCATTACAAGTTCTTGGATCATTTTCACTATCTCATCCTTAAGGATCTTAGGATGGCACTAGGGTGTGGTTATGAAAAGTTTGTATTCTTCCTCTAGTGCAATGGTGTGCTCAAAGCCTTTGTGTAGAGGTGTGCTAGGATGGATGTCAGTGAAGATCATAGTTTTCTTATCAAACACTGTCTAAAGCTCATCATCCCAGTATTCAATTTTTCTTCCCTTCATTGATTCTATTAAGATCAAATAATGTGTTACCCAAACAATGTCATCATGTCAAAAAATGGCTTCCATCCACTTTAGATCTAACCTTTTTCCATCCAATTACAATGAAAACTCCATCTGTTTGAATCTTTGTGTGTACTTGTCTAAATTTTCCCTCCACTGGATGCAAAGTATAACTTCAATGTCATCTAGATCTACTACAAAGAAGTTTTCTATCATCGTATAGTTCCTTGTGGTAATGCTCAGTTGTGGGACTAGATGGGTACATGATAGAAGGTTTCCTCTCACTGCCTTGACTTGGAATCTTGCATGTACCTCCATAGCCAAACCTCTTCATTGTACAATTGATAAATTAATGAAATTAAATGTATTCCCATTGTCAAGAATGACTATGACCCATTGTCCCTAAAGAGTTCCTCATACTTAAAAAATTACACACCTCGGAGTGCTAGCAAGAGTGATGGTGCCTCCTTGGCATACCAGTGTGACAATCCTCTCTACACAATTCACGTTAACCTTCTTGGAATATTTTTTATCATCTTCTTTCATGTATGGTTCCTCATGCTCCTCAATGTAATTAATCTTTCCCTTTCCTAAGCATCAATTCCTTATTTCTCATGACTCCTTACCATTAAAAAAAAGCTTCCTCCTCCTCAAATTTTGTCTTGTGGCTTTGGCCATTGACTGCTTCTTTGGAGGGGGCTTGTTTTCTTTCTCCTTTGAGTTGAGGGGTGGATTGGCATGTGACTATCCTTTGGAAGAAGAAGAGGATGTTGTCATTTCACATGCCTTCTTTATTTCTGCCATGAGTGTGTTGGGCTTAAAACCCTTGATGCAAGCTTCCAAGGGCTCAACTAATCCATCTATAAAAAACACAATTATCCTTCTCTCTAATATTTATGTGACTAATATTGATAGCCTCTTAAATTATGTGATGTACGTTTCCAATGATCTAATTTTCTTTAGTTGTGTCGAGTCCTTGTAGTTGAGCTCTAGATTCTTCCCATTAAAGTAGTCTATGAGTATCTTCATGATGTTGACATATGAAATGACTTGGCCATGACCATCCCATGCTACCACCATTCATGAGAGATTCCTTCCAAGTGAAGTGTTGTGAGCTTGATTGCCTCTTCTTTAGGCATAGGGTTGAGTTGGAACTATGTATCATCCTTCTGAACCCATACTTGTGCTAATGTTTTCTTAGGTCCATCACAGAATGATAAGTTTATCTTGCTAATATTCTATTTAAAGCTATCATTTTAATTGCCCTATCTCCTAGAATATCTCATTCAAAAATCCACATAATACTTGAAGGATATTTCTTCCCCAAAATCAACATCAAACTAGTCTTGTCAAAACTAATCTTGCATCTCAAGGAATGTAGGTTCTTGTTCCCTATGTTGTTCTAACCATTGGGAAATTTCATCATCATTTTCTATGTGTGGGATTATTCTCTGTGAATTTTCTCATTAACAATATTATCATTGTGTCCATTGTGTCCTCTATTAGTCCTTCCTTCTGCCAAAAGTTGAAGAGTCTCACCAATTTTTTCTTGCCCCTTTGCCAAGGTCTCATTTAGCTTTTTTTGTCCATTGTGTAAAGTTTCCCTTAGTTGATGTTGTCCTCTTGTTAGCTCCCTTAGAACTATCATCATCTCAGTGCTTGATTGATCCATCTTTCCTATTGGTCGAGATCTTGGTGACATCCAAGGTTACCCACTAACAAGTATTCTGTACGTGTGCCCAAATGTGTAATATGGTGGAGTCAAGTGGGGAGTGGGAATTTCATATGCATGTAGGGAAACTTGATCATACGGTTGTGGGATTAGGTGTACGATGTATGGAGGGGTCAAGCAAAGGTAGTATAGTTATGGGGAGATGTATTGGGATAGAAGGAAATGACAATTGAAGAAAGAATTGAATTTGAAGTATGGTTGGAGTGTGTAAAGTCGTACGATGAAGAAGAGGGGGGTATACAATTCATGTGATAAGAAGCCACATGAATGAGAGATATGCCTTCAATGAATAGTGTGTTGAATGTAGTGTGATCTCAATGATGCCAAATCTAGTGCAAATTGAGACACTAATGTAAATATTGTTTTTTCCAAACATACAGATAGATGCCAACATAGGTACTTGTAATTAAATCTAGAAAAATATAATTACAAAAAGAGACGTGGCTCAATATATGCCAGATCGAAAACTTGTAATATAGAGAATGGAATGGAGTAGAATAAGCAGAGGGTTGGATCCCACTGAAATAGCAAGGGCCAAGTAGTGATGATCTTCAACTTCTGAAGTGGCAAGATACACAAAACTTGAATAGGAATTTGGAATACGAAGAAATAATCCAAATTGCATGCTAGCAACTTCTTACAAGCTAGCCTTATAAAAGATTTTAGAGAAGCTTCCCAAAGGATTACAAAAATGTTGTCAGGCTAACAAGCTACAAAAATAAAATAAAGAGTTGGTCTGAGAAATAAATACATTAATTATCAGCCACATATAACAAAAATTACTATTAAATATTATTGGGAACATCACATTTTACATGGTTATGCTATTTAACATCTAGTATACTGAGAGGGGAAGAGTGACATAATGTACCTTAAGAAAATTAAAAAAATTCAAGTATTTGTTCACACAACATATTTTAGCTTTGTTGGAAATGAAAGAATTCAAAGAAAATGACATAGCAACACATAACACTATAATTTTTTTATTGTGAAAACCTAAGATAGAAAAAACCCAAGAGAGTGTTAACTCAAAATATTAATTAACAAGTCAATTAATATGTTGACCCCAAGAATAAACTCCTATCTAGATAAGGACAATCTAGAGGCTTTGCAAGATGGAGACAGGAGCGTTTCATACAAAGCAATCTTTAAGGTTCCATAAAAATTGACTCTTCTCTTGGTAGTTTGAGAAAGGGGAAAGAAATTTAAGCAAAAGCCAAGGTGGTGTGCTAGAGATTTCAAAATAATTTAAAGTCACCTTCATAAATAAGAATACATAATCATATAAATGACTATAGAACATCATAAATTCTTCATAGTTTGTAATATCCCTAATTTTGACATATATTTTAATAATAAATAAATATAAATAAATATTATAATTACATTATAAACCAATAAAGATTATAATATATTTAAATATTATCACATTTGAATACATATACTATTAATAACTAATGATAATAAATTGATTAATAAATTAATCGATATAATATTATATATATATATATATATATATATATATATATATATATATATATATATATATATATATATATGATGCAAGAATTAATATAAATAATAAAAAAATGTGGTATTATATTTACATAACATATAATTAAATATATTATAATAACATATAATATTATATAACATATTTAAATACTTATGATAACAACTACAAATACTCTTTCAATTAAATATAACTCTTATATAATTATATTACAAACACCTTTTTATATATTCAAGGATAACATTATAATATAATTGAGAATTAAATATTATTATAAATAATATATAAAAAAAATATAGTATGTAATAGTATTAAGAATAATGATATTACTAATAATATTATTAATATAATATATGATATGTTTATAAAACTCATTGATATAATTTATATATGAATATAACATATGCTATTATTAATATAATTACATCATCAATGTAATATAATTGTTATATTATGAAAAGACATGTCTCTACGTGTGCATATGCATATATATATATATATAAATTGTTGAGAAGGGACATCATATACGAACTATTATCAAATTTCTGTCTTTGAAGAGGAAAATATCCAATAGACATTACAAGTGGTATCAGAGCTTAACTTCCTGCCTGCCTGTGAATAAAAAAATTGAAGATTTAAAAAAGAAAAAATACAAGAAATGTCAGGAGTCGTCACATTAGAATCTTAACTAAGAAAACTTGACTTACCCTGAATTATCTAGAAGATTTTCAACATCCTCCTTATTGAGGATATGATTTGCATGTTATCAAGTTTTATGTTTATCTGAGATGCAAGTCTGTAGATATTGTTACAGAGAATGGGTAAACTACTTCTACGGGATCCTTCGGAAGGTTCAAATCAACGTGGACAAAAGAAGTGGAAGAAAAGAAATGGAAAGTTTAAAGAGTCTGCTTGGAAATACTTTTTTAAAAAAAAATTTAGCATATGTTTGGATTGACTATTCTTTACAATGAGTCATGGTTCATAGACACTCAAAAAGTTTTAGATTGGTCCTGGTGATCAGGTGTGGCCTGATCAAAAAGTGAAGGCAAAATTAAAAGATATTATACATTTAGGTTGTAAAACCCTATCGGGATCAATGCACCGGATGAGTTGAGGCCAGATATCGTGTGTGCGAAATGTATGACCTCCCTAAGTTGATTTTCTTGACGGTTTGGATTGACCAATGTTGAGAATGATGTCACAGCGAGTGATTCCTATAATGAGCTTGAACAGTGAAATTCTAGAGTCTAGAGGTTTAGATGCGATGACTTGTAAATTAGAGTGTAGACTCGCTATCAATATGGATATGTTTAATCCATGCTTAAACTAGGATCTACGGTGCTCAAAAGGAAAAAAAAAGATCTGCGAACTGAAAAAATAAAATAGAATGAACAGGGTGAAAGGCAACATAGTCCAAACAGACACAAAAAAGAAGCAAGATATGACAGTGTGGACGTTGAAGAATAATGATACTTTCAGGAGGATCAACCAGGTTAAGGGACGTGCATTCTTTTTCATCGAATAACAACCTTTTCTTATAATTCATTCTATGTCTGGGCAAGAGGGTCATGCCGAACTTTGGAGAGGGTGATAAACAATGGATAGAGAGGACATCTAACAGTGAAAATGAGATTATGCAATGTTGGACTGCAATTTTCTTGATGCTCGCTTGACGGGTTGAATATCATGTAGCTTTCTGCAATCTCAAATTCCCGGATCTGACTTAGGCCAAATCTTTCTTTGGATATTTGGCTGGATTCGGAGAATACTGTTTGGGGGTTTCCAGCTTTGCTCAATCTCAGATATGGGCTGAGCGCGAGAAATTCTCTGCTGTAAATTAGTAGTGATGATTAACACTCTAAAAACAATTTATATTTTTCGCATTTCCCTCAACAATCGCCGATGACAGATTGAAATAATAATAGTGCTGAATTTGTCATCTGAAAATTACAATACTGGGAAGACATCACATGGGAACAGACAAATTATTAAAGGGAGATCATCATTGGCATCAGTTAGAATCATAGAAAAATTGGTTGAATACTTACCTTGAAGGTTAATGGCGCAAGTAACAAGATAGAGTTTAGCAAGATCATGCCATGGGTGTTGCTGCTATTTCAAAGAAGATCTTTAGGGTTTCTGAGATTGGGAGGTTTAAGGCCGTTCTAATCCTCTGGTTGTTGTGTAGTTTTGCACCGAGTGCTTCTTTTCTGAGGGACATGATCCAGTTTGGAGGGGTTTCGAAGCTTTGCATTGTGTTGCAGATGGAGGGAAGCGATCCACAACTTCTTTGTCTCTCATCGAGTTCAGCCATCGAGATTCAACACCAAGGAAAGGAAAAGAAGTTGAGGTGGAAATACCCACCGATCACGAAGATAGGAAGAACAGATTGGTGGTCGACCAAAGACAAGTGAAAAATAGACTTTGAATATCGAGTGAGAGTTTGCGAATGTGTCAAAATATAGTTTTCATTGATGCCATCACAAGATGACATGGCAACGAAGGATCACTTTATCACGAAGGTTTCATTGGAAGAATGAAATATTCACTAAATATTATGGACTTAAGTCAAGTTTCAAGACCAAACTAGAAGAAGACCCGAAATGGATCAAATGCAAGAAAAAGGGAAAGTAATCATTTCCTTCGAGGTTTATTCCACATAACTACTTTTTAAAAGGGAGGCATGTATCATGATTCTACGTAGATACCTTTTCCAAAAGGGAGGTGTATATGGAAGACAAATCTATATGCCATCAAAGATCAGATTGCATCTAGATTGAGCCGGATACCTCACAAATCAATTCAGTTTGCTCAAGACTATCAAATCTAAAAGCATTGCAAGCAAGTGAGAAGGACTAAAGGAATCAAGGAAGAAAGTAAGAAAAATAATATATAAATTATCAAATTCTTTTCCCACGAATGAATCATGGACCAAAGTTAATTGTAAATGGAGGAATTCAATAGCAAGTCAAAAACAAAAGACATTCCATTTGAATAAAGAATAATTGCAGTTCATGAGGAACTTGACTATAATGAAGCCCACCAAATATGAAGCAACTTTAAATCCTGAAATTATAGGGAGTCCATTATGTGAGTGAATCAAATTACCTCCTAAGTAGATCACCTTGATGGATGTCAAAGGCTGCCATCAAGGCCAAGAGGGCCAAAGTTTCGCTCTTGGGCTTAGGTAGGATATTGAAGAAAAATAAGATTACCTCCTAAGTAGACCACCTTAATGGATGTCAAAGGCTGCCATCAAGGCCAAGAGGGCCAAAGTTTCGCTCTTGAGCTTAGGTAGGAAGAATAAGATTACCATCTAAGTAGAACACCTTGATGGATGTCAAAGGCTGCCATCAAGGCCAGGAGGGTCAAAGTTTCGCTCCTGGGCTTAGATTGGTTAAGTTAAGATTTGACATCATGTCAACTTAATTCGGTTAAGAATCTGCCAAGTAGACCACCTTAATGGATGTCAAAGGCTGTCGTCAAGGCCAAGAAGGCCAAAGTTTTGCTCTTGGGCTTGGTAGGAAATTGGTTCAAAACTAATTTATCATGACTAATCTTTTCTTTGAAGCTATTATATACATGTACATGCTAATAACTATTTGTGTGTGCAAGATCCACAATTACAAGGTGTACTAGGGAACTATATGTTATAAATCATTCCCTTTACTCTACTTCATTGTGAAAAATTATAAAGATTGTATGATGTGTCTACATTGTGTTTGCTTTGTGTCTTCATCTATCTGCACTGTGTCTGCTCCGTGTTTTCATTCATTAAAGATGTATGTTTTATTAAATCTTCTAGGCCTTTGTATGAAAATTTCTTTCTTGTCTATGAAAGAGCTAGTGTATGAATGATTTTGCTTGAGGACAAGAAAATTCAAGAAGGGAGGGCTGTAATATCCCTAATTTTGACATATATTTTAATAATAAATAAATAAAAATAAATATTATAATTACACTATAAACCAATAAAAATTATAATATATTTAAATATTATCACATTTGAATATATATACTATTAATAAATAATGATAATAAATTGATTAATAAATTAATCGATATAATATTATATATCTATTAATGATACAAAAATTAATATAAATAATAATACAATATAGCATTATATTTACATAACATATAATTAAATATGTTATAATAACATATAATATAATATAACATATTTAAATACTTATGATAACAAATATCTTATAAAAAAAAATATATCAACTACAAATACTCTTTCAATTAAATATAACTCTTATATAATTATATTACAAACACCTTTTATATATTCAAGGGTAATACTATAATATAATTGAGAATTAAATATTATTATAAATAATATATAAAGAAAATATACTATGTAATAGTATTAAGAATAATGATATTACTAATAATATTATTAATATAATATATGATATGTTTATAAATTAAACTTATTGATATAATCTATATATGAATATAACATATGTTGTTATTAATATAATTACATGATCAATGTAATATAATTGTTATATTATGAAAAGACATGTCTCTATATAATACCATATATATATTGAATATTAATTGTTGAGAAGGGATATCATATACAAATTATTATCAAATTTCTACCATTCAAGAGGAAAATATCCAATGTACTGAAAGGGGACATTACATAGTTGGAAAATGAACTTGATGTCAAGAACCTATACATAGACCAAAACATTTAAATCCTCCCATTATAAGCACCCATTAAAGTTTGGAGGAAAGATTCATATTATCTATCTAAAATAACCCTTGAAAAATAATTTCATTCATCAAAATTATGTAATCTTATATTTATTAATATTTGGATTGTCCACTGAGCTCATCTTGATTGGTCATTTAACATTATTTCAAGCCCAAAAACCTTAGATAGGAAAAACTCCATAGAGGGTTAACTCTCAAGTATGAAATAACCAGTTAATTAATACGTTGGTCATAGAAATAGGCTCCTTCCTAGACAAGGGAAATCTAGAAGCTTCCTAGGAATGGGATAGGAGTGTTCCCTATGAAGAAAGCTTCGGGCTTTTATAGAAGGCATCTCTTCTTGGTAGTTTAGGAAAAGGGAAAAAAAATTATACAAAATTGAATGTGATGTGCCAAAGATTTTGAAACAATTTGAAGCCACCTTTATAAATAACAATAACATACAATCCCATAAATGACCACAAAACATCATAGACTCCTCATTGTTGGAAAGGGAATATGATGCAAAGATCTTGGACACAAGCCAAAATATTCAAATCTTCGCATTATAAGAACCCATTAAAATTTGCAAGAAAGGTTCCTATTATCCTTTTAAAACAACTATTCCAAAATAATTTCATTAATCAAAATAGCATGGTATAACCTTAAATCATAAGCACTAAAAGAGTAAATAGAAATGATTCAATAGCTTGTAAGACTTTGATAAATTATACGATCCAAAAATAACATATAATAGCTATACTTACTTAGAATTCACATGAAACCTTAAATCATCTAGAAAATAGAAGGAACACATGGAAAAAGAAAAAAATGGCACAATCTTGTATGTCTCCTCTATTGATTATGTAAAACTCAAGAATAGAAGTTCTATACCAGAAAGAGTAGGGGAACCTCCTAGATTATGATGAATTTTAGAATGTGCATGTAGACTTTTCTATAAATAAGGTTGGGTCCCATGGGCACCTACTTCCTTAAAAATAGAGCAGGTTCCGTTGAGATTTTTTAGGGATATTTAAAAAGGGAAGCGGTCATATGGATTTATATTTGAATCTGCTTAAAAACAATTAGCTTCTAAACTGAAGGAAACTCTATCTCATGAATTTTGAAAATAAAAATTAAATTTATTTATAATTTTGTTTGGTGGGAAAATGAAGTGTGGGTGGTTGACAAATGACAAAATTCTTCCCTAAGCGGGTGGGGCTGAATCCAGCCCCACCCCTTTTTCAACCAAGAGGGCTAAAAATTCGGGACTCTTATTTTGTAGGAAAAGGTTCCAATCAAACTTTTAGCCCCCTATAAACTCCAAAAATTAAAAAATATAGAGCCCAAGCCTCTCCCATACTCCTCTCAAAATAATTTTATGCTTGTGTCTCAACATGTCAATTTATAGATCAAATATCTCTCCACACGTATGGCATACGCACCACCTATTTTCCTAATAACTAGCTTCCCACCATGAAGAAATAAATCCCCAACTCCACTCACATCAATTCCTCTCTTTTTATGTGCAGAGGCAGTTGTATATTCACATTAATTTCTTCTTGGTATTCATTGTTAGCTGCAAAAGTGGCATTTTGCCTTGAAGGGATATAGACCTCGCCACTTTTGAATATTTGCAAGCATTGGACAAAATGCATGTTGCAACAGCGGAACCTGGCGAGGGGATGCCTTGTATTTTCTTGGAATCTTAGAGTGGTGTATTTATCTTTCTTCGATTGATGATTGAGGTAGATATACTGCAGGTTTCGTTCACTTTCATTTGGGCTCACTGCCTTGATAAAAAATAGCAATAATTGTTGATAGTACAAAATTGAACTAATAAGCATACATCTACATATGCGCTAAGTATGGTCCCTGGTGAATTATAGATCTTTTGTTTACTCATACAAAATCAAACCAGTAACTGTTGTATATTATAATCACATACATATATGCAAACATCATGGATATTGTAGACTGTTTCATGTTACAACAATTATTGAGGTCTTTGTGATTATATACCATAATTAGCATGCATCTTCTGCATTTCAGCCGACTCAAAAACAAAAATAAGAAACACACTAAAATGTGTGGTCATTGTGATCAATACCGAAAAACTCTAGACACAAGTGTAAAATGAATCTGGACCATAATGGCAAGCAATTGCTCTACATTTTCTATAGATGTCAGCTCATGCAAGCTAAACTTTTGTGCTAATAGAATGGCATAGTTGGGAGAAGATATAAATAGAGCACACATTTTATGAGGACTTCCAAAAGAAACAATGATGTTATCTCTTTGTTATTTTAGAGTAAATAATTTACTTTGCCACTACTCCAAAGAGGTTCTAATAGTTCCGTCAAGCTTATCTATCAATTCATAGGACTTATATACATTTATTGTAGAATGTATATTTGTACCCATCTCATGCTTTATCTTTTCAGCGGCCTTAGGCAATTGCAAGATATATTCAAATAGCACATAACTATCATTAAGTAACTCTTGCCCATCTTGAGTAAGAGATTGTAGCTCTGTGAAGGTTTTATTATATCATTCCTCTGAATTTGTTTGGTCTCTTCTTCTCTCATCTGAATTTTATTGTCCTTAACTTCTACCAACTCTTTAATTGCATTTGCAAGCATTTTACTTTTATTCTTTATTTTATATGATGGCAACGGTATACAAAGGAACAGTGCTCTGAAGACCTGAAATAGTCCCTTAAAAAACTTCTTCTTTTGGCTCTTTTAATACTCCTTCTTGAGCTGAATTTGTAATGGATTGTCCCAATCAAATATTGTGTCTTGGGGTGCTCTTATAGAAATTTATATATAATTTTAAGTAGTGACCAGCTGTATAATAAGGGCGATGAATTGAATTTATCACAAACTTAAGATGGAGCTTTTATTTGTGTCTTGTTTTGGGTCAATTACTTCAATTTCTGGCTCTTTCTTCTCAAGACTAATTTGTACAATGTTTTTATGTTTTGGTGATAAAAAACTCAGAAACAAATTCATATATTTTCTCCTCTTTTATCCTACTTTCTTCTTTATTTCTTTTCCCCTTTCCTCTATTTCCTTTTCATTTTATTCTGTTACTACATATCTTACTTTTTCAGGTTTAGATATTTCTTTTTTCTTTAGGTCTGATACTATCAAAACAGTTTTTTTATTCTTCAATATATATTTATTCCTCTCTATAGTTTTTCAACTTCTTTTCTAGTGTTTTTTTGTTTTCTTCAATTACCATAAATGAACCTGCCGTTGTGATAGTTGTCACTGGAGATCTAGATAGTTATATATCATGAGAGTTTTGATCTAAATAGTAAACATCACCGTCATTGATTTCAACATTATCATTTTCCTTTCTTGGTGAAAGATGAGAAATGGAAGGTCCTATAGTTTTATCTGGAGAAATCATATTGAGTTTCCAACCAAGGTAGTCAACTTAGTGATTAACCCTTATTACAATTAAACAACTTCAATTTTGTTTTCTTGCTGTGAGAGTGTGTTCTTTTCCTCTCTACAAGCTATAACATTTTCAACTAAAGAAAATGATGTCACACATTGTTTTTCTATCATTACAGTACATACTTCATCCAGATCTATTTGGAAAATATCATCATCTATCCATTTTTCTTCTAATCTGATTTTGTTTAATTTTCACAAAGGAGACTCAAGAACTTCTTTGTTATAATTATCAATATCATCTACATATAGAATAGTATCATAGTGTACATGTGCTTCAATTACGATAATCAATTAAAACATCAAGAATTAATGCTTCAATTATCACTACCAATTAAAACATCAAGAATTATTTCTGCATCAAGGGGATCTAAAAGAAGACAGACCACTTTTTTTCCCTTTCCTGTCTTCCCTTGCCTTATTTCTAAATTACACTTTGTCTAAGTCACCATTAGACTCTCTTGATTCACAAAATTTATGAATGAGGTCAACTAGAATAGGATAAGCACTAAGAGCTATTTGTTTTAGGAATCAATGAAATTACGGAAATAAATTTAGTCTTATTTCTGTTCTTAGAGGGACTATCCTTCTCTCTTCACTCCAACAGTAGAGGATTTTAAACTACCAGAAGAATTCCCAATAGAGCTATGAGTTATTCTCTTCGTAAAATTGGCTTGATTTTATTTGGTAATATGAGCATAATATCTGACCTCCTTCAATACTTTATCCACAATCTTGTAAACACCATTAGCCACTTTCTTCTTGTAAATCTCAAGTCAGTTTTCTTGAGTCGATTCGAAGATGTCCTTAAATGTATCAATAAGATTGTCAAGGAGAATATTTGCATAATTTTCAACTAACTCTTTAGTCAATTCATAGCCAAGTGTAAATACCCATTCAATGTATTTCTTACGCGATACAATGTTCAGTTGTCACTATGAAGGTATTGTCATTTTTTATACTTCTTAATTTGAGATGTAGGAATTCTGTCACACTGTGCATATTTTATTGTAAAACAGAAAACAATTAAATAAAGAGAACATATTTTCCATCTATCTTGGATTGTCTTATAAATCTCCTGTCAATCTAGTGAGCAACTAGGGAATCATCAAACCATGCAACACTTTCTTCCCCTAGTATGAAATTTGAAAATCGGAATAACAATCATGCTAGTTGTTATTGACTTTCGTCAATGAACTAGTCTTTAATATGTGTACACAAAATTTAATCACTATCTTTCACCATGTGATATGCCAAATAGATTATGTTGCCAAAATCAAGTTTTTAAGTTTGTGAAATAAAAAAATAATTTGAAAACCTGAGTTGCTTATCTTACTATTAAATTTAGAATAGGGTTAAGCATTAGTTATCTATTAGAAAAAACTTTTTTTAGAGCTTTGACCTCTTTAACTATTTAATTTTTCATATAGTGGTGGTTCACTCACTTCAGTTCCCTTCTCCGTGATGTGACTTTCCTTCTTAAGAGAGACAATCGTCACTCAATAGAAAAACTTTGTGTAAATGACTTATGGCCATCCTTACCCATTTTTCATCTTCACTAAAAATTTAGAAATAATTGAATACATATATATTCTAAATTTTAGATTTCTACCTTTAGTTGTCAATTTCTTGTGTCAATGGTCATACACTTTGAAATGATTTAATCCATTAAGCTTAAGTTCAAAATAAATTCGGATGTCTTTTATTAAAACCTCTCTATAGAGGATTCAAAATAAGAAGCCCATCATATAATTTTCTGTAGAGATATTAGGGAATGTCTTAAATTTGGGTCATAGTTCAGACAAAGAATCTATAAGTATGGGAGCAAATAACTAGTACATTTTGGCAAATACGTGACTATGTGAGTAAAACTTTTAGTCAAACCACTAAAAAATTTAGTCACATGACTAAAACTAATCACATTTCAGTATTTTTATAGAATTTACTGGTATGGGTGATTAAATGAGTGAATAATTTGGTCAACAGGTAAAATCACAAGATCAACCAAATAGATTACTAAATAAGTGACTGGATGCTTAGTCCCTAATAGTTAGTCACCTAAACATAAGTGACTAAATAAGGTATCAAATAAATGACTAAATAAGTGATTGGATAATTAGTCACTAAGAATTAGTCATTTATACATTATCATTACACTTTCTCTAGGGTTTATTAATTAATGGACTAGGTTAATTTTATTTTCCATGGCTCATTCATGGCCCTTTGACCTTCTCTTTCTCATACTAATCATGGTCTTACTTTTCATCTCCTTTGATACAAGATACTTTAATGAACGACTTAAGTGATTTTATTCACTATTTTGTGCTCCTTAATCAATATTACAAACTAGTTTAGTTTTCCTCTAATAGATATATAAATATATATGTGGATTAATAATAAATAAATGAACATTATCAATCTCCTAAGTGTCCTTAGATCATTTCTATTCTTATAATGTTGGCAAACCAAATATTTGTGTGTTGAACCTAACTTGTAGCCAACCTATTTTAATCATTTTAATATTTAAAAAAGATAAAATAAATATATTATAATTACTAATTTATTAAAAGTTATAATTAATCAATTAATTAAAATTTAAAATAGAATGAATCTTAATAATTTTATTAATTAATAATAATAACTACATAATGGATCAAAAAAATTAATAATTACATAATGGATCAAAAAATTAATAATTACTAAAAAAATTATATTGACTGATAAAAAATTCTGAAAGCCACATTGGAAAAAATAATATTTGTGCTTCTCGGGCAAGGGTAAAATTTAAGGGAAAATAATAACTTCTTTGCATTTGGCAGTATTTCATTTCTTTGGTTGCAGATGGGAGAGTGAGAAGCTTTCAAAAGGGAATCAAAGCGGCACATAAATAGAAGCGAAATGGTTCAGAGAAGGCAAAAGAGGAAAAGGAAAGAGCAATGCCACATGCATGGAGAATGGAAAGTAAGGAGGAAGAGCACATGTAGGGAAGATGGAAAATGGGTCGAAACCCTTGCAAGCATCCAAATCATATTAGGTTCCTTGTCTTCCTTATCATCCTTGAAATTTAAAATTGGTCTAGATATTGAATCATGATCTATTATTTCATGCAAAGACCAATCATGTGGCTAGATGATAATTTTCCTTTCTTTCTGAGGTTTAGGCTAGATCATGTTTGTATCTTCTATTACTTGATCCAACACCTAGAGGATCCTACATGCTCTGATCATTTTAAGAGACAACTTGGACAACATCCTCCTCTTAATCTCATACCCATCTGTAGAATTTACCCTAAAATCTTCAAGATGCATCTTGTGTTGGTACTTTTTGCCACATTCCACTCTAATTCTATTTTAAGGATTATAATCCATTCTTCTGTATGAAATGTCAAATGGTAGAACTTCAGTTTGTCAACTAACCTTTGTGCTCCATGTAGGCATGGACACATTTTATCCAAATTTCCCAGGGTAATTGCGAATTCAAGTCCTTATTTCTTCTTCTTTTTGTGAATTTTGTCATATGCAGTCAATTGCTAATGACTTCTAGGGACATGATATTGTCATCCGGATACCTTAGAAGTCTATATGGCTCAAAAGAGAATCTTGGAGCATAATGTAGAATAAACTTGGGAATTGGATGAACCATGATCTGTATTTTCCAAAAAAATCATTATTTAAGATGATAACCTAGTATAACACTAGCCTTGCAAAGCTTTGACAATGTACATAGCAAAAGAATCATTGGGTAATGAAGTTGACTTGAGTGTAGAGGTGCAAATGGGGACAACACTCATGAAATTTTAACTAATTTGGACCACTTCCTATTGGTCCCTTACATCTCAATCCTTTGTATCTATTCATTCGGGTGAACATCTATAAAATATGAGCTCATATAAAATGCCCTTGATTGCTCCTAATTCCTAAACTACTTATCCAAGTTTTCGTTGATCTTTCCCAACTCATCCATAGATTTGATTCCATCTATCACTTCCTAATGCAGAGCATCCTACACAACTAATAAAACCCTCAAGGATTTTTTTGATCCAAAGTCAATTCAAACTCCATTAGCTTCTGAATGAAGCATATAACAAGATTAAATCCCAAGATCCACAATTTTTTCATCAAATAAACTCATTAAAATGGAAACATTCTATAGGGAGCAAAGAACTTTCACAACCACATCTTTCCATAGAATATATTACCTTCACAAGATTCATACATTAGGAAAGAAATATCCTCAAATTCATCATAGTTATCATCATTTGCATCATCAAATTAGTTACTCACCGTAGCCAATCTCAAGGTTCACATTCATGCTACAAAATTAGCTTCAATGTCTATTGGCCCTTAGTGTCACAACCATTATTCCATGCCTAATCCTTATTTGAAAATGTACAACAACAGTTGATCAATAGTAAGACTTCTACATTACCTTTCAAAAGAGTACTTTATTGAGCCACTTCACCATATCACACAAAATGTCTTTATCTATTGTCCATAGTCAAAGCATTAACTATCCACATTAGAATATTAAGTCTCAACAATCTTAATCATGATCACAATCCTTTACAAAGTATCAAGGCTAGTCAATTTTCCATCCTCTTTTCCATTCATACACAACATAACAATAATTCACATATTTAATGAAAAATAAACTTTACAAGTTGACTGTCATTGCCTTAAACATAAAACATGGGGATTTAGGTCATCAACATTGTGAAGACCATGTCCTTTAGTTGCAAGGCTATTGGACCAAAGAGGATCCATTCTAAACTTCATTAGGTATTAGATCACCTTAGAAATAAACAAAATTCTTCTGTGTTTGTTACTGTCATTGCATGATAGTCTCAACTGTATGTGCACAAAATTAGTGCCAATCTTCCATGGATGCATTGGCATACATGCTGCAAGAGATTATTAGTGTTGTCTCAACCTTATTTGATCCTTTTTATGCCTTCCAAAGAAACTTTAAACATCAACAATTAGAGATCAATTGAGTTGACTATTAAATGTTAAAACCATGAAAACTTACCATGTAAGCCTGCTAGGGCATCAAATATGTCAACATCCATGTGGTGTTTTGAAATCAAATATTCTACATTAAAAGAAGACTCAATATAGTGTTAGATGACACAATTGGAGGATTTTTCCATGGTGCATATAGGAGTTATAAACTCATGATTGATCAAAAGACAGTAAATGAGGGTTTTAAAACTATTTTTAGAACTCATTCATTCTTACTCTACAATTCATGGTCAGTGCTCAAATTACATCCATAATAGAGTTAATTAATTGCACTACAAATCCAAATATGTTTTAGAACCCATTCAATCCATTTACCAATAGAAAAGTGTCTTGGAAATAGTAAAATCTATGTTGTTATAGAGGATATTCAAGAATATTGATCAAAGCATCAATATTACTCATTTAATCTTCAATAAAAGTACATTTCAATGACCCTTTATTGTCCATATATGTACATATTCGAAGGCTACATTAAAAAAACATAATACAAGGTCTATCTTTCATGTTCATATAAATTAAAGTTGCTTCAATCACACCACAATTTAATGTCCTGACTCACATTGGATGTGACTGTGTAGTCTAGGAATTTTCTCTTTCTTTGTAGGATATAAGCTTGTGACCTTTCACCTCTAAAGAGTATGTTACTTAGTCCCTCTTGGAAATATTTAAAAGCCTCTATGGGATTGATCCCTTCATCCATAGTGTCATGGGGATGGCACTTAGGTGATGTTTTCTTTGCTTGAAACCTATATATTGGCTGATCATTTTCAACCAAAATGTTGGCTGCTATAGATCACTCACCTAAGGATGCATGTATCATTTGGTAAGTTTCTCACTTGTTCTTTCATATTTATGGAAAGTTTTTAATGACAAGTTTCTCTATTGTCTTGATCTGTTTCTATGTTTTTGACCAAGTGCATAGTGCACTTTTCTTGCTACCACATTCAGTTCATCAAGTGAATAGTGGTCAAGTAAAGGGCATTTTAGATGTTTTTGGCCAATGTATTTGCTTAATGATCCATTCTATTGTATAAGGGATGGTATTTATTATTAAAGAAGGATCACCCTTGGCTAGATCAAGGGATATGTTGGAGCTTTTACCACCTTATAAGGCCTAGATGGTTGATCAGGCTTTTGAGTAATAGGGAGGTAATTGTTCATTGCATGTGTAAATAATTTTTTCCCTTATTTTCAATGCTTTATGTGAGGGACCAAAGAACTAAAGGAAATTTATGGAGTCGAGAGGAGGTCTTTAGCAATTGTTGAGTGTGATGGAAGTAGGGTTTTTTTGTGTTTGCATTGAGATATCTAATAGGAGTCCAAGATAGAAAGATTTTCTCTTATAGGTGAGTAAAGGTCCTTAGGAGTTTTATCTATAGTGGGGGAAAGTGTATCTGATGCATATCTTGACTTGAAGCTTGAAGATAATGCCTGATACTCCTACTTAGAATTGGTTCTTTAACTGGTAGCTTCCCTTGCCATTCTAAAGGAAGCATCTAGAAGGGATTACATGAGCCTTAGACCAAAATCTACAATTGGATAAACTACTCTATCTCTATGTTGGTAGGAGTTGTGCATATCAATGCAACACTAGGAGTTGGGCATATCAATGCAACACTAGGAAATGTAGGCTAATGTTGATGGTTGTACGAGATTCTTCTCCTTTTCTCATAAATTATTAAAAAGGTAAAGTAGTTGAATTCAAAAGTATAAATAATAGATTCTAATTGTAGTTTAGCCCTTTGTTAAAAAATTTCAAACTAGGTACTAGTTTCATAAAGTTGAAGCTGAGATTCAACAATAACACTTTTTTTAACCTGAACTTGGAACCAATTGTATTTTATCCCTTTGTCAAAAAATCACAAACTAGGTACTAGTTTCATAAAGGTTAAACTAAAGTTCAAAAATAACACTTTTTTAAAACCTAAACTTGGACTAAGAGGAAAACTCCACAATTCCTCATTTAAGTCTCATGACATTGAATATTTCTCATATTGTAAAGCTATTTTAAAGCTTTCTCTTGAATTGCATACATCACCCATAATTTTCAAACTCAACAAGTTCTTACCATGTAAATAATGTCTTATAACATATTCCACAGACTAAATACTGAGGAACGTACAAGTTTTTTATTCATAAATACTCACTGAATATTCAAGAAAGATACACCAAATTTTTGATTTCTAAGCCATTACTAAAGATTTTGGGCCTAAAACAGTCTGATGCTAGAGGACTTATGATTTCTTCATGGGGAGATCCATGAAAAAACATAACTTTTCTATTGAGAAAATAACAACTGAATTTCTGATGAAAGAGAATAGTGAACTTGAGACTATTCGCAGTAGTCAACATCTTCAAATTCAATTGCACATTTGTTTGATGCTATGCATATTGGAAAGAATGTAACAAAGACACTATGGAAAATGTTGGATGGAAGGTGTGATAGAGAACAAATTGCTAAAATTTTACTAACATTCATGAATCCAATCATGCACTAAAAATTTTCATTGAATCAAATAGGAATGGAGATCGCATAAATACAAGTGCCCTTCCTTGGTTATTAACGGAGCAACAAAGTGATGCATTAAAAGAAGTCATTAAAATAAAATAAAAAAATCCAACGAGATTTGCTACAAATATAAGCACTCTTCTATCAAAGAAAGGTGATTGTGGGCCAGGGTTGAAAACACATGATTGGCATACCTTCCTGAAAGTAAGTCATGTTTTCTATTTACAGTATTTTTGTAAGATTGAATGTAGTACCAATTGCATTATTTAATAATATATTGAAATGATCATTTTTTAATGATTACAGTTCATTCTACCTCTATCCCTTCCATAATAGTTTGACAATAGTATTAAACAAGTTATATATGATCTTGAAAAGTATATGAGGTTAGAAGTGTTTTTTCTTAGATTTGTAGTTTTTTATCTGAAATCTATTTTATAATTTTATTTGAAATCTCCTTTATGTTTTTTTGTGTGCTGAATCTCTTTTAGGTGGTTATCATCTAAAGAAATTGATAAAAAAATATATAAAATATTGGAAGAGAAAAATTCCACAGCTTATGTGTGAAATGCAAAAGTGTTTACCTCCAATGTTTTTCAATGCTCAAGAACACTACCTCATACATCAAGTTGAGGAGATTGAATTGTGTGGACCTATACAAGCTAGATCAATGTGGATGGTTGAGAGGCACTTGAAATTTATGAAGGGCTTGGTTTGACAAAGAGAACATCTTGAGGGTTCTATGATAGAGGGATATATGATATACTAGACCATGGTGTATATCAGTGAATATCTTCCAAATTTTGCAGCAAGTATCCATGTAGATCGCATTTGAGATCCCAACTATAATAAAAAATTCAAAGGGGAGTACCTGATGGGGAAAGGTAGATTGAAGAGGGTGACAGGTAATTATAAGTTTTTTTTTATAATTTAACAATTTTTATCCATCATCAATATATATGAGTTGTTTCTAACTAGTATAATTGTCTTCTTTATAGTTGGTTGTGAGTGGGATGCACTACACTTGTATATTGCAAACAATCTTGATTGGATGACAGTATGAATTGAACAGTCTCAAGAAAATGGTCACTCATTAACATGGGATGGTGTTGCATCATTGGTTAAAGAAGCTCATCATAATGGAGATCCCAATGTTATGCCAATGGTACTTGATCTAATATATGGCTTAAGAGATACAAAGTTATGCATAAGATTACTAATCATGAGACATAAGTTTAATATCAACTCACAGATCAATGAGAAGATTCTTGGCATGTTTGAATAATTGCAGGTCAAACACCACAAAGCTATGTACTACCATGGCTATAAATTCTACACAAAGAAGTTAGATGAAACAAAGAAAACATGTGATTTTGAGATAAGTGTTGTCTTTGCGGTCACCAATATTTCATCTAGAACTGACATACATCCTCAACAATCTAAAAATCAATACTATGGAATTTTGGATGATATACTTGAGTGCGACTTTAATTCATTCAAAATAGTTCTATTTTTCATCAAATGGTTTAGGTTATGACTAATCAAAATGATCTTGATAAGACTGTTATTGAACACAATAGTGGATTTACTATGATTAATACAAGGTCATTTGAGCCAATCAGAGATGAGCCCTATGTTCTTCCAAGCCAATGCGAGCAAGTGTTTTACTTTGGTGTTCCACACAAACCAGGTTGGTCATTTCTTGTTATACATGACCCAAGAGGAAGGCTGGTAAAGTATAATGTGATCGAAGAAGAAGATATTGAAGAAGCACAAGAGGAAGTAAATGATTATCAAGAACGACAGTTACCTAGTGATGAAGAAGAAGAAGATGATAATGATTTTGGTCATGCTAACGATAATGGTAATTCATGATGATGATGATGCTGATGAAAATCATGATCATGGTGATGAAGATGGTGATGATCATGGTGATGATCGTCATGATGATGATAGTGATCAAGAGGATGATGACGGTGGTGGTGATGACGATGATCAAAGTGACAAGTACGATGATGGTGATGATGATGATGATGCCATGGATGAAGATCATGATGATCAATGAAATGTCTAGGTAGGATCAATGTCAACTATGATGGGGTCTTGTATGACCAAATATTTCTTTCCAAACCATATGTGCACATATAAACATTAAGTAGAACATGTCAAATATTTTTTTAGATATAAACATTAGTTACACTAAATTTTTAACTTAAGACAAGTGATTTACATATACAATCTAATTTATTATTAATATTTTTTTGGTAAGTCTATTACTTTAATTTCACTGCTGATTTCTATGACTTACTAATTTTTTTCACAGGACGATATGGATGCACCATCTTAGACACCTTCAATAGAGTTAAACATTAATTATTGTAAATTTCAATGTTAATAGAGAAATAAATTTCATATTATTATGTTATTTTCTTTATGGATTTGGAGTTATTTTGATAAAAGTATATGAATATTTGATGTTACAAATGATAGGAAAAAGCTACAATGATCGCTGATCAAATGCAATCTGAAATACGGGCATCATATCTACATGACATTGGCCTTAGTACTAACCCTATATTCATTCCAACAAATTATGAAAAGATACACTGATGAACTTGTTAACATTATCATCAAGGGTGACAAAAGTGAGGAGAAAGAGGCACTGAAAATAGAATTGAACCGTAAAATCCAACTTTGAAGGTAAACAGTAATTTGACTAAAGCAGTAATAGAAGTTCAATAGATATTAATATTTTGTAGTATCATATGGATCATGATCTCTAATTTTATGTGTTCTTGTATAGACATATATGCTAGTTGCTACATCACATGCTGAACATGGTCAGGGTTGTTGCGTAGTACCTTCATGTAAGTGACACTTTGTTTGTTTTGATCAACATTATAACACTTACCTTCTTTTTTTGTGGACGTTTCTCGCTAGTATCCCATTTGATCTTTATCCATTGCAAATGTCTTTGCTAACAATATTCTATTCTTCAGCTCATGATGAAGTGTAGACTCCTTCAGTTGGCGGTCCACTATTGTCTATTGCATTGTCAGCAACAAGGACCATGTAAACATCATCGTCTATGCCCACTAGAACTGGTAAAACCCTATTTTGCTATATTTTTTCATGTGCTATATTTTGTAATGTCTTTCTACAAGTTGATGAACAAAAAAATAACATATCAGTGCTTAAATGATGTCTAAAGAAGCCTGCATACACACACCACACTACATACATATATACATACATACATACATACATACATACATACATACATACATACATACATACATACATACATACATACATACATACATACATACATACATACATACATACATACATACATACATACATACATACATACATACATACATATATATATATATATATATATATATATATATACCCACACATAGAGAGACATGGACATAGGCAGGGAGGTAGACCAACAGAGAGCAGTACTATTGAAGTTGGTCCATTTCCTAGAGCAGTTCGTGTGATTAGTACTAGTTCATATGAAGGGACATTATTGCTGAATAAGAAAACTATGTTTCCATTAAAAGAACGAAAGCTTCTAGGTGGTTTAAAATTGATATTATTTAAAGTGTAAATTTAGTTTACTTTTACATTACTCATTTTCGACTGATAAATCCTTTATACTTTTTTAGGTAATAATGCTTTCTTTGAACATCTTTTTTCATATGACATTGAGACTATTTGGACCCACCATACATAAAAGGTACGTAGTTTCATATCATTGCTACATAATTTTTCTTTTCTTCTATTTATTGTAATATATTAAAGTTATTGATCTAACAATCTATTTTTTTTTGAAAAAGGTGGAATTTACAAGTTGTGGAATTAAAAAATCAGCTGATTGCATCTATTAAGGAGAAATTTGGGAAAAATATTTTTGACACTAGCCTACTTCTGAAAAGAGTAGCAAAGCATATAAAAACTATGAGAGATCAATATAGTAGGGCTCTTAAGGATAACCCAAAGTATGACCATCCTCCTATGATTCCACCGATGGAGTGGAATGAAATAATAGAAAATGCAAAGCAGAAAAGGCTATGTGAAGATAGAGATAATGAAGCAGCACAAGGCAAAAATAGGTATGTCATTATAGTATTAAGTACATTTTAATCATGCACTAATTATTGATATTTGTAAATATATAATCTAAGATGTTTGAAATTGTTCATAGATTATAGGACACATCCGTGGCTACAAAAGTGAGAGTAGAAAAGGTTAGCCAACACAAACTTGGCTCCGGTGGCTATATGAATCTATAGTCTTGACTTGTAAGTAGAGCAATGAATTTTATTTTATTTTTTTACTATAATGTTGCAAACAATTTTGTTTAATGAAACCATACATGGAAAACTAACATTATCAAGCAAAAAACATAGGGCACAGATTTCAATGTGGAGGTCACAGATGAAACTAGAAAAAATGCCTTGAAGGAAGGCTATAAAGTTGTGGTTATATGCCTACATGAAGAATTTGTAAAACTTGCCCAAGAATCCAGTGCAACAAATGATATCTCATAGGTAAATTGGTCAGATGAAAAGTAAATGAAATTAAATAGTTGAGAAGATTCTTTTTTGGTATTAGTTTTAAATGTAAATTGACTACATAACAATGTGCATACCATTTTATTGCAGCTTTCATATCCTACCACAGAACCTACTCATGACGAAGGCCATGATGTGCATTATAGTGGTGGAGGTATTAATTTGCTATTGGAAATTAATTATGCAATTATGAATATAATTTAACATCTTCAATTGGAATTTGACGTGTATCCTTTTTTTGAATATTTCAGAGCATGTTGAACATCATGCTGTAGGAGTGGACCATGTTCCAAGTGTTCAACATGTTGATGTGGTGGTAGATCAAAATGTTAATGTACATGATGTGCCATTGTCAGGTAATAAAAATGCATTTTATGTTGTACTCATACTTAATTACAAACTTGTAACAGTTAGAAAAAGAAAAAGAGTATGCCAATTTATCTCATTCACTTGTTCTTGCAACAGAGCCCCTTTAGTGCAGCAACCTCCTGCTCCTTCAAAGAGAAGGAGCCATCATAATTTGACATTACATGTGCCAGAAGAGGAGGAGAATGAAGCAGATATGGATGCTCCTATGAGTGCTTTTCTTAAGAGAGCTCAAAAAAACAAAAAAAAGAAATGATGTTTTTAAAATATTCTTTGATAAACCTTGTTGGATAATGAAAGAACTTTGTTTTGAGTAATTATGTATGAATGATGCGTATTAATACAAAGTTTTATTTTATGTTAATGAATATTGTTATGTGTTAATGAATTTTTGATTAGTATTGTGTATTAATGAATTTTATATCATATTAATGAATGTTATATGATTGTATTGGTTGAATGTTATAGTTCATAAATGGATGAATGAATGAATGAATGAAATATGTAATTAGATGATAATGGGTACTTTAGATTGATGTTAGGGGGAGGGTGGTGAGGCCAGATGAGCTTCCACCTTCATGTGGTTGGCCTTTTTAAGTAGAGAATATTATAGTATTCTTGAAACCAAGTGAAGCTCAAACTAACATAAAATGGACACTTTGCATGTCGTAGGTCTAAAATGATCCACAAATGCTACTACCCATAACATACAATGTAAATGTGATATGGGATTTATGTGTGGCTACCTATAATGTTTGATATTTGATCATTTTGTTCCCTTTATATATTTACCCTTTTTTTTTTGCCCTCAACAATAGTTGTCAATAATGATATTTTGAACTATGCATTAGGTGACTTAAATGACCATTATGGGTAAATACTACAATATCATTCTAATAGAAATGGTTGATCAAAGATTCATCTCCATCTTTGGGGAAGAATGCTGACAGGATTGCTGATGAGGGCACATGCTTGCTTGTGAGTGAGCTAGGTTCTATAGCTATATGTCTCTTGTTTTTCCTCTTGATGTTAGCTCAGTTATTGAGGTGAATTGTATTTAAAGGCGAGGTCTGTTTAAAATCTTTGATTAGAATTTTCCTACTCATAAGATTTTTGATGCAACAACAAATACTTATAAAAAATATATGTAGCTATGGAAAACACATAACAACTTTGGTTTTTTTTTTTGTCTCGAGACAGATTCCTGTCAAAGAGTTTTCTTGTTTTCCACACAGTCAATTTTCTTGTTCATTCTGGTGTTAACAAAAATAGTGAGAAGTGGTTACAAGGGTTTGTTTAGAATTTATTTTGATGGGAAGACTAATGGGTTGATTTTATTTTTTTCCACACGATCATTATATCCTGATCTACTCTATTCATTGGCATTTTCTTTTCCAGTCTTCTTCATCACATTAAATCTTTAGTTATATTTTTTTCCACACGATCATTATATCCTGATCTACTCTATTCATTGGCATTTTCTTTTCCAGTCTTCTTCATCACATTAAATCTTTTTCAAGTGAGATTCTATACTCATTTATTATTCTCTTTCAATTCCTAACCTTATCCCATATTTATTCACTTTCAATTCTAAATAGGTTCAATAAGCCTCCTAAAGCGGTTATGGGCTGTTAAAACTTCTAAATAGACCAGCCTTTGTTTTGGCATTGTTTTATCTCTTTTCTGATGCCTATTCATTTAGTTTCAACGAAAATGGTTTGAGCCAATAGTGATAATGATTTGAGCCAAGAGCAGATTCTCCGTGTTTTTCTTGATGTATTTTTTAAATGTTGAGATGCATATACTAATGAATTTTTTGTTGTTGCAGGCCAAGCCACAGTTGACAGACAGGTCAAAGCTTCCAACTATTGTGGATCTTGTGATTAAAGAGTTGCTGAACTTGAAACATCTTCAGCAAGTAAGTTGCATGTAAAATATTTCTTTTGAAGGGAATTGACATTATTTTTAAAAATACATTTAGTTTATACAATTTTACTCATGTTTTGGTGGATAAAAACTTAACGTTCTTCCACATTTCTTGCCCATTTTATTGCATATCTAAAATAAGACATAATCTTGCCATTTTCCAATAGCTAAATGTCTTTAATTGTGATTGGAATTTGGCATAAAATGTATTTTTAAGGTTAGATTGTCAGCTAGTTCTGGTTGATCGCTATTTGAAAATTAGAGGTGCTAATCCTTTCATTGAAGAGAAAATTTATAGTGCACTACATATCATCACACTTACCCAAAAAAGTTGAGCCAAACTCTGAAAGTCCCATTGAATCTATAGAAGGAAGAGAATAAGTTGATTATCTAGATTGAAAGTCATTGTCCACTTCATAATCTTAGCAAGAAGAACATCATAAGCACTTGTGAACCAAGTATTTATGATGAAGCAAGAAGGAATGAAAAATGAAAAAATGTGTTGAGTCAAGAGATAGACATTGGAAAGAAAGCCATTGATTATAAAAAGTATTAAGATCAAGTTTAAAAATAATGTTTTAATTGACAAGCACAAAGCAAGATTAGTAGCTAAAGAGCAACAAATTGAAGATTGAGGAATCTTTTCTCTAGTTGCAAAGATAATTATGATTAGAATGTTGACAACGCTTGTTTCCAATCATAGTTGGAATATCCACCAAATAGATATGAAGTACATTCCTAAATGAAGATCTGAAAACCCAATTTTGTTAGAAATGAAAAGGAACACATGGTATGTCACTTGAAAAGACACTATATGATTTGAAACGAACTCCATGACATTAGTATTCAAAACCAAATAAGTACTTTCTCTAAAGGAAATTGATTTTTTTAAGACCCAATTTATACATCAAGAAGTCTAATTGCACGTTATTGTTCCTTCAAAATTTTGGTCGTAGGGTATTGGTTTATTAACCATTGTACTTGCTTTTAAATTAATAAAATCTATTGTTTTTGGGCATTTTTGACTATTTTTCCATACTGTACGAACTCTTGAAGGTTGTTTGGTGGCTGTTTTGCATTGAAAAGTTGGAGGTTGAATTTTATGAAGTTTTGGCATTGGTTTCAAGGAGAGATCTGATTTCATTTGCAAGTTATATATTTTTCTTCCTTGCTGCCTATGAAACCCTCAAAACAAGGGTTTTGGCCGAAGGAATGGCCCTAGTTTGAATTCCCACCATTGGAATTTTCTCCAATTTGGTATGGAGCAAACTAGGGCATTGTATTATCAAATGTCAAAAGCCTAGAGGCAGGAGATTGCAGCAAGCATTTTTAAGAGCCAGCCCTAGGTCCAATAAGACCCATGTATTAGACCTTGTTTTTGCAATTTGATGAGTTAGAGCGATAAAAGGAACTTGGGACTTGGTGTGGAGGCAAGGCATCTTAAATTTGACTAGGAGGACACACTAAAGTTGAAGAATTGATCCATGCACCCATATTTTTAACCTTTTCATTGTAGACCAAGCCTAAAGTTACTAATTAGGCCTATGTGCAAGATTAAGGTTAGGGTATCTTGGAGTGGAGTTAGGTTTTGAAACTTTGGATTCTTTTGGTACTTTGAAAAGGGTGTTTGAATTTGTCTTTTTTTTGGCTAGTCCTTTGTAAACATTTTGAATTATTGGTGGAAAACAGTGCTAAGAAACCTAAGTGCTTATTTGGTTGGTTGCAACAGTTTTCTTGGTAAGTGGTTGGCAGGGTTTCCAACCTTTGTTACACCTTGTTGTGGTCATATAGGATTTGTTCCAAACTATCCTTGGTGCTTGGGAGTCCTAGGGGATCCAATTACATTCTTGGTTGTGTGTATGGTATAAGAGTCAAGTGCTACAATTTACCTTATGACTGCTAACAACAGGTCTGCCATATACCTAATTTGTTTTGGGTGTGTTGATGTTTGTTTGGGTTCCCTTGGATGTTAGGAAGGTTGGGGTTGCTTGATCACTTTGTGCCAAGGTTGGTGCATGATGCTTGGGTTGTATAAGTGAGAAGAAGAAGAGTTGCAATATTTCATGAAGTGACCACTAGTCTTTCCTTTGCTAAAACTATCAACTGCAACATTGCTTAGGTTCAATAGGGGAGACATTGTGGGGGGTTGTAGGGGGTTTGGAGTAGAAGTTATTCTACATGGGCTAGTGAGGGGAGGGGGATTAATAGAAGGGTTTAGGGAAGAGTCCCTCATGGGGCTTTGGTTTTCCTTATAGGAAGAGTCATCCGATTCACTCTGAACAAAATTTTTGCTTTCACTTTCCACAATGTCTCCTCTTTTTTACCCCTTTCATTAGCCAACCTACTCAAGAAACATGTTTTTTTTTGTTGAGTGTCCTCATCACTATCGTAGTCAAGGTCAAGGACCATTTTCTTGGCTTTTTTGTCTTGGCATGTTTCTTGGGCTTACAAGGCCTCTCTTCAATTTTTAGCACTTGAGGTATCCAAGATATAGGAGTTACTAGAAGAAATTTCAACCCCCACAAGAGGGCCATACCCTCCACTTTGTTGATGGTATGGTCCCTAAAAGGACCGACATACACATCTATAAGGAAACTCCTTCCATTGTAGATTAATCCTCCCATTACCTCTTTACCAGTACTCACCTCACCTTCAAAGTTAAGTTTGTCCCACAAGAGGTTCATGGGATCCATTTAGTTTCCTTTATAGTGAGGATTTTAGAGTTATCATGTCTTCTAAACCCTCTATCAATTTTCCAATTTTTAGTAATGTGAAGGTTAGCAACCTCAAGGGGGTACTTGGGGGCTGGGGCTCTTCCAATTGGAAACTAAAGGGTTCTCGATTAGGAACATGGTTCCAAGGAAAAATAAAATAAGAGGAGATAGTTTAGTATACCTAAATATCATGTTATTATGCTCCTTCTAGATGCTCCAACATAAATTGGGGGTAGGGGGGCATTGTTGTCAAAGAAGTTGGAGAAAAGGGTGCTAGGAGGGGAAATATTAGCCATTAGTAAATTGTTGTATTTTCTCATTGAACAACCTATGGATGTTGAGATTGTTGAGGATGAGTTATTAAATAAAAATGGAGCATTCACAGTGCAAAAAGAGGTGGTTGATCCTTTTCTCTTCCTTCAAACAAAGGTTGCATCTATTGGCTAGACTAAACAAACATTTGGCAAGGTTGTCTAGCATAAGATATTTACCATGCAACACAATCCACTAGAATAAATTCACTTTGTGGATGGGTTAGATTTTCCACACTTTTTTCCAATAAGTAGTGTCTGTAGCAACCTTAAGAAAAGAATTGTAAGTCAAATCAATAGTGAACTCATCATTCTGCATGAGAGACCATAGGATTCTATTAATTGGGTCTGTGACTTAAAGAAGTAGTAGCAAACCTCAGTAAGGTCGTTCTTGTAAGGTGATTCAAGCCTTCTATAACCTTGTGTAGGTTGTAGAAGATTGGGCCATGATTTTAGTTTCTTTGTTGTTCCAAGGTGCAAAAGTTTGTTGGGTTAATGGTTAATTGCAAATTTTATTTTGGTTGTAGGGTATTGGTCAGACTATTCACAACTTCCCATATGGCCAAGTGAAGAAGAAACAATAAGAAAATTGATAAATCATCAAAAGTTTGCTATTGACAAACTAAAATATACCGATCCACATGTAAAGGCAAATGCATTTGTAAGCTCACTTTTCAAGGCATGTCATAGCTGGCAACCTAAGACTAGATCAGCGAGCTTCTTTCTGCTAACCAGCTTCTTCAAGCTATGGTGGATGTTATTTCTATAATGATTGGTTCAATCCAGCTCTTGCAGCAATGGAATTGAGCCAAATGGTTACACAAGGTCTTTGGGACCGTGATTTTTTCCTATTATAGCTTCCACATTTCACCAAGGAACTTGCTAAGAAGTGCCATGAAAATCCAAGGAAAAACATTGAAACTATTTTTGATTTAGTTGAGATGGAGGATGATGAAAGGCGTGAATTGTTACAAATGATAGATTCACAGCTGTTAGACATTGCTCATTTTTGTAATCACTTCCCAAACATTGATTTAGCATATGACATAGTTGACAGTGATGATGTGAGGGCTGGAGAGAACGTAATAGTGTAGGTCACTCTAGAAAGAGATCTTGAAGGTAGACATGAGTTGGGTCTAGTTGATGCACCAAGGTATCCCAAAGCAAAGGAAGAAGTATGGTGGCTAGTAATTGGGGATTTAAAAAGCAATCAGCTACTAGCCATTAAGAGGGTATTGCTCCAAAGGAAGACTAAAGTCAAGCTTGGGTTTACTACACCTTCAGAGCTTGGAGAGAAGACATATACACTATATTTCATGTGTGATTGCTAGCTTGGGTGTGATCAAGAGTACACTTTCACAGTCAATGTGAATGAAGCAGAAGATGAAGAAAATGCAAAGGAATAAATGTTATTTATCGAGTACCACAATTGTATAAATTTTGCATGAAGTTGATATGGTCAATATATGATGACAGAGAAAGATTGTGTGGCAAAAATCTGCAACTCAAATATACGGGCTCACAGAATAAGTTTTATCTAGTAACTTGAATGCTTTTACCATGGGTTTCAGTGATACATGATTTCAATTAAAAATTTGTTAATAAATAGCTCTTGCCATTGGCTTCACCAATCTATGATTTCAATATAACAAATCATTATTAATGCTAATATTAAGATCAATTGCGGCATGCTTGCATTTAATGCAACCCATTAATTGGGAATCAAGACTTTAGCAAACTAGTTAAGTGCAGTTGTGGTTACTGTTGAGCTTGTAATAACTTAAATAGTTAATATTGTTTTCACAGTGTAGAAGTATCTAGAACCTCCCCCCCCCTCAATGACCAAATTTTTCTCATGTTCCTCTTTGTGAAAATACTTTTAACCTAGAAAGAAACTTGTCCAAATTTACTAAGTCCCTTATAGAAGGATAGACATTGAAAATTAAAAGAAAACCTTTAAATTCTATTGGAAAATTCTCTCGATAATCATCATATGGGATAGATGGAATGAAAGAATATCAGTAATATCAAGATAATTTGATACTTAATTAGTTAGTTTAATTAATTTCTTAGGCAAAATATATGAGGAACAAAGACATTGCATTAGTGTAGACTATAGTAAATGACTTGGACACTTAGATATTGGGAAATTTGTACTTGTTTCAAATTGAAACATTTAAGTCCCATTGAATTCTCAAGCATTACTGGAAGAAGTAAAGTAGAAAATGATTAAGATATTTGAAGCTTGATAAGTAGGAGATATTTTACAAAAGAAGTCAAATTGTGATCTTACTATTAGGATTCAGTTGTGTGTTTTTGAGGCAAACAAGCATATTATGATTTAGTAGGAAGGTTTATATTAGAATTACAGTTTATAAAATATCTTAATATCATATGTTTGTACTCCAAAGTTGAGTCCCAAATATCTTTGTTTGTATTTGTGCTTTTGAAGGTTTTTTTTGTGTACATTTTGTGTTGTATTAGTTGGTTTTCTAAATATAAATTAGTTCCCATATTTAACTTTATTCTCACCTAAGAACTCACTAGTGTTATTCCAAGGAGTTTCAAGTAGGAATTTTAACAAAACAAGCATGTGTTGAATCAATTTTATCAATTTTTATGGAGTTTTATACTAATCTAAATTATAACGTTAATGAGAATCCAAAATGTGTGTAGTTTTTTAAACTAAATTGCTGTAAAATGTGCTCCAAAAAAGTACTTTCAAGGATGAAAGTGATGATGATATAGATCTAGATGAACAATTTGGTACTTCAAGCACTACACCAAAAGTTCTAGAAGAAAATGTTAGTGATGATGAGATTGTTGAATCAGACATTGAACTTGACAATGAAGGAGTTGTTGAACTAGACAATGACCCCCCATAGAAAGTGAGGCTTCAATTGATAATATTTTCTATTGAAAACTAAAATATGTATGTCATAGTACATTCTGAGTCAGAGTTAGTATTTCTTTTGGAGCTTCTACATGATTGACGATGTTAACATCAACTCCTTAATTAACATATGTAGTTACTGACAGATGGGAAATCCCTCTATTGAAGTAATTGAAGAGCAATGATATTCTACCCAAGCAGCGAAGGGAAAAGCAATGGAGGCAATGTCAAATGGTATAACTCTTTGCTAATAGAATCTGTAGAGTGGCTATCATATATTATTTTTGGAAGAGTATCACATAGATTTCATTTTGAATTTTTTCTAATCTTAGAGTTTCTCAGGTGATTTGGAAGAGGCTATAAACCATCTTACAGATCATTGGTGATTGTGTCACTTCTTATAGTTTCATTGATTGCCAAGGAGGTCTCCCCAACACAAAATCCTCAACTAGCTTTGCACTTGGCCCTGACTGCAACATTCTTTGCTGGGATTTTTCAAGCAAGCATGGAAATTTTCAGGTTGATGATTTACATGTCTAATAATGCAATAATGTCACTATGCAAGCCTCTCGATGTTTGTCCTTCATAGGATTCTTCTTTAATAGAGAAGATACATGTGACTATACATAATTAAGTGGGAGGCTTGCACTAAAAACTCATGTAATTCAATGGTTTTAACAAGTCCCATATTTCTATTTTTAGTTATGTAATTTTGCTTATTTGGGATGGCATGAGAAAGTCATAGTGATTTATATAACTATTTAAAGTTCATGGACAACACTAGAATCTTTTTTAGTGGAGCCAAACAGTTGGATTTTGGTCACTAATAGTATGTGTCACATCATTTATGATTCTACTACAGTTTGGGATTCATTATAGACTTTCTATCGCATGCAGCTATCGTGGGTTTCATGGCTGAAGTAGCCACCATTGTTTCTCTCCAACAACTAAAAGACATTCTTGGTCTTCAAAATTTTACTACAGAGACAGACATAGCATCTTCCATGAGATTAGTATGGGGACAAACTAGCAAGGTATGTTTATATGCAATGAATTAGCAACCTCATGACTTGAATACATCTAGAGTAAAGAATTCGTTCTTGAATAAAGTATATTGCCAACTTATTGTTTGTCATGCCCAGATTTTACAAGGCAAAACACAACCAACAAATTTATTTATTTATTTTCCTGAAGGGTGAATTAATGGATAGTGCATAAACATATACTTATATTTTGTTATGAATATTTTGTCAAACTATGAGGGTGCTTGGAATATAATAACACATATCCCCTAAGAATATTAGAATGTTACTTTATTTCGTCCTTGAGTTAGAGATTATTAATTCTAGTTGATGTGGGAGAAAGTTAAGGACTGCAGTTTCTAAGGGAGACCAATTAGTTTTCTATCATTCATAAAAATCTAAGTTATAACATAGAAGCTAGGTGATGTTCTCACCTTGGTTCTATAATCCAACCCTAGTAGTGAGACATTACGTATTTGAATTTGTAGTAAAATTTTGTGTCATTTAAGTTGCAATAATTCATTAGTTTTGACTATAGTCATCTTAGATGTTCCAATTACAAGGCAACTTACCTTATGTATGTGACCTCAACTCATTATGTCCTATGTCCAATTCTACTCTATTTTATTTTATTATTTTATTATTGTACTTTATTATTTTTCTTTTCTTTTCTTTAGTATACAAATTTTAAAGAGCTCTTATGCATTGGCAATCCATTAAACTTCTAACCTTATTAACTTAATCCCATACTATTATTTTGTCTATTGAGGAAATATATACACATACTATTTATTTTAAACTCAATTTTCTCTAAAATCATATTATTAGCTATCAAATTTTTAGTGTTGACTAACATCTAAATTTGATCGTTTCTATATGAAGATAAATTTGTTAAGTTTATATCGGATCTAAGGGTCATACCATTTCGAATGAAATTAGGTAAATAAAAGAATTTTAAAAGTCCAAATAGGGATCTAATTACTAATATTTAGTCTCTTAACCATCTCAGCGGTACCCTACTATCCTACTTTACCTCTTTCCATGACTACAATATAAGAGCACCATAAATGATCATGGAACCATCACTAGCTTTCTATTCGACTATATTAACTAACTTACAAGTTTTTTTCAATTCAAACAAACTTTCTACTAATTTGCAAATGGAAGGATAGCTTGAATTTTTATATTAAGACTATATTTATATACTCTCAATGTATTCATTTGCAAATAGAATTCAAAAGGATTTATAATATTATATATATATATATATATATATATATATATATATATATACATATACATATGTATATGTATACATATACATATGTATATGTATACATATACATATGTATATGTATACATATACATATGTATATGTATACATATACATATGTATATGTATACATATACATATGTATATGTATGTATACATATACATATGTATATGTATACATATACATATGTATATGTATACATATACATATGTATATGTATACATATACATATGTATATGTATATATATATATATATATATATATATATATATATCTATATGTATATGTATACATATATATATGTATATGTATACCTATATATATGTATATGTATATGTATATGTATATGTATATATATATATACATATAAATATACATATATATATATGTATACATGTACATGTATACATATATATATGTATATTTATATGTATATGTATATATATATACATATACATATACATATATATATGTATACATGTACATGTATACATACATATATATATATATATATATATATACACATGTACATGTGTGTGTGTGTATATATATATATATATATATATATATATATATGTATACATGTACATGTATACATATACATATATACATATATGTATATGTATACATGTACATGTATACATATACATATACATATATATATATATATATATATACATATATATATATATATATATATATACATGTATATATATATATATATATATATGTATACATGTACATGTATACATATACATATATATATATATACATGTATATATATATATATATATATATATATATATATATATATATATATATATAACATTTAATAATATTAATACTAACATATATATGCATTAACTAACACACACTTAACATAGATAGTGGAGGTCAAAATATATTTATATCTAATTACCAATTTACACATTAGTTTTAGTTTCTATATGATCACTATTTAACAACTACCCAAACATACAATATTAAAGAAACTACTATATACTAACCCACCCTTAAACCACTTACTAATAATCATTAATACATCACTAACTAACCTAAAGCTTTAAGTCAAAAACAAGCTAAGCTCTCTAATTAATTCAATTCCTTTAAAAGCACAATCACTTTTCTCTAAATTTACCCAACTCCATATTACTCCTTTTCTCCAAATCTGGCACCTAAACTTCTCCCTTGATCTCCTACTAACATTTTTCCTCTCAACTTCCTAGGTCCATGTGATTGGACTCAAGTACACTTAGCTGCTAGTCTATTTTTCCTAGGTTCATGTGATTGGACGTTGACTTGTTCAAGGGATGTAACTTTATTTGTTTTATTTAAAACACTCCTTGTTTGAACAAACATAAGGCAGCCTCTTGAGTGCCAGGTTTCCCACATGAGTGGGTGGGGAAGATGTTGGGAGGCTCCCAAGGTGGTCGGCCTTGGGAAATCTCGCAATGTTTTGTGTTTTATTCTTATTTTACAGTTCTTTTTTTTAATTTATGTTTTCTAGGATAGTGACACAAGGTTTTAGGAATATGCCTCTTATTATTTTAATGGTCTGTATTCTTGGGAGCATTTTTTTTTTCTCCCATACATTTTCCAGAGAGGAAAATATAGACCTATAGCAAGGTTGAAGCATGCATTTCCTCTACTCCTATAGAACTTCATTTCATTTCCTCATGATTTATTTTTAATAAAGTGAACATATTTTTTGGAAGGATGGTTTTGTCTTCTTAGCAATTTAATAGAACTTAAATTCATAAATGTTTATTCATGTAAAAATGAATTATCAACTTAATAATTTTATTCCAAGTTATGAAATGCATAAAATATATCTTTTTTAATGCAACTGATGTGTTTTGAATCTTATCAACTCTATCCATAACATTCCTCTAAGTGTCATTTTTGAAATACATATCTACAGATACATCAGAGGAGAGGAATCACATAAAAGCTTACTTCATAACACATGAAATTTTAACATAGAAGATTTCATTACCAAAAATAAGCATAAAATTCTTCAACCCTCCACAATCTTCAAATGGAAACAATGATGCCAAAGTATTCTACATCTCCTACTAACTCTTCCATAACTCATGAAGCTTCAAATGATCATTTCTTAACAGGGAACATACATATATAACATTTTCAAATTATTTCCTCTACATATACATTAGGTAACAATGGTACAATCCTTTTCCATCACAATGAGACAACACAAGAGACCTTTCAAAATCATAAGGAACATGAACATTGAAAGACATGAATAATGAGTAGCATGAATATTGATGAACATGATCATTGAGAACATGAACAATGAGAAACTTGAACATTGAGACTCCTATTACACATTTGGATCTTCTTCTCTTTGACTAGGGTGAAACCCTAATATTCCATGTCATGCATCTTCACAAAACTTGCAAACAACACAAAACTTGGAACCATGGAGGGTCACCTCCCAACCTAGGCTTCTATGAAGCCACCCATCGAGTAGGGGAAACAAGAAACAAATAGGCTACACACATACTTCATCAAACCTTACATGAAAACACAACACAAACACAATCAACACCCTCCCATGGCTTGTACAATGATTCACCATTGGAATCATAAAACGTTGGGTGAAGGTGGGCTCTTCAAAGAGGAGAAATTCTAACAACATAAATAAAATATTGCCAATGCAATTTTCCTCTCAAGGCCATCATAAACATAAACAACATAGTGCCATTGTATTTTCCTCTCAAGGCCTTCAACAATCATCTCCTCCTCACTCACCAAAACCTTCTTGTACCTCCCAAACAAAACATCCTTGTACCTCCCAACAAACAAGATTCATGGCCATAATGGAGCTCATACTCCATGATATTAGCAATCCTCATCATGAGGTAATTTTCTTCTCAACTACAATGTCAAGCCCAACTTATGCCCTTCACCCAAGGCTTCTCTTCCCTCCCAAGGGTGAGTGAAGCCTTCACACCCATAAACACATTCGAAACTCACATATAAAACAAGAAAATCAAGAGGGCAACAAAACCCAAAGGAAATCTTCATGAACACACCACACAATCACATTTACACCACAAACTGCCAAGCCCACAATGCAAGATTCAAGACATAATGCATACTCCATCAACAAAACCTTCACACTTGCAGCTTTGTTTGCCATACTAAGAGAAAGAAGAAAGGAAAATGAAGCATAGTTGAAACCACCAACCTTGGTCCAAGCTAAGGTAATGATAGTTGTAGTAGAGCTCCCTTCATCTCCCTCCAAACCTAATTGTCTCTAAAATTAGAGAGTGGGTGAACAACCCACTAGTTTGTCCAAGACCCTCTAATAAAGCCTTCCCACTAACTATTTTGGCAAAAAAAAAAGCCACTTCCTCTTACAGACTTGTCTCCTCTAACTTTTCTATTTTTGACTAAGTGGAAACATGGAAGGGAACACATGTGACAAGTCCATTTTCGAATTGGTGGAAGAATGCATGGGTAAAAGGGGTCCCCTAGGTTGTCTAAGCACTCACATGGTAAAAATTAGGTCCCTAACCCGATGTACTATTATATGGGTAACTTATTTTCAATAAGAAGACACTCTAGGATCCCATTTAGGCCCCCTAAAAACCCTCAAAAGTTTGAATTCGAAAATCAACATGATGTTGACCCATCCTAACACTCTCTCCCAAGTGGGGTGTACTTAAACATTATTTGGAAGAAAATGAAAGGACCAAGATTAGGTGACCTAGTGACCAACCCCCTAGGTGACATGTCATCAACACATAGACAAATACAAGTGTCAAGTGACACATCAAAATACATTACACTTCACCATGACATGTCCTTAACGCATCTAAATTATGATTAAACATTTCCTCATGCAAAAAAAATTACATTACAAAACAAAACACTTTCACAATGAGGCTTTTGAATCTTCCAAAGGTTCGCCTTGGTTAAACTGTGTTTACATAGGTTTGGAACTTGTTTTCCCCAAAGATTTCCATGGTTCCACTTCCTGCACACTAAACTCAAGCATTAGTAGTCCAAGGAGGTTATATAAATAAATATCATAAATGCATATTATTTCATATGTTACGTAATCCTATTAGCATAATTCAAATAAATTGCCTTTCCTAATCATTTCAGATAAATTATTCAAAATGCAAAAATGTCAGGATCTGCATACCACCAACCATCAAAATCAAATTAACATCTGTCTGTGTATCACATTCAATCATCATGATCAAGTTAACATTTATCTGCATACTTCATTAAATCATAAACCATCATAATTGAACTAACATTTATCTGCATACCACATTAAATCATTATTAACAAATGAACATTTATCTACATTATAAGCCATCGTAATCAAATTAAAACTTGTCTGCATATCTCATTAATCATAGATCATCATAAGCATCGTATTATAATCTAAGCTTGTCTATATGTGCTTGACCATCAAGTTCCTAGTGCATATCGCAGAAGCATAATTCTACTATAAGTGTCAAAATCAACGATAAAGTAAGCCATTGTCCTACTAGATCTTGAATAATGTCAAACATCCAAATACCAAACTCCCACATAAACATTGAATCACAAGCACTTCTACAATTCAGCCTCTATCAAAGCAATTGAAAATATCTAGTTCATGAACACAATCATTAATTATATCATTTAGGCCTTAATGTGCAGACATAAGTGTGGATCATCATAATGCAAATATTAGAATAACATAACCCTATAGTCTTGAGAGTATATCAAAATACCAAAATGCAATTATGTCATCTACACTATGACGGATCAGGTGAGGCCTCACATAATTCATTACCCTAATAGATCATAAAATACCATGAATCTATTGACCTAGTTTCTTGGTTATGATATTTCGAGCCTTAATTCCATAGGGTCTTAACTCATCAACCTAGTGCAACTAAATGGGTTATTTAACCTAGCAATAACTAAAATCTATATCCACTCAAGCAACATCTCGTAGTTCATTATTGATAAGTAAATTATCGCTCATGACATATATAAATTAAAACCTCCTTACCCTCATTTTCTCCTAAGATGTAGGGATAACTATATATAAAGTTCATGCCCTCTTCACAAGAACCTAAAAAATTTCATCTAATGTCCTTGTTTTTCCTGAATCCTAATCATACCCATAACATTTAGGTTTTGTAATACTGTACTAGGGAAGGGGCCTTACATTGTTATTGTCTTCTTGAAATTGTATCGATGTGCAATGGAGGCGGGAGACCATAGTGCTTGGAATATGCTTTCTCTCTTTTCTGCTCATCACTCGTCAAATTGTTAGTATTATAACATAACTTCGTGATTCTCTTTCATTTTTCTATCCATATAATACCTAGCCTTCATAACGACAAGAAGAAACAACATGGAATGACTAATGTCTGATATGGTGTTGATCTATTTTTTCACTCTTGTGGGTTGATCTGACGGAGTAAAAAAAATCCTAAGCTCTTCTAGATATCAGCAGCTGCTCCTCTGACATTTGTAATTCTTAGTAGCATGCTGGTGTTTGCTACACATGCTGATAAACACGGGGTTGAAATTGTATGAGTTTCTATCACCAACTATTCTATATTGTCTTGTATTCGTTTCTGCACAATGTGTTCAATTCACTCACGTCTAAGTATGATAGAATGAATCACTTATTATTATGATCTGTAAATGTTCAGTATCACTACCCAAAAGATACTAGTTATTTAGCGAGTTTGAAACATGATGGGTATGGAACAATTTGTTTGATATTATGTCTAATTGTTGTTCTAAACATGATTTTCTGGTCCTAAAATGCATGTTTCTTTTGCTAATGTTTTTGTGGGTGGCTTGAAATAAGTTGGTCACTTAAAAAGTGGTTTGAACCCATTGACCACTGAATTCTTTATTTTCAAGGCCAAATATTTAAAGAACCTTGTGAAGGAAAGACTAATAATTGGCACCATCACACTCACTGTAAGAGATAATCCCTTGAATTATGTTCATTGGCTGGTAATTTATTACCTCTGGCATTTAAATGAGTCTTGAGCAAGAAGGAATAGCAGTTGGCAGAACTTTTGCACTATTCAAGAACTACAATATTGATGGCAATAAAGAGATGATTGCCATTGGTATGATGAACATTGTAGGTTCATGCACATCTTGCTACATCACAACTGGTAATTACTACAATGCATTTAATCTGTTGAGTTACAAAATATTATATGACTACTTTGAGTCTTTATTGCATTCAAAGCATGAAATTTAGTATTGGTCCTAAGTTTTCATAGCAATCAAACCATGGATTTTGTATTGATTCTAAGACTTTATATTATTCAAAGCATGGATTCTAATGTTAATTCTAGATTTTTATGGCATTCAAAACATGAACTGTAGAAGAATTTATATGGTATAAAGGGATGTTGCCCCACACTTCTCGTCACCACCCTTGTAGTCAAATGTTGTTCTTGGACTCCTAGGATATTATGATTGGGTAAAGCTTAAACGGTCTTGAATTTATTTGTTTGCTTTTGCTATTTGGGGTTCTGAGTTTCTAAAATATCTCAACAATGAAAAAGAATGTGCTAACCAACTCTCTAGTAGGCTCCTCTTAATTGGGTACTTCACGTGGGTTTCTAGACCGCAAGGTGCTTCCTTTATTAAGCAAGTGGCTAGTGCTTAACCTTGAGAACCTTGCGGTCTCATTGTTCTTGTCTTCACACTTCTCAATCTCGTGATCAAGCACCAAAATCTCTAATGTAGGGCCAATGCTTAACCAGTGGATGAGGAAAAAAATGTGATTGAGGATGTGGATAAAGATAGACATTATGCAATTGATATGTCAATTGTAAGAATTATGAAGAGTAGAAAAGTTTTAGCACACCAACAACTTGTTATGGAGTGCATTGAGCAACTTGGATGGATGTTCAAGGTGAATTGCCTGATTGGATGCTAGATACTTTTGTTTGCATCACTAGTACTTTAGATTTTCTTTCTACTTTCCCACAATGAATGGGTTTATACCTATGTGAATTTGTAAAAAGTGGTCTTTTCTTTTTTTAGTAGATTGTCCTTTATTTGTAAGAAAATGATATACCTGGATAAGCAGGCATATTGACATACCTAGGAACTAGCATTATGTCATGGGACTTAGCCAACAATATATTTGTACCAAGTATAGTGGGCTGTAATGGTATTGTTCATACAATGTTGATATTTAATCAAGAGGACTATTTTTATTTAGTTTTATTTGCCAATTTTCCTTTTTAGTTTAATTTTGTGATGGTGACACTTTAGACTCAAATGCCTACAAATGCTTCATGCAGTGTCTAGTCTCAAACCCTAATCACTAGGAAAGCTCCTAGCTCTTATTACAATTTTCTTACTGCAATGTCACATCTAGTTTGCATGTGATTCTACTGACCTAAAGGATCCTTAAGCACAAACAATAGTAGTCTCCTCTACCCAAGATAATACAACTTTGTTTGGATTTAAACAAGAAAATTGTAATAGCATTATTATTGAGGATTTGTGTCTACTCAGAAACTTCTTATCTAAGAAAGCCTTCTTGAGGGTTATGAGCTTGTCTATTTCTCCTAAGTTACGTCAAAGGTTCAATGTGAGCATGTTGTTAAGAGCCTACCCAAGGTTACAAATGCAAAGTGAACTAGTTTTTGATTGCCTCTTTTATTAGAGTAGATTTACTTGTAGGGTGTAGAGCACATGGAGAGCTTGCCTTCTTATTTAGAGTTTTGTTTCTCATCCTCTTCCTGAATATCATATCAAAGAAAATACAAAGAGCTCACACAAGTTTGTATGATTCTCTTTTTAATTTTGGAAAATAGAAAACTATTATGACTTGAGAATATGTTCAACATAATTTACATTCTCAACAAGAGTTGGAATCCTAGTTTTATACATATGTGGCATTGGTTGCAGTAACAAGAATGTCACTACATCATCTGGATATATTCAACAAATCAATATGCATATCTTGCAATATTGGCTTGCCATTAGATGACATTTCATGGAGGCAATCAATAAAATAGTTCAAATGCCTTACCTATGATTCTACATTTTGCATGCATGTCTACTAGGTCAGTTGCAACTTAAACAAATATATTCTCTCAATATATCTATTTTGTGCATATCTAGCAACCATGGCTTTTGATGACCACATTATGTTCAGGCATCCTGTCAAATAGTTCACATGACTTATCTATGCTTCCATTTTGCAAGCATGTCTCCCAAGGCAAATGCTACTACTTCATCTACACCGTCTGTAAAAATCATTTATGCTTTGATGGATGCCTATAGCTTATCCCAAAGCTCTCATTCAAAAATTATGAGATGATCAATCTAGAGGAAACAGTTGAGAGCTTAGAGTAACACAATTTTTAGATGATCATATGAAATGAAATGGGCGTGCGAGTAGAAAGAAACTAGAAAGACATTGTGTACAGTTGAAAACATGAAATGGATGGTTTTGGAGCATTCAACATAGACACTTCGCATTCAGTACATATCATCATTCGAGATCAAATGGGTGTGTGGGATTATATGCATAGTGAAAAATAAAGGAGGGAATTGAACCCTCCTTGAGGCTCACACTTGTTGAGGTCCACTTTACCAAGGGCCCTTCTTGTGAAATTGTTGTTGAAAACCTTTCTAATGAGATAATGTGTTATGAGCTCTTCATCAGTGGGATGGAACGTGAATCCAGGAGGCAGTTGTGCATCACCCATATCATGACTGTAACTAAAGTTAAGAGCCACTATTATTGAATTCTCTTCCCTGTTACCAAAACATTTGGGTAATAGGGAAGAGAATTCAATAATAGAGGCTCTTAGCTTTAGTTACAGTCATGATATGGGTGATGCACAACTGCCTCCTGGATTCACGTTCCATCCCACTGATGAAGAGCTCATAACACATTATCTCATTAGAAAGGTTTTCAACAACAATTTCACAAGAAGGGCCATTGTGTGAGGCCTCACCCCGACCCATCCTAGCATTGATGATACTCTGTTATTTTGATACTTTTGACTCATTATGTCAGAACATTATTGATGTACTGAACACTATCATGCTATCTATGATGTATGATGCTTTACTTTAGATATTTGATTTATGTCATTTAATGCCTTATAACATATATGCTGATGAAGTAAATGAATGCAACTAATACTTTGAATTTTCCAATTTTAATGAATAGGAAAAGACAAATAATTGAATTGTGGAAAACTGGATGTCTTTAATTTCATGAAAATTTTAATGCATATTTTGGACCTATATGTTTCTTGGACTACTAACATGTGCAACGAGTGTGCAAGAAAGCTAGTCGAAAAATCCAATGGAGAGACAAGCTGGACCCCTTGTTTGATTTGTGTCGTCTTTGTATTGTCCACCTTTAAAGGTTGTTATTTGATTTTAGTATTTCCTAACTTTTATGTGTTCCTACCAAGTCTCTAAGGCTTAAAAATGTTAAATTTAAGCACCCATGGGTAACGGTATGGGTTGGGGGTACTTTCCACCCACTTTAGCCACCCTAGTTGACTTTTAGGGTCACTTAAAAATCCCATTTATGGTTGCTTGCGAAAATGGCTTGTCACCCACTTGAGTGGAACCCAAACTCCATCCTAGGGTCTCATGAAGCCTAGTTGAGTCAAGGGAACCTATTTAGTGGATTTTTGGAGGAGTTTTGGGGGGGCCACCCAATCTCTATTTTAGAAAAAAAGCTTGGAAGATAGTTAGAGAGGGAAGGAGGAAAAGGAAGCTCTTCTCAAAACTCCATTTCTACCATCACTCCTTGGTGAAGGTAGGATTCTTGGCTTTGTATTTTGTTTTCTCCATGTTTTGATCATGCTTGCACATTGTGTTGTGTTGTAATTGTTGCTTGCCTGTATGTTGGGTTGATTTGGAGGGTTTCTTTTGTGTTGTTCTTGATGTGTTCTTGTTCATCTTGATGTATTGTATTGAGGGGTTTTCATGGGGTTGTATTTGGCATTACTCACCCTTGGATAGGGAAGAAGTGGCCATGTGGGGGTAGGGCTTTAGTTGGACCTCAATGGTGCAGAGTCTCCTTTCATGGTGAGAGGAGGGAAAAAAAGGTAGGGTGTATGGGCCCCTACTGGTCATCACATACCTTGTTGATATTGTGAAATCTTGAGTATGGAAAGGAAAGAAAATCCTTTTTGAGTTAGCCTCGAAAGGGCATTTGACGAACAAAGAAAGTTCCTGAGTTTTAACCCCGAAAGGGTTATGTTAAGGTATGGTGACTGACATCTCCCATTGGGAAAATCCACCTCCCCCCTAATAAGGTCCTATGGATGGATCTATTTTGTTAAACCGGGATGGGTGTGTGTTGAAATGTGTCTTTGTGTTGTGTTGAATTACCTTGGGTCATCCTTGTTCTCCTTGTGTTTCCATGAAGATTTGAAGTTAAAAGAAGAAAGTCTTGTGAAGAAGCTTGATGAGATTATCATTGAATTGTAAATTTTATGTAATCATATGTAAAATTATATTGTGAAGGATTGGAATTGACATCGGGTTTTCTTACTGGTTCTTTCCCGATGGATCCTTGAACCAGGATGCATAATAGAGAAGAAAAAAAAAAAGATTATGAAAATTCCCTTGCATTGATCTCATGTGATTTCAATTTTTGCATATGTTGTGAGAAAATTAGAATGATAGCAAATGTCTAGAATTGGAAATTTTGAGTTTCAATTATAATAGTAAAAGGCAAATGGATGGGTTGAAGTTTCAATTCAATGTTGAACATTACCATATTATAATATCAATCCTAGATTGTGATCACCAAGCTAGCATCTCATTGTTAAGTGCAATAGTGATACAACTGAGTTCGATAAGAATTATTCATCACCTTTTTGTTTATTTCTGAATTTAGTGTCATGATTTCTTGATAAGATTCACAAGGTTAACTCCTTCATTGCCAAGTTTCATGTTGAATATAGACGATTGATCTAAAGATCATGTATTCCTCAAATTCAAATAGAAGGAAGATTCACATTGTGATGTAATGAACAAATAAGACACAATTTATTAGATGTAAGACAAGTTATATCCCTTTACACTCTTAAGATAAAAATAAATTTATAGTAAAGAAAATATTATGCCAATACTTAGTCAAAATTGGTTTTCTAACAAAATGTGCACCTCCAGGCCTAAAAGACCTCTCTGGAAAATGTATGGAGAAGTTTTCAATTTTCCCTTGTCACAGAGAATATTCTCTGAGTTATTCTTCTTGAATTGCAATAAAAAAAAGAAATTGCTAATTCAATAAACAATATAACTTAAATAAATTTGAATATAAAATATCAGTATATATGTTAATTCTTTTAAAAATTCACATCTCAACTATAAAACTTTTGGTATTAAACTCTATGTTGCTTAGACACATGGACAAGGTACGGGTCCAATCACATTATAAATTAAAAAATACATAAATCAAAATTCCCCACCACCTGCCAATAGTACAGGAGTTGAATCACATATTAAGGAGGGCAAGAAAATTATTAAAATATTAATAAGAACTTCCCATACTATTCTCCCCAACCACATGCGTTGACTTGTAGTGGGGGGGAGGGGGGGGGGGGGTGCATAAAGTTTGTATTATTAAAAAAAAAACAATCAACGAAACATAGGGCAAATACTTTACTCCCCTCTCCATTCACAGGTCCTATGGGGTAATTTGATGGGTAGTAATGATGTTAGAGGTTTTTTTTTGTTTTGTTTGAGAGTTAGTATATTAAGTTTAGATTTAGTTATGATTTAAATTAGTAGTAGTTTAGTTTAGTAGATTTATATTAAAATGTTAGCATTGGGTTTAGTTATGTTAGAAGTTAGTGTTGTAATTAGTATTTAATTTAGTTAAATCCTATTTTAGTTAATGTTTATCTTTAAGATTGTTTGAATTTGTTTTTAAATTTAGTTCAGTTAGATTAGTATTATTATAATTATTATTTGATTTAACTTTGATATATCTTTAGTACTAAATCATGTTAGTTTAAAATTTAATTTAAGCTAATTTGTTTTAGTAGTCAAGGTTCGTTCTAGTTAATATTTATGTTTAGTTAGTTTGAGAAGTATGTTAATTTAAAATTAGGATTAGTTCGTTATTATTATTGTTCAGTAATACTTATCTTATTTTATTAGAAAGTACCTAGTATTCCATGTTAGTGTATTAGGCGTTTTGTATGTTTTTGCATTTAATCGTAATTAGATTTGTAAGAGGATTTTAACAGGTTCTTTGAATATTTAATTTGGCATTATATGTTGCAATAGTGTAGCATCTGAGTATGAAATCTAGGTAAGTAAAGATGTTAAGTTATAGATTGTTTATATTTTAAAATTTAAGTATGGCATTAATCTATAAACTAGATTAGTAATTTTGATGGTATTAGGAGGTAATGTATGATTTTAGGTTAAGTAATGATGGTAATGCTAAATAGTGATTTGGATGTAAAAATATTAAATTAGATCTAACTCAAAAAGTTTTAAATGGGAAATTTGAATACTACGATTAGAACAATTTTAACGTTTCCTTAATTAGTTTTATACTTTAGTGAGCCTTATAGTTCGATTTTAATATGGACTTAAAGTTATGATAGTTCAGATAAATTTTAGATTAAAATATAGATTCATTGAATTTGTGCTATGGTCACCAACTTTAATAGTGAACATTAAATTAAATGATTAGATTGTATAGGTATGTTGGAGTTAATTGTCTATTGAAATGTTAAGATTGGTAAGTTACAAAAGCCTGTGCAATCTTATGATCTAATCGTAGTTACATTAAGCATATTTTATTACCTTTAGAAATGTTTTATTTCTAATAAAGTTAGGGTTAAAATTAAGTGGTTAGTAAAGGTTTAATTAGCGTAACACTAGTGCTCATTGGTAAGAAAGGTTAATTGGTACGTTTAAATATTAATTGTCATTGTATGTTTTAGTTTAGATTTCTCTCATTCAATTTTAGTTATGAACTAATGTTAGTATCACTCTAGAAAGATTCTTAAACTTTAAATGATTTAGTTTTAGGATATAGTTTAATTTAAGTAAGGGATTTACTAAGAGACTATCAGTCCACCCTAAAGATCTGTTTACAAAATGATCAAGCTGAGTCGTAACCCTGTTATTTATCTTTGGTGATCTTGCATCTAACTCTATAGTAACCATGGCTTTCTGTATCTTAAACCCTTCAGACTACTAACTCCTTTGAAGTTAGCATCTAAACCTTTGTCGACCCTATTATCTTTGCATCATAGTTCTATTTCATTAATTAAAATTTCAAAAAAAATTGTTGTGTGTGTGTTCTGCCCCCCTTATATTTTGGGCATGACATTTTGGTATCAGAGCCTCGTTTCTACACTAGGAACCTTAAACCCTTACGCTTTTGAAAACTTAAAACGAAATATTAAATTGTGTAGGATGCCTCCTGTTACTCGAAGCAACCCACGAGGTAGAGGACTTAGGGCGAGAGGTGGTAGAGCAGAACAGGGGGATGGACCACCTCCACCACCACCGAACCTGAACCAGGACATTATAGATGCACTCTAGACTTTGATCGGTGTAGTTCAACAGAGAGTAGTACCTATAGTTCAGCCAATTCAGCAGATTCCAGTAGTGGGAGTAGAGGGACTCAGAGGAGATGGGCCCAGAGGCAGAGAGAGGACTAGGAGTCCCCCACCGAGGCAGTTAGAGGGTCAGGGTGAACACGAGGAAGAGTCCATACACCAGAGAAGACCCCCACTTGACAGACCTCCTAGACATGTAGGAGATGATATTAGGGAATTGATTCAACTTGGGCCACCATTATTTACAGGTTCCACTGAGGGAACAGTAGCAGAGGCATGGTTGCAGAGCCTATAGTGGTGCTTTGGATTACAACCCTATGGAAGTAATCTAAAGGCACGCCTAGCAGTTCACCAGTTGAGAGAGGATGCCTCCAATTGGTGGTATCAGGAGGAGATCATAGGTGGCGTGAGGATGGATACCCTCACATGGGAGTCTTTCCTAGAAATATTCTGAGAGAGGTACTTGTTAGAGCATTTTCGACAGAAACAGATAGAGGAGTTCCATTCTCTTTATCAGAGAGGTCTTACAGTGGCACAGTATGAGAGCAGGTTTCTCGAGCTTCTTCCTTATGTGGAATACATGAAGGATGAGAAACTACGGGTACATCATTTTATCATGGGTTTGAATTTTTCACTTCAGGGTCCAGTTCGGATGGCCTTCCCTACCACCTTCAGATAGGTAGTGGAGATAGCACTAGTGGCAGAGGATACTCAGGGTAGACAGGAATCACGAGATCGATCTCAGAACCGAAACTTTACTCGGCAGAAACCCCCTTGGAAAGGGAATCAGAATTATACACCAAGGTCCTCTAAGGGCCAACCACCTCAGCAGCAGCAGCAGGAATTCTCATAGGGTTACCAGGGCTCCAAGCCCAAGCAGTGGTAGTTGCAGCAGGATCAGAAAGCACATGCACCACAGTCAGAGTTAGTATAGACTCAGTAGTCTTCCAAGGGTGGATACAGTGGGTCTAGCAGGTCAGGAGGCCCACAGCAGTCAGGATCACAGGATACACGATCTTATACCCGAGGGCCATGCTACGCTTGTGGTGGCATGGGTCATATAGCTAGAGAGTGCTCGCAGGGACAGTCATCTAGTGGTCAGAGAGGAGTTCTTTCAGAGCCGACAGTTGGAGACATGGGCAGGTCCCATAGAGTTTTCGCAGCAGTTGACAACTGCCAGATTGAGCATCAGGGTATAGTTATTGAGGCTACAGATGGAGTTGGTCAGCTAGTTAGCGCTAGAGATTAGCGCTAGAGACTATCCATACTATCACCCAACAGACCCTAGCTCCTCGAGGTCGAGAGCTGGACCAAGTTAGGATCTAGGGGGAATGTTATGATGAGGTCACGATTTCTTGGGAGGATGTAGCACGAATGCGATCTCTATACCCTTATCTTTTTTATGAACTCCAGGAGGAAGTTCATGCCCAGTGGGGGAGGATGTGAGGCCTCACCCTGACCCATCCTAGCATTGATGATACTCTGTTATTTTGATACTTTTGACTCGTTATGTCAGAACATTATTGATGTACTAAACACTATCATGCTATCTATGATGTATGATGCTTTACTTTAGATATTTGATTTATGTCATTTAATGCCTTATAACATATATGCTAATGAAGTAAATGAATGCAACTAATACTTTGAATTTTCCAATTTTAATGAATAGGAAAAGACAAATAATTGAATTGTGGAAAAATGGATGTCTTTAATTTCATGAAAATTTTAATGCATATTTTGGACCTATATGTTTCTTGGACTACTGACATGTGCAACAAGTGTGCAAGAAAGCTAGTCGGAAAATCCAATGGAGAGACAAGCTGAACCCCTTGTTTGATTTGTGTCGTCTTTGTATTGTCCACCTTTAAAGGTTGTTATTTGATTTTAGTATTTCCTAACTTTTATGTGTTCCTACCAAGTCTCTAAGGCTTAAAAATGTTAAATTTAAGCACCCATGGGTAAGGGTATGGGTTGGGGGTACTTTCCACCCACTTTAGCCACCCTAGTTGACTTTTAGGGTCACTTAAAAATCCCATTTATGGTTGCTTGCGAAAATGGCTTGTCACCCACTTGAGTGGAACCCAAACTCCATCCTAGGGTCTCATGAAGCCTAGTTGAGTCAAGGGAACCTATTTAGTGGATTTTTGGAGGAGTTTTGGGGGGGCCACCCAATCTCTATTTTAGAAAAAAAGCTTGGAAGATAGTTAGAGAGGGAAGGAGGAAAAGGAAGCTCTTCTCAAAACTCCATTTCTACCATCACTTCTTGGTGAAGGTAGGATTCTTGGCTTTGTATTTTGTTTTCTCCATGTTTTGATCATGCTTGCACATTGTGTTGTGTTGTTAATTGTTGCTTGCCTGTATGTTGGGTTGATTTGGAGGGTTTCTTTTGTGTTGTTCTTGATGTGTTCTTGTTCATCTTGATGTATTGTATTGAGGGGTTTTCATGGGGTTGTATTTGGCATTACTCACCCTTGGATAGGGAAGAAGTGGCCATGTGGGGGTATGGCTTTAGTTGGACCTCAATGGTGCAGAGTCTCCTTTCATGGTGAGAGGAGGGAAAAAAGGGTAGGGTGTATGGGCCCCTACCGGTCATCACATACCTTGTTGATATTGTGAAATCTTGAGTATGGAAAGGAAAGAAAATCCTTGTTGAGTTAGCCTCGAAAGGGCATTTGAGGAACAAAGAAAGTTCCTGAGTTTTAACCCCGAAAGGGTTATGTTAAGGTATGGTGATTGACATCTCCCATTGGGAAAATCCACCTCCCCCCTAATAAGGTCCTATGGATGGATCTATTTTGTTAAACCGGGATGGGTGTGTGTTGAAATGTGTCTTTGTGTTGTGTTGAATTACCTTGGGTCATCCTTGTTCTCCTTGTGTTTCCATGAAGATTTGAAGTTAAAAGAAGAAAGTCTTGTGAAGAAGCTTGATGAGATTATCATTGAATTGTAAATTTTATGTAATCATATGTAAAATTATATTGTGAAGGATTGGCAATGACATCGGGTTTTCTTACTGGTTCTTACCCGATGGAGCCTTGAACCAGGATGCATAATAGAGAAGAAAAAAAAAAAGATTATGAAAATTCCCTTGCATTGATCTCATGTGATTTCAATTTTTGCATATGTTGTGAGAAAATTAGAATGATAGAAAATGTCTAGAATTGGAAATTTTGAGTTTCAATTATAATAGTAAAAGGCAAATGGATGGGTTGAAGTTTCAATTCAATGTTGAACATTACCATGTTATAATATCAATCCTAGATTGTGATCACCAAGATAGCATCTCATTGTTAAGTGCAATAGTGATACAACTGAATTCGATAAGAATTATTCATCACCTTTTTGTTTATTTCTGAAATTAGTGTCATGATTTCTTGATAAGATTCACAAGGTTAACTCCTTCATTGCCAAGTTTCATGTTGAATATAGACGATTGATCTAAAGATCATGTATTCCTCAAATTCAAATAGAAGGAAGATTCACATTGTGATGTAATGAACAAATAAGACACAATTTATTAGATGTAAGACAAGTTATATCCCTTTACACTCTTAAGATAAAAATAAATTTATAGTAAAGAAAATATTATGCCAATACTTAGTCAAAATTGGTTTTCTAACAAAATGTGTACCTCCAAGCCTAAAAGACCTCTCTGGAAAATGTATGGAGAAGTTTTCAATTTTCCCTTGTCACAGAGAATATTCTCTGAGTTATTCTTCTTGAATTGCAATAAAAAAAAGAAATTGCTAATTCAATAAACAATATAACTTAAATAAATTCGAATATAAAATATCAGTATATATGTTAATGCTTTTAAAAATTCACATCTCAACTATAAAACTTTTGGCATTAAACTCTATGTTGCTTAGACACATGGACAAGGTACGGGTCCAAGCACATTATAAATTAAAAAATACATAAATCAAAATTCCCCACCACCTGCCAATAGTACAGGGGTCGAATCACATATTAAGGAGGGCAAGAAAATTATTAAAATATTAATAAGAACTTCCCATACTATTCTCCCCAACCACATGCGTTGACTTGTATTGGGGGGGGGGGGGGGGGGGGGGGGGGGGCGGGCATAAAGTTTGTATTATAAAAAAAAAAACAATCAACCAAACATGGGGCAAATACTTTACTCCCCTCTGCATTCGCAGGTCCTAAGTGAGTAGTCCCCCACGCAAGGACAGGGGACGGACCTGCCATGCGCAGGCCTTGGGCAGCGCATGGGCAGGCCCACTAGGCATAGGGTGGGGGTGAGTAGGGGTAGGTATAGGGTAGGATAGTGGGTATGGGGTAATGTGATGGGTAGTAATGATGTTAGAGGTTTTTTTTTGTTTTGTTTGAAAGTTAGTATATTAAGTTTAGATTTAGTTATGATTTAAATTAGTAGTATTTTAGTATAGTAGATTTATATTAAAATGTTAGCATTGGGTTTAGTTATGTTAGAAGTTAGTGTTGTAATTAGTATTTAATTTAGTTAAATCCTATTTTAGTTAATGTTTATCTTTAAGATTGTTTGAATTTGTTTTTAAATTTAGTTCAGTTAGATTAGTATTATTATAATTATTATTTGATTTAACTTTGATATATCTTTAGTACTAAATCATGTTAGTTTAAAATTTAATTTAAGCTAATTTGTTTTAGTAGTCAAGGTTCGTTCTAGTTAATATTTATGTTTAGTTAGTTTGCGATGTATGTTAATTTAAAATTAGGATTAGTTCGTTATTATTATTATTGTTCAGTAATACTTATCTTATTTTATTAGAAAGTACCTAGTATTCCATGTTAGTGTATTAGGCATTTTGTATGTTTCCGCATTTAATCGTAATTAGATTTGTAAGAGGATTTTAACAGGTTCTTTGAATATTTAATTTGGCATTATATATTGCAATAGTGTAGCATCTGAGTATGAAATCTAGGTAAGTAAAGATGTTAAGTTATAGATTGTTTATATTTTAAAATTTAAGTATGGCATTAATCTATAAACTAGATTAGTAATTTTGATGGTATTAGGAGGTAATGTATGATTTTAGGTTAAGTAATGATGGTAATGCTAAATAGTGATTTGGATGTAAAAATATTAAATTAGTTCTAACTCAAAAAGTTTTAAATGGGAAATTTGAATACTGTGATTAGAACAATTTTAACGTTTCCTTAATTAGTTTTATACTTTAGTGAGCCTTATAGTTCGATTTTAATATGGACTTAAAGTTATGATAGTTCAGATAAAGTTTAGATTAAAATATAGATTCATTGAATTTGTGCTATGGTCACCAACTTTAATAGTGAACATTAAATTAAATGATTAGATTGTATAGGTATGTTGGAGTTAATTGTCTATTGAAATGTTAAGATTGGTAAGTTACGAAAGCCTGTGCAATCTTATGATCTAATCGTAGTTACATTAAGCATATTGTATTACCTTTAGAAATGTTTTATTTCTAATAAAGTTAGGGTTAAAATTAAGTGGTTAGTAAAGGTTTAATTAGCGTAACACTAGTGCTCATTGGTAAGAAAGGTTAATGGGTACGTTTAAATATTAATTGTCATTGTATGTTTTAGTTTAGATTTCTCTCATTCAATTTTAGTTATGAACTAATGTTAGTATCACTCTAGAAAGATTCTTAAACTTTAAATGATTTAGTTTTAGGATATAGTTTAATTTAAGTAAGGGATTTACTAAGAGACTATTAGTCCACCCTAAAGATCTGTTTACAAAATGATCAAGCTGAGTCGTAACCCTGTTATTTATCTTTGGTGATCTTGCATCTAACTCTATAGTAACCATGGCTTTCTGTATCTTAAACCCTTCATACTACTAACTCCTTTGAAGTTAGCATCTAAACCTTTTTCGACCCTATTATCTTTGCATCATAGTTCTATTTCATTAATTAAAATTTCAAAAAAAATTGTTGTGTGTGTGTTCTGCCCCCCTTATATTTTGGGCATGACACATTGTTGAAGTGGACCTCAACAAGAGTAGGCCTAAAAAAAGTTTTGACCAAGCATTGGTCAAAATTTCGACCAATGCTTGGTTGTTTTTGACCAATCATTGGTCAAAATTTCGACCAATGCTTGGCAATTTTCTGCCAAGAATTGGTCGACATTTCGACCAATGCTTGGCTATTTTGGACCAATCATTTGTCAAAATTTTGACCAATACTTGGCAGTTTTCAACCAAGAATTGGTCAAAATTTCGACCAATGATTGGTAGAACTTGTGCCAACATGTTTCAAAGGTTTTGACCAATGTATTGGTCAAAATTTTGACCAACCTATTGGTTAGTCAAAATTTCAACTAGAAAATTATCGACCAATGGGTTGTTCAAACTTAGTCGAGATTTGGTCGAAAATTGGGTCAAAATTTTGACCATTAATGGTAAAAAAATTACCTCAAATGTACTAGTGAGTGTTACAATAGAAAGCCTATTACTAATCAAATGCCTAGATTAACAGCCTTTCGTATTTTTTTCACTTCCCATGGTAGAATTAGGACTATCTGACTATTGGAATCCATATAAGTATAATGAATGGATTTTATCAGAATTTGGAAATGCCATGGTAGGTATGCTTGCAAAACATTCAGACTAAGCCTAACTATTAGATAAATTGTTATAGGCAATATTGACAACATATTTTATTGAGTGACTTATAAACTTGAAAGGGAGTGCATTTGGTAGGTGTAATGTCGTATTTCACATTCCATTATCAGCAATCTTTTCTGTGTACCATGGAACAATGGTGCAGAATTCACCTGAGAGAAGTATGAAAGGGGATGGGCAAGAATTCTAGAAGGGAAACATTCAAAACAACGATTATATCATAAATACATTTGCACTAAAAGGGAAAACACAGAGGAACAAATACATTTCCATGTGTTGTAGAAACTAGGAAGAAATAAGTGCATCAAAGATAAAATGTTCAAAGGCCATACCTACTAATCGGAAGCCATGTTGTGTACATTGCAAAAGCAAAGTTTCTTGTGGTAATATGAAAATGTGATCATGGTAGTAATGCCAATGTGAAGAGCATGAAAAGGCCACATATACTGGGCTGTATAGAGAACACTTAGCTCACTCTTTCCACTGCTTGCCATGTCTAGGAAAACTGTTCTTAGGTAGAATTTTGCATTTAGGAAATTACCAAGAAATTGGATTCAAACCAATGAGAATGGTGTAAAATTGAATACACTAGCACTTGTACCTGTCGGTCCAATATTACACCGATTGTTATGCTGGGGATTGTGGTTAGAAATGGATAGTTTCAGCAATCAGTAAGATTCAAAAAGCATATAGAATCGATAACAAATATAAAGGCTGAAAAGTATGTAAATGACATCGTTGTGTTAAGTACATAAATGGTGTGTCATGCTATGTTTGATCTGAACAAAATTACTACCACCTATTCTCATTGGAAGTTCCTCCATCCTTCAATGTTACTAGCATTGATTCAAGAGATTATTATGAGGCCTCATGAAGAGCTGCTTTGAAAGGATATAACTTTGGAATGCCTATTTTATTTCACCTGTCATAAGCATGTAAAACTCCCACATTAGTCTTTAATGCGACGACCAACTGTTTGTTTTTCATGTGTTGTTTTCTAGACATCATTCAAAAAGATATTCTTTTTTAGATGCTCTAAAGAACAAAACAACTAGAAGGAAATAATCTTCAATCTTAAGGATAACAGATTCTACATATATTATGTTCATACTTCTAAATAATAGTGTATGTGAATTAAAGATGAAACACAATCTTACCCAAAAACATATATATAACAACAAATATCTACTATGTAAACCTTAAATCACCAATTTCATAATCCTGGGTTCCTTATGCCTTATGGGAGCCGTTATGAGTCCACCAATGTGAGGAACTCGAGACTTCTTACTTCTAAAGTTTGTCCATCAATGAAAGATCTCTTGCCATTTGGAATCACTGTGCTTAGTAGGCAAACCGTGGATTGCCATTGATTGCCATTGATTTCAGCTTGTTGAGTTCCCAACAAACATTAATCTCTTTCCTCTCAATATTTCCAGCATAACCCTTGCATTGAATCTGAAACCAGAAAAACACCAATGGATCATATTAAGGATATCAAATGGAACTATGGATTATGTTATGATTCAATATTCAAATCTCATCTTCGGATGGGACTACTATAGCATCTGGATTTAAACGTGTGAACAAATTTTACCATCCGTAAGCTATGGAGGCATACTATCATGGAGAGTGCTTTTAAATAATGTCATTATGAAATAGCCCAAAAGAGTGCCCTACATATGTTGACAGAATATGATATATCTATTTCCCAATCAACCTGAAAGATGAAGAGAGAAAGATGAACGTACAAAAAACCATTCCATATGGCTACCATCTCCATTTTTGATAGTCAAAATCTAGCGTCCCATTTTTTATGAGTTAAACTTCAAATTAATGCAAGGGCACTGGACAACCTCATAAAGAGGTGGAGGTAGAAGTAGCAGTAAATGTAAAAAAAATCATGGAGAAAGGTTTGATTGAGAGATTTATGGGTTTTAGCCCATCATAAGAAAGTTGTACAGTTGGATCTGTGAGAAGTGGACACCCATTTTGGATGGAAATGATCAGATTTATCAAGGTGCGTGACGTTTGTTTATTGTGACATTTGAAAACGAGTTGGATAGGAAAAATATCTTCTATGACTACCTTCCGAACTGGGAGAATATATATAAGCTACTGCTCAAGCTGTGCTATATCTGGCTTTCAATCCCGTCACTGAATCTTTCAACAAGATTCCCCAATGGGTAAGACTTCCAAGTTTCCCACTTCAGTTCTTATTTGAGTCCTGTCTGGAAGCTATTGGGAACACTTTGGGTAAATTATTAGTGTGGATGAGGGATCCTAGATTTTTCTTTCCCTCTACTTATGCACATATTCTTGTTGAAGTGGATATTACGAAAGCCCTCTCAACAGAGTTATCGTTAAAACTAGCTAATAGTGAGTGGATTCAGCCAGTGGATTACAAAGGCATTCTGTTCAGATGCAAAAGATGCTTTCAAACGAAGCACGTGTCTGTGAGCTGCCCAAAAAAGGGAGTGCTTAAACAAGCGACCTAGTGGAAGGATAAATCATATAAACTCTACTTAGTAGAGAAAGAGGAGGACAAAATATTAGAGGTGGCTTCAAAAGATGCTGAATTCCCATCCAAACAAGTTTTAGCTTCAAATTCCTCAGGAAAATCTGAGGAGGCCATGGGCTTGGAAAAAGAGAAGTGTCTACAAGAAATGAGAAGTGAGGCTGCAAAGGTCACAATTGAGGGTAAGTCTTGTGGTATGTCCACTAAAAGATAGCTGGACACATTGAAGAAGGGGAACAAGGTTGAGTCTACTGTTCTGGTGGAGGATGTGAGAAAGGATTCAGATGTTGATGTTTGTGGAAATGAGTGTGTTACTGATAGTGGTGGCCTTGGAAGTGCAGGAATTGTTCCAGACGGGAGTTCTCGGAACCATGAAAGGGAGACAGGGCACTTCATGGAGGAACTCCTGATGTGGCAGGAGGCCAAAAAAAATTTAGATGGTAGTTGAACAGAAAAGAGATAAGAAGGTTAGGGAGGATTCAATTTGATTTTATGCTCACACTCAAAAGGTGGAGAGGTAGTAGTGCCAGGCTAAAACCTGGTTTTCTTTTAATTAAAAAATAGCCTTATTACTGATTGAAAAAAAATTACTTTTACTTATTACACATGTAAAATGGTTATCAAAATGAAGTTCAGTCATAACATGACAGTTCTTACTGCCACTGTACAATGCTTCAAATTTATCAAGTGGTCCATGCAACAATGATACACTTAAATTTGATACCAAGGACCACTATTTCATAGCCAAGTAATTAATGTTGCACGATAGTAATGTTAATAAAAATCTTCCATGTTCAACTGAAGACAGAAACAGTGTTATGCATTAGGAAGTTAATAGTAGAAAATTATGAAACATGGGGATGCTACCCTCCCCCATTTTTATTCCATTCCAAGGAAGATTAAGGGGATGTCTCCAGGATTCAGAGATGAGGCAGAGATCCCCCGCCAGCCGCCACTGCTGCTATGATGCTACCAAGATGTCGGGGATGTTGCCCAGATGGTGAGACATCCCAAGCATCCCCAGACCATTCCAAGGACACCTGAGAGAAACTCAAACCTTAAGCGATAAACTGGTGAGAATTTTGTGAAAATGGCATTCATTATGAAGGTTTGTGAGCTTTACGAGGCCTAAATTATGCTTGCTAGTGAGTTCCGCCCCTCAACCCAGCCATGTATTGCAATAGAGAACGCCAAGGGCACTGGCCCCGGACATTGCCGGGGCTCTACCCCAGACCTCTACAAGGGGCGCTGCCCCTTGACCCCATAGGAGCCTATGTCCCTTTTCTTAGTTAAATACTATGAACTTCCCTTACAATCTCAAAGTTTCATTTGTAATTCTTATTCTTATTCTTGCTCTGAACTTTGTTCCCAAAGTTCTAAAATTCTACCAATGATTGTTAATGTTCAAATTTCAATGCCATCATTTTCATGCTTTACTTTTTAATGTTTAGTAGTGTGACTTTACATAGTGGGGCAAAGTTTCATTTACAATTCTTGTACTTACATCTTACACATCTTTTAATAACTAATTTTTCAAGTACCATAAGTATTTCCCCCACATCCCCCACCCACCTTCCCCCCACCCTTAAAATCCATCCCCTCATCCCCCATTGGGAATCTCGATGGGACACTAAAATTAGTCATCACATGATTACAATATCTAAAAGAAATGTGCAGCATAAGTTACTTGAAAATTGAACTTGATATTGAAACTGGTGATTTAAAAAGCATTACAAATACAAATGATACTTCAACTTATATTAGACATTTAGCATGATTCACCATGTGGATATTGTAGATCTCAGCATACTATTCAGTTTTGACAAAAGCAATTGATTTTTTAAAACGTGCAATTAGAACAGAAGCATCAATTTAAACTAAGATTTACAAGACAAGTCAATTTCTTAGTTACATTAGATGGTTAAATTTACCTCCAAACAGTTGACTCTTCTGTCTCAAAAAGCATCTGAAAGCACATTCTAATTGAAACTCGGGTGTGATAAACTGCTTTTTCATACTTGGACAATGGTATAACAAACTCAGATGGACTTGCTCTGCAGGACAACAATCTTAAAATATGGTATTAATCATCAAATAAAAAACAAAGCAATTTTATGGATGAATATAATGTACATAGCCACCTTGGATTGTAAAAAATAGTGAACCGACAATTTATAGAAGTAGTAGCTAGTACACCTATATGCATGCTGTCACTGGACAACACTGAAGATGGCATAACTGTATGGGTTTTGTTTGCTCTCCTAATTCCCAATAATAACTGCCCTTTCTCATTTCTGTAATCATAAATAAAACACACCCAATAAGTGCCAACAATTCTCAAGGCATGCTAAAGCCTTGGGTTTCCCCAAAACAATTTGGTGTGTGTGAGAATGAATCTTAAACTTCCTTGGAGAAAACAAACTCCAACCTAATAAAAAGCACAGTGGTGCAGGAGCACCTAGGTAGGCTAAGTGTGAAACCTAAGTATTTCTTTATTTTTGGCTTGTAGTGATGCTAGCCACATCACTATTCTAATAATAGGTCCTATGTGGTCCTTAGGTGTGTTTAGGAGACTTGGCAAGACCCAAAGTGACCAAGTTGCTAGAAGTTGCCGACTATTGTCAACTAGGTGACTTAGGTCCGGAAAAGGCTAAAATGGTCTAGAAAGGTTCCAATGGCTTTGAATTGTTTATTTGAAGTCATTTTATGCATATTATATGTCTACTTTGTTTTTGTGCCAAATTTGGAGGTCTAACTCCATGTAGAACAAAAGTTGCTGAAATGTTGTCATGTTGTCATGACAACATTTTCTTGTAAAAAGCAACTTTTTGGCATTTGTGTGTTTAGAACGTCCTAACTGTTTAGAACAGTTATGGAACTGATGGAGGAGCCTTTAAAAACGTGAGGACAGCCATTTTCAGGGGGTTGGACAAGTTGGTTTTGCATTTTGTACGAATTGAGCAAGTATTTTGTTGCCGGTTTTATGCATTTGAAGGCATTTTTAATAGAGGAGGATTGAATGGCCTGATTTTTGTGTTGGAAAAGTTCTGAAATATTGTTTTTAATCTTTTTGTAGTGTTGGTTTGATCATTTTAATTCGTTTGCATTAGTGTAGAAAAATCTTTTTGTTCTTGGCAAGTTGCTGATCTGAACAGGGCTGCACTTAGAAAATGGGATCTTAGGGCCACTTCCCACCATTGGAAACCTTTGGTATTTTGGGATTTGGAACTAGGATCCATGTACATTATGTATCAAGAAGGAGGGCCCTTGAAAGCATCAGCAAGCATTTTTAAGGTGATGCCCTAGGCAAGCCAAATGCAACTTGGCTAGGAATCACAGTTGGAAAATGAGTTATGGAGAGGATTGAGTGTACAAATACCTTAATCCAGCTGCACAGCGAGTAATGAGAAGGTCTAACCTTGCTCCAGTCCAAAGGAGAGGTCTTGAAAAGGTGTCTAAGGTGGTTTTCCATCACAACAGCGATAAAGCACTTGAAATCCTCATTTTTGGCCTAAAACTGTACTTTCATTGTACGGAAAGTTTGGAGGCTAGAAAATTACAGAATCTTGAAGTACTCTAAAAAGGGTATCCAAAAATATAATTTGTTTGTAGGGTTGTTAAGAAGTTTTTCAAGAAATCTTGTTTCCAGCTATTTAGGAGGGCTAATTCCTAGTAGCCTTTTTGGAGCAATTTGGTGTATCTTCCCTAGTAGATTGAATGCGCCTATGAAATCAGCATTGTTTAGGGTCATGGATGTTAGAAGGAGTCTAAAAAAACCCTAGATGAAGAACTGGTACCCTTGGAGCTATAGATGGACTTGAGGGTTAATAGCGGACTGGAGCCGGCTAGTAAGAAATTTGATGTTACTTTGTTGGTGTACCCCCAACTGAAGGATTAGGATCTCTTGAGCAAGGTCCTAGTAATTATAGGGTGTGAAGAAGCCCTAGTGGGTCTAGTGAATGACCTAAGGTAGCCCTGAGAGAGAGCTTGGGGTTTGGAAGCAAGGTTGGGGTGTTACATCAGAGTGGTATCAGAGCCAGTTAAAGATTTGGGAAAGGTAGTTAATGTTGGAAGCCGCTGAAGAATCAGTAGGAGAATCCATGATGGTGACAAATGTGGAGTTAGCTAAAGAAGTTGATGAGCAAAGGCAAAGAAATCAGCTTCTTGAAGAAGCACTAGAAGAGGTGAAGCAAAAACTAGATGCAGTTGTAGAGGCAGCCAAGAAAAGAGATGAAGAAGAAGATGGGAATGGTAAAAAGGTAGCAGAGGAAGATATTGTACTTGAACTTGATCCTATCTTGCAAGAAGAGCCCTTCTTGAAGGCAATCAAAGCCTTAGGAGGTAAAGCTTTGGAAGGAGTGCCACTTTTCAGTGGTAAGATGGATATTGATGCAGTTATGGATTGGTTAGAGGGTATGGAGAACCACTTTGAGTGTGAGGGTATCTCAGAGGCACAGAAGGTTAAGGTTGCTAAGTCAAGGCTTAGAGGCTCAGCCTTAACGTGGTGGAAGTATGTACAAGATGAAAGAGTCAGCATGGGCAAGAATCCAATTGCAAATTGGAGTGCTATGGCAAACAAAATCAAGGAGAACTTCCTACCTGAAGACTTTGAGATCCAACTCCATAAAAAGAGGCAAGGACTGAAGCAAAAAGATCTTGATGTGACCTCCTACACTAAAGAATTTCAGAGGTTGTGTTTGAGATCCAAGAAGCAAGAAGAGGAGTCACTCAAGGTGGCAAGGTATCTTGGTGGCTTGAAGTGGAACATTCAAGAGGAGCTTAGCTTATGGGCCCCTACCACTATCCAAAGATGTCATCAGCTAGCTTTGAAGGTAGAAGAAAAGAACAAGAGGAAAGGAGATTCTAACTTCAAATCAAAAAAAATCAAAGAGGAGGCTACCAAGGCAAAGGTAGTGATCAAAAGAGCCAAAGTGAAAGCAAACCCATGGAGCAAACTATTGACCACTCTTCAAGAGGTGGTTATAATAGAGGGAGAGGCAATCAAGGAGGATCAAGTAGGGGTAGAGGAGGTAGGAGCAACTCTTACTTTGCAACAATGAAGTGTTACAATTGTGGTCAACTAGGCCATCCTGCCTATAGGTGCCCGGACAAACCCTCTTCCTCAAGCCAAGATAAAAGGCTAGCATATGCACAAGAAGATAATAGAAGTTGCAAGGATGTTGACATAGACCATATTGAGTCTAAAAAAGGTGAGAACCTCATGTTTAGGAGGGTGCTGATCAAGCAACCAACTTCTAATGAGCCTAGACATAGAAGGGCATTGTTTAGGATCAAGTGCAAGATCCTAGGAAAAGTATGCAAGGTGGTGGTTGATTCTGGATCAACTGATAATGTAATATCAGAGGAGGCTGTTACAAAGCTCAAACTGAAGAAGATACCTCATGACAACCCTTACAAAGTCACATGGCTTAACAAAGGGCAAAGCATCCTAGTGAATGAACAAGCATGGGTGGACTTCTCAATTGCAGGATATAAAGACCGCTTATTATGTGATATTTTGCCAATGGATGCTTGTCATCTTTTGCTAGGGAGACCTTGGCAATTTGATAGGGAAGTGGTCTATGATGGCAAGGAAAATACCATAACATTTAAGAAAGGAAGCAAGACCTTCAAAATTCAGTCATTGTTAGAAGGGGATGAACCACAGTCCAAGGTGCCTAATGTGCTGCTATGTGGAGAGAAAGAGTTTATTAGAGACCTCAAGCATGAGGAGAGCCAAGGATTTGCAGTCATACTAAAGGCTGCAAGTGAAGAAAAGCCAGTCCAAGAACCTTTACCAGCAGAGGTACAAGAGTTGCTTGTAAAGTATAAGGAGATTGTTAGTGATGGTACACCAGCTACCCTACCACCAAGAAGAGTTATCAGCCATCAAATTGACTTTGTTCCAGGTGCCTCACTACCTAATAAGGCAGCCTACAAGTTAACCCCAGATCAGAACCTTGAAGTGGCAAGACAAGTCCAAGAGTTGATGGACCAAGGTTTGATCCAAAAGAGCATAAGCCCTTGTGCAGTCCCGGTGGTTTTGGCATCCAAGAAGGGAGGAAAATGGAGGTTGTGTACTGACTCAAGGGCCATTAACCGCATTACAATCAGGTATAGGTTTCCTATTCCAAGAATTGAAGACCTTATGGATTGTCTAGGAGGTGCTATGTATTTCACTAAGCTGGACTTGAAAAGTGGGTATCACCAAATTAGAATAAAGGAGGGAGATGAATGGAAGACAGCATTTAAGACTACTGATGGTCTTTATGAATGGCTTGTGATGCCATTTGGTCTTTCCAATGCCCCTAGCACCTTCATGAGGCTCATGAATGAAGTGCTCAAAGACTTCACAGGCAGATTTGTGGTGGTGTATTTGGATGATATCCTCATCTACAGCAAGACCAAAGAGGAACATGTCAAGCATGTAGAAGCGGTTTTGAAGAGGCTTCATGAGGAGAAGCTATCTATCAACCTTGAGAAGTGTGACTTCTTCAAGCAAGAGTTGGTGTATCTAGGCTTTGTGGTGTCTAAAGGAACTTTGAAGATGGACAAGGAGAAAGTTGCTGCTATCCTAAGTTGGCCTACACCTACCACATCTAGTGAGGTAAGAAGTTTCCACGGTTTGTCTCAATTTTATAGGAAGTTCATTAGGAACTTTAGTGGTATTTGTGCACCATTTCTTGATACCATAAAGGGGGGAGTCAAGTCCAAGTTTAGGTGGACTTTAGAGGCTGAAAAGTCATTTGATATGTTAAAAAAACAAGTAGCTACTCAACCCATCCTAAAATTGCCTAGCTTTGAAAAGTTGTTCACCTTAGAATGTGATGCAAGTGGCCTAGCAGTGGGTGGGGTGTTGAGTCAAGAAGGTAGACCAGTAGCGTTCTATAGTGAAAAGCTAAATGAGGCCAAGAAGAAATACTCATCCTATGATCTAGAATTGTATGCCTTAGTCCAGTGTCTTAGGAAGTGGAGACACTATTTGTTGCTAAAAGAATTTGTTGTGTTCACAGATAATCAAGCTCTTAGCTACATCAACACACAGGAGAAGTTGAGCAACAGGCACTTGAAGTGGATGGAATATTTGCAGGCCTTCACCTTTACAGTCAAGCATAAGAAAGGACAAATGAACAAGGTTGCTGATGCATTAAGTAGAAGGGTTTTAACAGTCCAAGAGATTCAGCTCCATAGCATTGGAGTGGAGAGTTTTCAGAATCTTTACAAGAATGATGAGGACTTTGCTGAAGCCTATAAGGTATGCATGGATTTTGGAAACCACTTTCATAGCAGATTTTCAGAATACACTTTGCAAAATGGGTTGCTATTTAAGGGTAACCAGTTGTGTGTACCAAGAGGTTCCATGAGAGAGAACCTAATACAAGAGAAGCATAATGGCAGCTTGAGTGGGCATTTTGGTATCAACAAGACAATAGAACTAGTGCAAAGGTTCTATTATTGGCCTAAATTGGTCAAAGATGTAACCAAGTATGTGGAGCAATGTATGGTGTGTATGAAGGCAAAAGGAGGAATGAGCAATGCAGGTCTTTACCAGCCCTTACCAATTCCTAGCAGACCATGGGATTGTGTAAGTATGGATTTCATTGTTGGTTTGCCTAAAACTAAGCAAGGGTATGATAGCATTTATGTTGTTGTTGATAGATTCAGTAGAATGGGACATTTCATTCCATGTAAGACAACTAATGATGCAAGTCATATAGGTCATTTTTTTTTCAAAGAGGTTGTAAGGATTCATGGACTTCCATTAAGCATTGTGTCGGATCGAGATGTGAAATTCATGAGTCACTTTTGGAAGACTTTATGGAAGAAGCTTGGCACTAACATGTCTTTTGGTTCAGCTTACCATCCTCAAACTGATGGTCAAACTGAGGTGGTTAATAGAACTTTAGGTAACCTTCTTAGGTGCCTAACTAAGGAGTATGGTCAGACTTGGGATGTTATCATCTCACAAGCAGAATATGCCTACAATGATAGCAAGAATAGGACTACCGGAAAGAGTCCTTTTGAAATTGTTTATGGCATGCACCCAAGAGGTGTGTGTGAACTAAGGTGTCTTGGAAACATGGATCAGATTAGTGGTCAAGCTGAAGACTTTGTACAAACCATGAAGGAGATTCAGGAGCAAGTCAAGAAGACTATTCAAGACAACACTCTAAAACTCAAAGCCAAGGTGGATGAAAAGAAGAAGGATGTTCAGTTTGCTGTTGGGGACTATGTGATGGTCCATTTGAACAAAGCAAGGCTTCAAAAAGGCATTCCTACTAAGTTACAGATGAAGAGGGTAGGGCCTTGCAAAATATTGGCTAAATATGGAGCAAATGCCTATAAGGTAGATTTACCTTCCGATTTGGGCATATCCCCTATTTTTAATGTGCAAGACTTGGTGGCATACAAAGGTGACCCATCTCAGCTCAGTCCCGATGTTCATGAAGATCTTGAACTTGCTTCAACACCTACAAACAACAACTTGGAGGTAGAAAAGGTGTTAGATTCAAGGGTAAAGAAGACTACAAGGCACAAGGTTTACATGGAACACCTCATCAAATGGAAGGAGAAACCAATTTCAGAGGCTACATGGGTTGCTGAGACAGAGTTCAAGAAGGTTGGCATACCTCTAGATTTGTTGCAAACTGATCCACCTTGAGTTCTTTGTTGGAGGGGGGAGTATGGTGCAGGAGCACCTAGGTAGGCTAAGTGTGAAACCTAGGTATTTCTTTATTTTTGGCTTGTAGTGATGCTAGCCACATCACTATTCTAATAATAGGTCCTATGTGGTCCTTAGGTGTGTTTAGGAGACTTGGCAAGATCCAAAGTGACCAAGTTGCTAGAAGTTGCCGACTATTGTCAACTAGGTGACTTAGGTCCGGAAAAGGCTAAAATGGTCTAGAAAGGTTCCAATGGCTTTGAATTGTTTATTTGAAGTCATTTTATGCATATTATATGTATACTTTGTTTTTGTGCCAAATTTGGAGGTCTAACTCCATGTAGAACAAAAGTTGCTGAAATGTTGTCATGTTGTCATGACAACATTTTCTTGTAAAAAGCAACTTTTTGGCATTTGTGTGTTTAGAACGTCCTAATTGTTTAGAACAGTTATGGAACTGATGGAGGAGCCTTTAAAAACGTGAGGACAGCCATTTTCAGGGGGTTGGACAAGTTGGTTTTGCATTTTGTACGAATTGAGCAAGTATTTTGTTGCCGGTTTTATGCATTTGAAGGCATTTTTAATAGAGGAGGATTGAATGGCCTGATTTTTGTGTTGGAAAAGTTCTGAAATATTGTTTTTAATCTTTTTGTAGTGTTGGTTTGATCATTTTAATTCGTTTGCATTAGTGTAGAAAAATCTTTTTGTTCTTGTCAAGTTGCTGATCTGAACAGGGCTGCACTTAGAAAATGGGATCTTAGGGCCTCTTCCCACCATTGGAAACCTCTGGTATTTTGGGATTTGGAACTAGGATCCATGTACATTATGTATCAAGAAGGAGGGCCCTTGAAAGCATCAGCAAGCATTTTTAAGGTGATGCCCTAGGCAAGCCAAATGCAACTTGGCTAGGAATCACAGTTGGAAAATGAGTTATGGAGAGGATTGAGTGTACAAATACCTTAATCCGGCTGCACAGCGAGTAATGAGAAGGTCTAACCTTGCTCCAGTCCAAAGGAGAGGTCTTGAAAAGGTGTCTAAGGTGATTTTCCATCACAACAGCGATAAAGCACTTGAAATCCTCATTTTTGGCCTAAAACTGTACTTTCATTGTACGGAAAGTTTGGAGGCTAGAAAATTACAGAATCTTGAAGTACTCTAAAAAGGGTATCCAAAAATATAATTTGTTTGTAGGGTTGTTAAGAAGTTTTTCAAGAAATCTTGTTTCCAGCTATTTAGGAGGGCTAATTCCTAGTAGCCTTTTTGGAGCAATTTGGTGTATCTTCCCTAGTAGATTGAATGCGCCTATGAAATCAGCATTGTTTAGGGTCATGGATGTTAGAAGGAGTCTAAAAAAACCCTAGATGAAGAACTGGTACCCTTGGAGCTATAGATGGACTTGAGGGTTAATAGCGGACTGGAGCCGGCTAGTAAGAAATTTGATGTTACTTTGTTGGTGTACCCCCAATTGAAGGATTAGGATCTCTTGAGCAAGGTCCTAGTAATTATAGGGTGTGAAGAAGCCCTAGTGGGTCTAGTGAATGACCTAAGGTAGCCCTGAGAGAGAGCTTGGGGTTTGGAAGCAAGGTTGGGGTGTTACATCACACAGAGTCCCCAGCAAAAAGTCTTTTAGCATTGACAAATACACTCCATCCTGTTATCAACAGATGCCTCTTAGGTTGACCTGCACATCAATAAAAAAATTACTAAATTTATGGAAGTTTGATGTTGACTCATATCCAAGGGAGTTCAATTTATGACCAGCTATCCTGATAACAAAGACCCCATTTTTTACCTTATAAAGCACTCAACTGTAATGATAGGCTATTATTACTTGGCAAGATAGATTCTTAGTTGGACAATATCAAAGAATACAAAAATTATAAATTTGAGTGCTTAGATAACATTAGAAATGCACCTAACTAGTAACATGAATTCCTAGGTTTCCAATATTCCAAAACACCAGCATTAGTAAGTCAACCATAGCACTAAATTAAAGTTGTCCCCAATATATGCATGGAAGTATGAAAAATGTTAGGCTGATGATGGTATGTCCAGAAGCCCTCAATAGTGTTTTATTATCCTTGGGAAGAGAATAAAAAAAACTAATTTTGATAATGCAGTGAGAATAAAATTGGAAAGGCTGCTTCTATGAGAACTTTAAATGAACTCTTGGATATCCATGCACTAATAGCTGCCCACAGATTCCTCTCTCTCTGATCATCTATGAGTAGCATGCTAAGAGAACACCATCGCATCTATTGGGTTGTTTGCGGAAGGTTGTTGAAATCTTGCAGCAACCTCTAGCCAACTTACAAAAACCTGTTGCATATCTGTAACACCCAATGACATGCCTAAAACAACTTTGCAGATGCCTTTAGCAGCCTCCTAGACACTTGTAGCAGCTTACTGCACCCATGCTTGACAAGAAGCTTCTAGATTCAAGTTTCAACCAAAGCAAGTTTTTCAAGGATCAATATGGAGTGAGTGTAGCTATTAGCATAGAGGCATTTCACTCTATTATTTAAGAAGGAATACACTCATCTTAGCATCTTCTTCCACCTCAAACACTAAAAAAGGTTTATAGGATTTTCCAAAATTTTAGTTATAAATGTGTATTCTCATTCTACTGATTCAAAAGATTGGCTAACTACACCACACATACAAATTATTCATTCCATAAAGTGCCCTGATCTTCTTAAACCATTTTTTGAGGAACATTGAAAAAATAATTTTTATAGAGTAACTCTATATTATCACCTTCGTCATGATTCATGTCAATGAACTAACCCAATAACCAAATTTCGTAAATTAGCTTTTGAAATTTGAGTCAAGTGCATTAAGGTGGGTTCTAAAGATGTGTGATGCATGCTGCTAGTCTTTCTAATTTTCCTTGATCTATTATTGAAAATTTAACATTTTATTATTAATAAGAAAATAATTTTGAAGATATTTTTATGATAATGTAGATCTATGTTGTATCGATTACCATTCGTATTGTGGTATGCACCACTCTATAACTAAGCTTTGGGCTCTGATTATTTGAAATGAGGGCAACTTATTGTTAACTTTCTTTGGACTACATAAATATCCATTTGTAGTATTTACCACAAAAAGGTTACAGTTTAGCTTGCATTTCTGTCATCCTGCACTGAATGCTGAAAATAGTGTCGTAGTTGTCATTTTTATTTAATAGTTACATGAACAACATAGACTCACAATATCTTGCATGTTTGACGGAAATAGCTTGGCTTCATGCTCATTGCCCTTATTTGGAAGTTTGATTTTTTTCCTTTCATGGTTTTAATCATTGCCATTCTAAACAATGATAACTCCAAAATCTTGTTATCAATACCTTTGAAAGCTGTAAGAAATCATCTGTAATTCATGTGGTTATTTATTTTCATTTTGGGTATGTCTTTATTTAGGTACAATTATAGGACCGTGTTAAGCCATCTCCATTGCCCGATAGCTGGAAGTTGAACGAAATATTCTCAACAGGTGTTGTTTTGGGCACTTACCTTGCAGCAATGACAGTTGTATTTTTCTGGGATACATACAAGACAATTTTTTTTTAGGTTATGATCTTCTAACATTATTTATGAACAAAGTACATTGTCACTAGTTAAATGCAATTGGGTGATGTTTAAGTCCAGCCATAATTAAGTAATTTTTTCAAGTTTTACCAACATCAAATCTTAGTAACAATTGTGTTATAAGATTGCAGTTTCATCATTTGTCTTTTCTAATGTTTTTTATGGGTTAAAGATTTGTTTCTTCATGGGTTTTTTTTGTTTCTTGTCATTGTTTATGTTTTATCCTGATGTACAAGGTTTTAAAGTCTTCTCAAAATTCAATTCCAGTATGTAACTCCATCAAAAGCATTTTTTTAATAAAAAAAACTGTATAGACTCTCTAAATGGAATTTTTGGATCTCCCTCACAACTCTTCTGATTTCAAACATTGATCTTACAAATGGATTTGCATCGCAGAATAAATTTGGTGTTTAGACGATAAGTGATAGCAGGGGTGAATTAACAGCTGCATTATATTTGCAAGTGAGTATTGTGAGTCAGGCACTCATCTTTGTCACCCAATCTCGTAGTTGGTCATACATAGAGAGGCTTGGCCTTTTACTTCTCTCTGCATTCGTAATAGCTCAACTGGTATGTAACTTTGTCACACATTTTTCACAGTGGTACATAAAAATTGCTAATTCAAAATTATCGACTCTTTTCTAGTTGTAAATATTGTAATAGTGCGCCATAATTTTGTTACAACCCATTATCCCAATCTTCTAACTTGTTACTTTGAGAACTTTTAAAAACTTGATTACAAAATAGTATTTCACCCTTAAAATGTTTGAAAGCTAAATCTCAAAGAATCAAATTCTACAATGATAACATTCAAATGTATTTGTCCTTTTGCCCTATGAAGTTGTTCCTTGCTACATAGGCTCTTCTTAGATTATTGTATGGAAAAACAAAACCATTGAAGAAACAAAAGACCTATTAGTAGAGTCCAATTTGCCCACAAAGCCTCCTAATTGGCTACTTTTGGCATTACTCCAACAGGGATAATATTTCAAAGTCATTTCAAAGTTGTATAACAATTATTTATTTTTTATAAATTTCCTACCATCATTACAATTCCGTCCAATTTGTAAGGATGCTAGAGCTGGCTAATGTTTATATTTGTTACTATGAATTATCATTGCATAGGACTTTTTATTTAAAAAATGATTATTAATATAATAATTTAATGATAAGTAATAGACATTGGCCTTGATAAATTTCTTTTATTAATATTAAATTTTTCATTTTACATTTTTACACCCCATTTAGGTGCAAGTAGTCAGGGGAAAATGTAATTTTTTTGCAAATTGTAAGTGATCAGATTTGCGGTAATACCTTTAATATGCTTGCTGTTATGATCTTCCTTTATCTCTGATCATGAAATGAGATGACAATATAGATTGTCCTTCTAAAATATATATTTATCACAGCAAGTAACAATTTGTGGCAGAGTTTTTTATAGGAGCAGACTTGGTGTTCAATTGTCTCTTCTTTAACTACAACTACACCCACCTCATATACCATAACCAAAGGGCATGTCCCTTAAAGGGACATGACCCTATCTATGTTGGCCCACAATACCTTCTCAAAATCAGCACCTAGAAGGAGATGTTTAATGTTTAACAAACATAACTAATTAGTTAATGTTAATGCTTAACAAATGGTCATTACCAAGGATCGTCGATCATGCTTAACCAAGGTTAATGTATTAATAGCCTTTGAAATGGTATTCTATGAGAGAAGAGGAATGTGCGATCTGCACAATCAAAATAGTATGAGTATCAAAGTTAGAGTTTTAACAAAAAAGAAAAGGAAAAGAAAATTCATAGAATAACTTGGGACATACATAGTTCGGAAACAATATGTACATATTATTTGATTGCGCTAGACCAGCGGTGATATGAAAGACCTTTATTGCTTTCATTTACATTTTTAAATTAGTAAATACAACCTTGCTATTTACAATTTACTGCCTTTTGGTAGGATACATTAAATAGAACCGATTTTTATTTTACATATTACTTGATTCATATTGTATCTAAAACCATGTGAACTGTTCATCTAGTTTCCATTTTTTATCATGCCATCATTCATTTGATGTTGGGGAACTAGCTCTCTCTCTCTCTCTCTCTCTCTCTATATATATATATATATATATATATATATATATATATATATATATATATATATATATATATATATATATATATATATATATATATGCCTGAAAATGTTGTCTACAGCTAGCTAAGATTAATTGTTATTGTGAACTAGAATGCTGGTTTCTCAAATTCATATTAATCCACAAGAATCATTCTTTATAGATACCAAATATTCTAAGGCACCATCTTCTCATGATTATCTAATATAGATTAATCTTTCTCTGAAGTTATTGTAACCTCAAGCATCTCTTACCTTAGAATCATCATTGATTTGTGAGATAAATTCAAGATAAGTGACCACCAAGGCTATAATAACAATAGGGAAATGATAAAATAATATGTTATTAAAAGAATTCTTTCTATACTTGTCAAAGAAAATTAATAATCAATAGATCTCTATTTGTTAGATGGGGTTGGCTTCAACCTTCCTGTGTTATCTTCATCCTTCAAACAAAATTTAAAAATTACTACCATTCATGTATGAATGAAGGTTCCCAATAAACTATTTTAATTGAATTAAGACCATCCTTCATGAGTATAAATACCATTACAACATCATGACAAGTTTCACTAATTCTTAATACAAACGAGTAATTACTACATATACTCAAAGGATAAGCCCAAATACCTAGATTAAACAAAATAAATAGTTAGATCAGATATTTGATCAAATTAAATTAAATCTTGAACATAATTGTCAAAAAACACCCTAATTTCTATAGAACAATTTATGTAAAAATTACAATTGAGAGGAGTTTTCTACAGACCATACAAAAGTAGCTAAAATTAGTCATTGTTCATACAAGCCTGCATCCACAAAAGCAATTTCCAGGTCCATTAATATTCAAATTCATAACAAAGAGACTAAATTCACATTAGGCTAAATAGTAAATGGCTAGACATTAGCTCTTTGTTAGGATAAACAACCATTAAACCCATGATTGTGTGTGTGTATACATACACTATAGATCTAAAAGCTAATGGATGATATCAAATGAGGAGAACTGAGAGACTATATCTTTCTCCTTCCTTAGTCATTTAACATTATATTTGATTGTAAAATTATGAGGTCATCTAGTTAATTTTAGCTATAACTATCTCTGGAAATAAAAAAACTAGTATTCTCTATCCATTGTTCAATTTATATAGAAAGGCTATTAAGTTAAATACATATAAACAAGATTTGTTGTGCAGGTTCCTAAACCAACTCCTTCTACCAGGGCATTCTATCTACTGCCATCCTACTATAATTAATATTTATGTAACATAAGGTAAAGAAAGTTTAAAATGCTATAAACATAAAGGTATTAGTGACAACATACTTAACTAGATACAAGCTTTGTTATGACAGAGCTTAACCCAGCTATCTAACACCTTAAAAAATGGATCAAAAAATAAGGATTATTTGTGCTTGACCAATACCAATTCCTCATCCGAGCTACCTTTAGAAACATTCATAAAAGTCATTGAGTTTTCCTTAATAGCCTTTTTGGATGAGCTTTGGTAGGCAATAGAATTTTGAAGATCAATCTAAATTTTGTCCAAATCTTGATTTATAAGAGTCAAGTGGATTATAACCTTTAGAATTGAGATAATGTAAGATCCATTCATTATTATCCGTTGGTATGATTCTAGTCCAATGAAGCAGGAAATGTATTTTCCTTTTCATCTCTGGCCAATATCTGCAGTCATATAGATTTCTAGAAGAGGAATTCATTCTACTAATTTATGCTATAAAGGTTCTTCCCAAGAAGAACCACTCTACACAAGGCAGCCATGTATTTTTTTCTAATACCATGCAAGCAATAAAGGTTCCTATAAGCTCACAGTTAGATCTATGTGGGAAGCTATAATCAAAGTAATTATCTTTGAAGAATTTGACCATGCCTCTTTGTACCATGTCATCCATTGCTTTTAAGGATTTGGTTCCAATGTTTAGGGGCAATAGGGCCAAGGAAAGCCATCTCTTTTGAACCCAAGTTATGGAAGGTCCTAATATTGGTCTCCATCTTGGATTGGAAGCTTAATGCATAAATAAGACAAAAAGTGATAAGTAATACAAGGCCTTCTGTCAAAGGTTTAAAGGTAAATAAATCTTGAAGCTTCCAAGCTGATCCTTGGAAATGATGGGATATAGTAAAAGAGGGTGAAGAAAACAATGATGAATTGGATGTTGTGAGCTGGAAAGGAGTTGGGAATGATAAAAGAGAGAGGGGGAGAGTTGAGCATGAGATACATAAACTCAAAGTCATGGGGAAACTAGATTAGCACAATCTAAGATATGAGTTGTGGTTACTAGTTTAGGGTTAGTTACCACTTGTACAACAAACACACCAAATGCAGCAACAATTGCAACTGCCATTCCAAAAATCAACATCAATCCACACAATCTCATTCACAGTTGCAAAAATTGTAGAGATTATTAAATTTGCAACAATATGGTCAACATGTGCAATCCTCTCAACTGCATAACCAACAACCAACACAATCTCAATTACAAATGTAGGCCCAACCATCTTTACAAAAAGATCATTAATAGGTGCAAAAACACTCACAACCACATGCCCAACAACCCACAAAATTTCTTTCACAATTGCAGGCCCAACAATCCTTACAATAGTATGGTCAATAGTTGCAATTTTCACAACAACATGTTCAACAAACCCCATTTGGCCATGCACCAGATTCATAACAACCATCTAAATATGGGTAGCTTCATGTTTCTCAGGCTCTAATCTAGCCAAATGTTGCTTCCTCTCTTTAGCAGATTCCTTCCCAAGCTCAGCAACTATCACAACAATAGTCGGTGCAACAACTATCACAATAGTAGCCCTCTAGTCAGCTATTACAATAGCAAGTGCCTATTGTGTAGAGAAATGTTCAACCCCAACAACACCTTTCATTTCAACAGTAGATCCAGTTGCCTCTAGTACTAGCACCTTTAGCGTAGGCTTCAACTAAATCATAGCAACCACCACTCTTGATGCACCCACAACAAAAGTAAGTGTAGGATAAACATTGTTAATAAATGTAATAACTAGTTCAGTGAATGTGAAATATCTTAAGAATACTTTTTCATGATTTTCATTTTTCAGGGTTATTATCAAGTGGCTCCAACACAATAATCTAGATTGCAGCAAGTCAGTAATGCATTTATGACTTAGTTGTTGATTTATTTAGGACTGTTAATGTGGTATAATATTAACATTATTATATGTTGTTGATAAAGCCATGGACATTCTCAACATAGTCACAAGGAATTGTGACAACTACCTCCACCAGTGCAGTTTCTATGTCTACTAAAACCAAGACTATTGCAGCTATCGCACCAGTTAGTGCCCCTATTTCTGCACCACTGACTTATGTCTGGACAAGGCATACTTCTCCAAATGGATACAAGTATTATTATAATAGTGTGACATGAGAAAGAAATGTTTTAAGCAACATTCTTTTATTCAATCTTGTTAGCTTCACTTGAAACTTTGTGATTAATGTTAAACATTCAAATTATTCAACTTGGTTAATAGAGGCCACTCTTTTAAGTTAAAATGCCATCAGTTGAAAAAAATATGATACAATTTCTTATGGTTTCCAATTTATGTTATCTTGCAACTAGTAGTCATGCTGAAAAAATTTGAGCAACAAAAGGAACTACAACATCCTTGGCCAAAACTACAACAACCTCATCAACAACAAAAGCCTCAAATGCTACAACCCCAACAACAACAACAATAGCCTTAGATGGAATAGTCCAATGCACAACAACAACCACAACTTCAGCAAACCCAACACATTAGCCTCAACTACAACAACAACAATTTTAGTAACTTGTTCAACCTTAATTATTGACTATGAGTTTCCTTTTATATGATGTTCCATGTGGACCATAGTAGTAAAATATAATAGTAATTTGGTACTTAAAATTTTGATATGAATTTTTACTCAGACCTTTGTGTTAACCAAAAAAATAGGGCAACTAAGTTTTCAATAATGTATAAAACCCCTTTAGCCTCTCTAACATGGAATCTTACAAGTTGTCACCTCCAAAGAATGTGGGTGGAATTAGTTGTCCAATTTTTAAAGATAATTTATTTTAACAATAGAAATATATTTCATGCCTATGGAACACTTTGTATGCTTATTTGTGCTCGTTGATGTGGCTTCAAGGAAAATTTTGAAATTTTCTATATAAGTAATTATTGTTTTAGTGTTCTTGATACATTTTCACTTACTTTCTTTTGGCTACTATTACTCCTGAAAATAAACTCTTTTGTTCCTTATCTGTGCACAATGCCATGTAGGCTTAGTAGTCACCATTTTATTTTGAAATGAAAAATACTTTATAATCAATTTTTTCATCTATTCTTTCCTTAAAAAATAAGCATTTATTTTCTATAACTACATGGTCAAAGGGTAGATGTAGAATCTGTTGCTACAATTGCATGTTTGATGCATGATCTTGGTGATGTTACATCAAAATTTAAGGCAATACTTAAAATCATAAGTGGAAGAGCAATACAAGCACTTGACTATGCAGATATTGCAAGCTAAACAATCTAAGAAAGGTAAAAATTCTAATGTACTCCTTGCAATACATGAAATAATGAAAGATAGGATTGAAAACAACTTCAAGTCATCTATCTCTAGAAATCCTAATGCTATACATAACCTACTATAGCCAAATATACTACTAAATATGCTATGAAATGTAATCATACAATGCTATACACATTGTATGATTATTCTTCAGAGGGTATTAGCTTAATGGAAGAGCACTTGCTTTTGAAGTAGGAGGATGGTGATTTGATTTCACTATGCCCTATTATAACTAAATATACTACTAAATATACTAATTATGTGACCAAATAGATCACTACATATAAAACTAAATATATGACTAAATCAACTTCCAAATTAGCAACTAAGTATGTGGTTAAATATACTATTAATTATATGACTAAATGTGTGACTAAATCAATGATCGAAAATAGTGCCTTAAATTAGTCAAATTACTAATAGTAGTTAATATCTAGTCATTTATAACACTATGAAATATACTACGAAGCAATTTTAGTCACCGATTTTGATCCGTGACTAAAATATACTACTGAATATAATACTAAGTGATTTAGTCACTGATTTTGATCTCTGACTAAAATATACTACTAATTTAATAGTATATTTTAGTCACAGATCAAAATCAGTGACTAAAATTTCTTAGCAGTATATTTAGTAGTGTTATAAATGACTGGATATTAACTATTATTAGTCACTTGACTAATTTTAGTCACATATATACAATTTTTAGTGGTTTTTTTAGTCACATATTGTTGTTTTTGTACTAGTGAATTGACCAATATATGTAGAAAAGGTTGAAATATTAGTATGAAAATATCTTTTAAATCATAGAGAAAACCTTGAAACACTTGCAAAATCCCTAGTCTCTCTTTTTTCCACCTCATCACTTAAAACTCATTTTGCATAGTGAGAGAAAAATAGCATTAAGTGTCATATTAAGGTTTAACTTATCACTTCAAACTCCTTTTGCATAGTGACAGAAAAATAACATTGAGTGTCCTATTAAGGTGTAATTGTTGACCATTTTTGCCCCCATTCACCCCCAACATTGACAACTGATCTGAGAGATCTTCAATGGGTTGGATTCCTTACAGAAGGATAACACAACTGATCGGGTCAATGTTGCTTTTATTGGCAGATAATATTTTGTGTTAGCCCGATTCTTTATCTCTCAAGTTGACTCGTCAACAAAGATTTGATGGCTCTCATGTTTTCATGTACCATCTCAATATCTTCTCGAAAGTGTGAGATGTTGTCACACATCTTCATTTCAACATTTCTTCATGTTGTAGTGTTTCTTTGATGGTTCAAAACCTAGAATTGTGCCATGTATGATGATTGCTCCAAACGAGTTGGCTTCGATGGGTCCACGGTTAGCAATGTTATGTCAATATTTATTTGTCCACATGTGTCAGCTCAACTTCTATGGGTTTGCATGTGACAGAGTTTTCTTGTCCACAATTGATCTATGTACTTCTATGTCAGCAGTTGGCAGGGTCCAAGGTTTCATATGCATGCAGACGAGATCAATGATTGTTGTCTCTTTGTGTTTGGCTCAATAGGGTTTCACAAAGACACAAGATGTTACCACATGTCTTCATTTTGGTATTTCTTCAAGCCACAATGTTTCTTCGAGGATTTGGAGCTTGGAATTGCACCATGTGGCAGGGGTCCCACATTTCGTGCTATTTGCTTCCCTCTTTATTGAGATCGCCTTGATATGATGTCTCTCACATTTTTGCATCTCTATCTTGACCCTTTGCAAAGATGCAATGGTTGTTGGATTTGGCACATCATTGGGATCTCATCATTGCATCTCAGTCATTTTTTTTGAACGGAGAATCTTGATCCATGATTACATTTTAGTCTAACATTGGGGGAAGATCCTCATTGATTCTCAACCATCCATTAGAAATAAAGCTCATCTTGATCAACAGTAGTGACTTAATCCTTTGTTGGGAGGAATTTTCTCGCCATTTGGAATGTTCATTTCAAATGGAAGATCTTCATTGATGACTACCATTTATTTTCAAGGAAATTAGATTCCCCACTACGATCAACTCTACATTTTTTGCAGGTGGTTAACACGCCGTGTCATCCCTTCCCGCAATTTTCTATAATGGTGTAAATCAACTTCTTGCATCCATGACACACTATTAGAGCTTGTTCTTCAATGTAGGGTGACTTCTTGGTATTTGTTTGCATGATGTCATTGCACTCCATGCCTCCTTAATACATCAAATGATCAAATCTTTAGTGATTTGATCTCTTACGGCTAGGTGCACTTGTTCTTTGCTCTTCCTGTCACTTCCAACAATAGGGCACTCGACAATCAAATTTCTTTTAATTCTTAGTTATTGCTCTCCTCTACAACTCAACTCCATTGTGGTTGGAGTTTGAGCACATGGTCAAATTTGATTTATGCATAAACTCTTTAAAAGGCATCTTATAATCAATTTCAAGGGTTGGTCTCTTTCTTTGATTCTTTGATAGTAGCCTTCTATGCTCTGGAGACGTAATTTCCCTTGCCTTGGATGAATATAATCTCCTAGTTTACCTTCTTCCACCATTAATTTTGTGCATTCCTTCTTGCCTTTTGTTAGTGTTTCTTCTTATTTCTTCAAGTTATATGCTATATCTACTTTTCTTTTGAATTTTATCTTGGGAAGCTTCTTCCTTGTAGCATTTCATCTAGTTCTTGATTTGCATGTGAGTTGTGAGGGGTAATTAAGTTTGGGGAGTTGTGTATATTAGAGCCATATTGATGTGTAGTGCAGTCTTGGGTAGAGATAAGATCAAACATACTATTTGGTACATCACCTTTTTTAATTCTAGCTTTAGGTCAAGTGGTTCTTCTACCCTTTTCATTGAAAGAAGTAGTTTAGTACACCCTAATAGTACAGAAGCCAACCTTCTCTGAAAACTCAATCTCATAGTTCAATTTCCACAGCTTGGAGATTGTTTGCATGTTTCACAAGGTTGCCTTTAGGTTAAACTTTAGGCAAGGGTAAAAGTTTTTGTGACAACAATTTTTGGCATGCCCAATGGGACACATATTTTAGCTTCATATGTCCTCTAGTTAGTTAGTTTTTGACCTATTCAGTGAGAAATTGAGTGCTTTTCTTAGTGCAAAGGCTGAAAATAAAAATATTTTTGGGTGATGCAAGATTGCTCCACACCTAGGATGTTCTTGCATTAGACACTCAAGGTAATTTGAGAAGTGACCCCATCACATCTCAAGTGCTCAGAGGAAAAACAAGATGGTTAACCTCCTCCCTTGCTAGCCATGATGAATCCTCTACTAACCTCACTTTCCATTTGACTAGGTATTCTTCATAAGTTCTATTCCTTATACATTTTTCAACATGACTCTCTAGTATCTCCTCAATCTTCTTTAGGCAAACTAGTTGTTGGAATACTCCACTGTGTTTCTGCAACTTCATCACCAACACCTCCTTCATAATAATTTGTTAAATCTAAAATGTTGAATACTAGTGAAATATTTAATTTAGTAGGCAAATCCACTTCATAAACATTTCCAAAATCATGCCTTTTCACTATCTTGCATGGTCCAAACTTCATCTTCAACTTATTATATGTACCCATTGAAAAATGCTACTTTCTCAAATTAGCTATGACTTCACTTCTAGTATAAAATTCCTTATACCTCATATTCACATCTGCCTTACCCTTTTACTATGTATTCATCTTTATAATGTGCTTCCTCATCTCCTCATGAATGTTCTTCAAATGTTCAACAAATTCTTCTATTTAAACACTACTTATCTCTACTTTATCCAACTACCTCAATTTAGAAGAATTTATGACATTGCTCCTATATACAATCTGGAATGGTGATTTACTAGTATTCTTATTGATAGAATTATTATATGCAAATCCTACCTATGGTAAAATTATATCCTATCCTTTTGGCTTGTCTCCAACCAAACATCTTAGAAAATTTTCCAAACTACAATTCACAACTTCTATCTATCCATTAGTCTATGGATGATGTGATGAACTAAATTTCAACTTTTTCTTCAATTGCTTCCACAATGTATGCTAGAAATACCCAACAAACTTGGTATCCTAATCTGAAACTATACTCTTTGGTAGACCATGTAGTCTCACCACTTCTCTAAAACACACTTTACCACATGAACAACATCACTAGTCTTCTTGCAAGGAATGAAATGTGCCATCTTTGAAAACCTATCAACCACCACAAAAATAGAATCAACCCCTTGTTGAATCCTTGGTAATCCAAGAACAAAATTCATGTTAACATCCTCCCATGGCTTCTCTAGTATGGGTAATGGCTAATATAACCTTTTATTTTGCTTCACTCCTTTCTCCATCTGACATACTCTACAACTATGTACAAACATCTTCACATCTTGCTACAACTGTGGCCAATAATAATTCTTAGCAACCAAAGCTATGGTTTTATCTCTGCCAAAATATCCATCCAAGCCTCCACTATGCTTCTCCTTGATGAGATTCTCTCTCATTGAACTTCTTGGAATGCACAACTGGCTTCCTTTGAACAACATACCATCTTGGATTATAAAATCCAAGCACTTTGTCTTGTCAAGAGTAACAGGTTCTATACAAGCCTTCCATGCTTCACTAAAATCAAGATCATTTAGGTACAAATTACTGAGTTCCTTGAACCCAACCACCTCAATCTACATTTCTATCAGCAAAAGTTGTCTTCTACTAAGAGCATCTGCAACTCTATTAGACTTCTGACTCGTGTGTTTCAAAATAGATGTATAACTCTGCAAAAACTCAATCCACTTCAAATACCTTTGGTTCAATTTTCCTTGACTATTCAAATATTGAAAAGCTTGATGAACAATATACAAGACAAACTCCTTAAGAATAGGATAGTGTCTCCACTTCTTCAATACTTGAACTATAGCATAAAATTCTTGATCATTAATATAATATTTTCTTTTTTCATCATTCAATTTCTTACTAAAATAAGAAATAGGTCTACCTTATTGGCTCAAAACAAATCCTATTGTAGTACCACTAGCATCATAATCTCCTTGAAACACCATGCTAAAATATGGAAGTACTAAACTAGGTTGCTCTATAACTTTTTGTTTTAACGTATTTAAAACTCTTATCTACTCCTATAGTCCACTTAAATTCTTTTATATCCAATCTCATTCTTTCAATCAAGGGTCCATATATAATGCTAAAACCTCTTATGGAATTTCTATAAAAACTATATAGTTCATGAAAAGATCTTACCTTAGTAGCACTCTTTGGAGTAGGTCATTCAAGGATAGCCTTCACTTTCTTTAGGTCTATTTTTAGGCCTTTTGCCAAGACTACAAATCCTAGGTACACCAACTCTTTCTTCACAAAACTACACTTCTTCAGGTTTATCAACAACTTTTCTTCCCTCAACTTATCAAACATCTTTCAAATATGCATAAAATGCTCCTCTAATGTCTTACTAAAGATCAACATATCATCTAGGTAAATAATGACGAACTTACCTAGAAATTCCTTCAATACCTTATTCATGAGTTGCATGAAAGTGCTTGGTGCATTGGTTAGCCCAAAAGACATGACTAACCACTCATATAGTCCTTCCCTTATCTTGAAAGTAGTCTTACACTCATCACCTTCTCTAATACGAATCTGATGCTATCCACTCCTCAGATCTATCTTTGTAAAATACCCAACCAATCAAACAGTCCATAATATCATCCATCCTTTGCAATGGAAATTTGTACTTGATTGTGATCTTGTTAATAGCATGATAATCTATGCACATCCTCCATTATCCATTCTTCTTTGGTGATAATACTATTGATACAACACATGGACTTAGAATTTCTTGAATTGACCCCTTATGCAATAACTCATGAACTTTCCTATTCAACTCTTCACTTTCTATTGGTGTCATTCTGTGTGCTGCTCTATTTGGAAAAGTGGTTCCTGGAATCAAATCCATCTAATGACTAATCTTCCTCATTGGGGGTAATCCATTAGGTACATTATCTGACACAATATCATAGAACTCTTCCAACATATCTACAACTTCTATAGGTACCTCCTCTACTTCTTCTTTACCATCATTTGGAATTACAAAAAAATACATATGCTCATGCTTCATACCTTGAAGTAAATCCTTTCCATTAACAAAACATTTCTAGCAGCACTAAATACCTTTCCTTCTTTTTCCTTCAATGGCTTCAACTTCTTTTTCACTCCATCCTTGGTCAGAATATAGGTATTTTCTTGCCCATTGTGTACAACATACCTATCAAACTTCCATAGCCTACCTAGCTACGTATGACATATGCCCATAGCTATGATATCAAAAAGTACCTCATACTAGTATATTCAATCTTGAACTTCACTAAGTAGCTCACTTACCATGATGTTGTGGTCATCTTGCACCCAAGTAATATGATATGAGAATGGGTGTTTCTATCTCTTTAGCTTCAACTTTGTGACCATTTTTTCTAACACCAAATTGTCAATACTTCCACCATCAATGATCACATCACAACACTTATTTTCACATCTATACCTTGTGTGAAACAAGCTCCTTCTTTGATTAGGTTCATTCTCACCACTTACCAAGACTCTTTTGTTAACTAGGACTTCTCCTCTTTCAATATCTTTATAATGTGATGATCTGACATGTTCATCAACATGTGCAACTTTGGCCCTGCCTTCTATTTTTTGATTTGTCCTCCCTTGGTAGTAGGAACATTCAATTCTCTATACCCTTGTTCTCCATAGTGAAAAATTTTCCAATGAAAGCCTCCTCTTACAAATCCTTGTCCTCTACCTCTTCCTCTTTGATCCCTATTACTCTAATCATGGAAATGATTGGAATTATTTCTACTTTTTTTCTGACTTCTACTTCTAGCCTCATCCTTGTTCTTCTAATCATCATTTTAGCCTCCATAATATCGTCTACTAGATCTTCCACTATGACCTCTTCTACTACTCTTGTTTTTAAACATTTTTCTTAGTTTCTCCTCAACTCTTAGGGAAAAATGGTATTCCTCCTCAATACTGGTCACTCAAACAAGGCTCATCTCATCTTGAATGCTTGGCCTTAGCCCATTAAGATAATAGGCAACTTTCACCTTATCAACTTCTGCATGGCTGGTTCTAATGAGAACTTGGTAGAACTCTTTGGTATATACTCTTGAACAAATTTTCCCACTTGCTTCAACCCTTATATTTTCTTCAATGGATCAAGCTCATAATCCATAGGAATGAAATGTATCTTCATTTTAGATACCATCCAATCCCATTTGGTGATTTTATCCTTTCCTCTTCTATTTCAATCTAGTTGGATCTCCTACCACCAGATCTTTTCATAACCGTTTAATTTGGCCTTTGCTAACTTGACCCTATCTAAATCTTCAATATCTTCATATTCAAAGTACTCTTCTAGTTCATTGATCCAGTCGATCAATTCTTCTGGGTTGAGATTTCCTAAAAATGTAAGAACATCAAACTTAGGTCTTTTTCCAATATTGGAAATCACCTTAAAAATATTTGCCTCCTCTAGGTTAAGAACTTCCCAAATTTAGCATCCTTTTATCAACAACTGTGATTGGTACATAGTCTTCTTTGTTTGCAACAAGGTTCATACCTCTTTCCCTTGCTTGGTCACCAAGGTTGAAGATACCTTCTAAGGTAATTAGACCTTTAGGTAATGTGTTAGAGTTGAGGTTGAAAATTTGATCTCCATATTGATCATGCAAGCTCTCCTGATTTTTATTTGAAAATTCTACTTCATTTTGCAAGAAACGTACAATTTGTGCATCAAATTCAAAGACTTGCTAATTGATATCATTATTAGGAACAACAGGCCTAATCACCATCTTAATTCTATGATTTTTTCATCTTCAAGGCTTCTTGAGACATCATGAGATAGAACCACTACCGTAAGTCTATCAACATGTTTGTTTTCTTTCCTAGGAATGCTTTGAATATTGAATGCACTGAAATCTTCAAGAAAATCCCATACCCTATGTTTGTAAGAATTGAGCAAATTATTCTTAGTGACATTTTGACTCCTCACTTGATTGATCACCAAATCACTATCCCCATACATAGTTAATGCATGGATTCCTCTCATCTAACCAATTAAGAGACCCTAAATCAAAGTTTCATATTCTGCCACATTATTAGTACAACTAAACTACAACCTAAATGAGAAATAACACCTTTCTAATGTAGGAGAAACTAACATTACACTAGCCACTAACCCATTCTTATTTCTTGATATGTCAAATTACATGCTCCATATCCCATCTGTATCTTCTTTAGCTTTCATTAGGTTAGGGATGAGAGCATCCTTTTTTGATATGCAATATGTGCCTGAGCTAGTCTCTAAAGTCTTAGACATGGGATCAAATTGATAAGCATTAACCCATTCGTCCAAGAGGAAATCAGGTGTATTATATAAGGAAGTAGTAGGCTCATTTTTTGTATCATTCTCATTTTCTTCTCAGATGGTACAATTCAAATTGATGAGGTTAGGAGTATAGGACTCAATATGATGGAGGGCTAATGATTCTTCTTTAATTAAAGCCTTAGTTCCATATCTGGTTCTAAAAAACATATATGACAAATTAGAAGATATGTAGCCACCTATTTCAATAGTGAAATCCCTTGACAAATAGATGGAAAAATGTGGCTTGACTTCAACAATTGATATATCCTAAACTACAATACAAACTAGATAGGCATGTAAGACCATTTCAACATTCCTAAGGATTCTCATGGTTTTGACAGTACTACCATCAAGTTACAACACATCTTTAACAACGAGTTCATATTTAATTTCTAAGGTATCAAAAACACACTTGGGCATTACTGAACTATTGGGTCCTGAGTGAATCATGTAGTTATGAACTAGCTTATCTCCTATGAGTAGAGAAACATAGAATGGAGGAGGTCTAACCTTTTTTCTTACTTCTTGTATGTTTCCATAATAGATCAAGATAATCACACTACTATTCCTCTAATAAGGATACTCTATCCATCTTGAGAACTATCTATTCTACTATGAAAACACATTTGAACTGTCAACCCAGGTATGTAGGACTTGAAATGGGTCAGTACAATATGTGCACCAAGTTCCTTTAAGAGTATTAACACCTATGCTATAGGAAAGTAAAATGCATGAAAGGAATCTATACTATTGATACAGAATAATAATCATACTTGGATTATCAATAGAGAACTATAGAAACTACAAAAAAGGGAATTCTAAACTAGTTAACAATTCAAATATCCACCATGACAGTTTTCCACAAGTATTGTAGGAACTTTTGCAGTAACTATGTTGTAGGACTAATACAATAAATCTATCTTAAATAGGAAATTATAAGAAACAAATCTATTCTACCTAAATCTATTCCACCTCCCAAATGGGCCCCCTTGGTTGGCTTTAACTAACTAAGAACACAACATATAATCCAAAATCACTTTCTCATTAGAATACTGCTTTTGTTACATGACTAAACAATTCGTAAGTAACAAAAAAAAAACAATTTTAGAATCCCCTTTTCAAACTAACTCTAACTTCCCATATATAGAGGATTGGAACTTATTACAAAAACACAACATAAAAACTCATGAGCAAACATCATTAGTAGAAAAAGGGTAGGATTTCAACCATGACTTTTAGAACATTGATTAAGTAAAAGAATAATGGTTTGTAGATAATGTAATAAGTCAATTTTTGAAATAACTCCTTTTGTAGATGCAACTTATCACCCAGAACTAATCTGCACTTCTCATGCTATGACTGGTCATCATCACTCCTTCTTAATGTAGTGTTTGCCACTCTTCATGCCACTTTCTCATTTCCTACAAATTAGAAACATTTTGCCATATACAATGACATTTCTACTCTCATCCAAATATTAAAACATAGCTTAAAATATTTATATGAAATACTACATTTTATATATAATATTAAGAAAGGTATGTTATATCCACTATCCATAAGTTTAATAGGTTCTAGTTGTATTCAACATAAGACATTTACAACAGGTATTTTTGGAAATGTTTTTCTCATGGCTCAAAGAGTAAGTTCAGACTATATAAAAACTATATCAAATTTTGAGACATTAAATTTGCCTCATCATCTACCCCCCACTATACCAATGTTTGTCCTGAAGCATTGTACTTCTTCACCATTGTTCTAAAATCTCCCACTATTGTCTTCCCCTATTTCCCACTTCTAAAGGTGTAAAAGTATCCTCTTGATCATCTCCAATGCTCACCCAAGTGTTCTTCAACTAATGAGTCTAACCTAGTAGCATTTCTTTCATATAGGGGCTAGAGAAGGGTAGGAGGTTAGAAGATTAGTGGCATCCATAACTCTTTCCTTATTTTCCTTCCCAATTGCATTTATTTAGGCACTCTATTCACTGTTGCCTTGAAATTAATAGGGATGTGTGGTTCAGCCTTCCTAAAAGATTCTGGTAGTCAACTCTACCTATTTCTAAGCCCTACAATTGCTCTTTATTGTATAAAATTAGGAAGTGTTTGATACTCTTTGTAAATTTTTTCCCTTTCTTCAAATACTTTCTCTCTAATTTCCAATTTTGACCTTCTACAAGTTAATTTGAACCAGTCCCTTAGGAGGTCATAAGGCTTATGGGATTCAACCCAAAGTGGTAGTGGCTTAGGTTTTTTGAGGTCTCCATAAGTATCCAATTGTTTATCATAATTGGTTTCATTGTGTATCTATGACATTAGAGCTCTTAAATGAACATCCCCTATGTAGAGCAAGGGATTCCACTTTGTTTCTTATGGAATTATGTAAATAGAACTCACACAACAAGTTCTTTTTCCATGAGGGAAAAGTTTGATACACATCATAAAAATCTCAAGCATTCTTAAACTCACAATAAATATTTCTTATTGTCATCATCAACTAGAACAACATAAACTATTCTTTTAAATACATAACATACACTCTTGGGGGTGGTCTATAGCCTGATCGACTAGCTTCAAAACCTTATTCATTTGTTACTTCTACTTTTCCAGTTGCTCCTTTAATGATTCAATTTCTTCATCTCTATCAAATATTGCCTTTTGCATCTGGTCTCTCTCTTGCTTCCACAAGACTTTTTGAAAAAAAAAATGATTGTATAGACCAAACAATATTGACTAAATTGTTGATGATGAACATTCTCAAGTTTTAGATTTCATCTTTTTTTCTCTGGCAACTTGTTGTGAATACTGGGTGTACCAAGAAGATTTATAAGGTATGAGGGAGACATTGGAATATTCAGAGATTGATGGCATGACAGGTTGCTCATTGTTGGGTGCTTCTTTTGGAATAGTAGTAGGAATTGGATTGCACATTTCTGGATTCTCTTATGGTGTCTCCTTGATAGACTTAGCTTCATGTGTTTCTATGTTTTGGGGCTCTACTTGCATAGGAGAATCATTTGGGACATTTTCAGCTGTTAACTTTGAAACTCGGGCATTTGGTTTTTCAATAGAAGTTGGAGATACTTGACCTCGCATGTGAGGGGTTCTATGTAAGGACCTTCTTCAGCTTCGACCACTTTATGGGTCCATTTAGGTGTAGGCATGACTGGAGTAGGTGCTACAAGATTAGTTACTAAAAGAACATACCTCTTTCTTTTTGTTACCTTAACAAAGGGATTTTGCATTTCCTTTTCAAGGTTAGGTCTAACCTTACTCTTTCCTTTACCCCTAGAAAAGCTTAGCATATCATCCTCTAAACTAGACTTAGAAAAATTATTAGGAGAGGGTTCTTTTTCCTTCTTAGCTAGATTTTGAACTGGCTTTGTGGTTTCTTCCTTGTTTTCTAAGTTTTGAGGAACAGAGTTAACTTATGGCTATAAGGTTTTTGATTCAACAAATTCTACCCATGAAATACGGGAAGAATCCCTAAGAGATTGTTCAACTAGAAGCTTAATGAGGACATGATGGGAAACAAAATTTGACTTTCCTTTTTGGGTTTCCTTAGCATTGATACATAACATATTGTAAAGAAATTTGGGAATATTAAATTGCATGTTATGCCTTATGCAACTAAGCAATTTTAAATGATGAACATGTAAGTTCAAAAACCTACCTTCATAGGTTAAATATCTGATAATGTGGGTTGCTAGCTCTAGATATGGAGGTGGAAGAGAAAGTCTCTTACATCCTTGTTTTGTGATGTCCAGTTGAGGGTCACCTTGTTGAGTGAACTATGCCCTTGCAAATCTAGCATCTTGCTCATTTGGATAATGTTCCCCAATTGCCAATAACACAATGACCTCTACTATTCTTTCCTTAGTAGAAACCACTCTTAATCCCAAAACTAAGGCTTCTCCTTCATTAAATGTTGTCATGAATGCCATTGCAACTTCCTCATTGAATTCTATTAATTGCAAGAAATAACTGACCCATCCATAAGCATGGAATCTCTGCACTGCTTCAATATCTGCGAGTAAAATATTTGAATGACTAGCTCATACCTCTTTAGCTATCCTCCCATATTCAAAATGTCTAGCTTTGACTCTTGCTACTACAAAATTTCTTTTTCCCTCTTACCTCTGAAAATTTTCTTTTTCTCTAAGCTTCAAAACTTATTTTAAAAATGTCATATGTTAAAAATGTTGTATGTTGTTACCACTTCTCATAATCAATACCCCTTTGTTTCTGGCATGTAGAATAATGATGCCTTAATGATGGATTTCATTGAGGCTTTAACTACAAATGTTCCCATAATAGCTCTTAGTCCTTTCAATCATGCCAAGTATAAGATATCTTTTCCCAAAATCACAATAAAAGGTATGGAAAATACATAAAGATTTTAAAAATTAATGAAATGGAAGCTATCAGACTACCACCAAAGTATATTCATTGATGTAAAAATGACTAGGATAATGTGGAGGTGACATTTAGAAATTACTACACATTCATGGTGCCCCACTAAATTTTGACAAGTGTCCTCACTTTAAAAATTTTGGTATGGGAAGGAGAAACTAGCTTAAGTCTTATATGATATATGTTGGTGTAAATAGGTATTTACTATTTACACTTTACTTAAGTTTACTTAGGTTAGTGAATTATTTTATTATTTTTCTTTATGAGACACTTAGGAGTTTGCACATCTTCTACAGTTGTCATGTAGACAACATAGAAGTACACAACTCTAATTATGCACATGGTGTCTACACCATAGGAGTTTGCATTATTCACTGGGTTGTCATGTAGACAACACAGTTTTTCGCACTCCTAATTTAGCACATGTTGTCTACAACACTAATGTGCATGTTTCACCTTTGTAGGCTTATCCTCTCATCATCGCACTTACTTTCATGCATAATGGAGGATAATCCATATCTGGTGGACATGTGCCTGGTTGTTGGACTTATCATGATGCTGATTCTGAGGCATTCTAGATGCATCTCAAAGGCCTTTATATTGAGGCACTCCTAGTGTGCTTGTACATAGAATTGAATACTATGCAGTTATTCTGATCATACTCTGATCTAATTTGTGCTTGTGTTTTGAGTTCCTTGGTCTTGGGTAAATTCTTTCCTAAGGCAGATTCCTACATGGTATCAAAGCTGAGGGAGATACTCGTCATATAGCAATTGGAGACCTCATTGCTTCATCTCTTTAAGGGACCTGATTTAGATCCAGAGCATTAACTGTAATTGGGAGCATCTAGAGCTAAAGCAGACCTCGCCACTATGTTCAGAGTGACAATTCGGTGAAGATTGACTATAAATTTGCCTATTTTAGGCCATAGTCAACCGGAAGGCAAATTTTTTTTGCAAATCAGAACCCAAAGGCCTGATCTGCAAATCTGGGTATGGTCTTTTATCATTCTGATTAATTTATTTTCAGATCTGAGATTCTATATTTTTTTTACAATTTTGGAATTTTTTTTTTCAAAATTATTTACGTGGGCATGAAAAGAAAATTTTTTAGGCTCAGGTACTGGGCAATCGAACCCCAACCCTAAACCCGTGTAGAATATTCTGTAGACCGCAGAATATTTTTAATTTATTCTGCAGAGTTTTGGGTGCCTTCCACAGTTCCTCGGAACCCTAATTCCCACACACCAGCAAAATTTCAAATTCTAAAGGATTTCAGGGATGGCATTCATATATCTCACTTGGTGGATACAACACGGTGACCTACTCCAAATCGGTGGACAATGGAAACCCTATGCAGGCACTGCACTAATTATTCACTTTAGAGTCTGACCAAATTCTATTTAAAGAAGCTTACACATAGCGCACAGTCCATGTGGGACTAAAGTTCTATCAAACCTGTCGCGGTTTCAAAAATTGCTCAAGTGCCGCGAAACCACCGTAAGACACCTCTGTCAATGTAAAGTAGACACCGACTGCAATTTGTTTCTTGATAGCTGTAGTAATTAAAATTTGGCATCAAAGGTCGCCACGTGGTAGAAGCCCACACACCCAAGCCACGTTTTCCATCTACTTAGCACGAAATCAAGCATCCATGCAGACATCCCTGTTGTAATGCCCCGCCAAGGGATCCAAAGAATTTCACTAAGTTTACCAAACAATTTTTTTTTTTTTAAAATATGAAAGTAAAACCATTAATAACATTCGTGGAAGAAATAGTAACATCCAATTAAAAGTAAACATAACATACATAACATATTACATTCTTTAAAGATCCCTTAACGTTGAATCACATCTAATCTTAACTATTCATCTAACATCACATCCTTATGAAATAACAAGGATACAACCAACATTCATAAGTTACATTTTCAATTGCTCAATCATCCACTGTACATGACACATGGTATGAAAAGATTAAAAGAATAAACATCCATGTAAGTAAAGTACATCATCATCCAATATTAATCCATGATGCAATTAAAGTAAATGAAACCACATATCATACATGATACATCATCACAAAAGATAACCATATATCACAAACATAAATAACTAAGTGCACGGTTCCTCCCAATCGTAAATAGCATCATTAGACCATCATGGATCATAGTAATCCCTCCGTGCATAACATTCCAAAGCACCGAAGAGATCATTGGTATTATCATAGTAGGAATGTCACTCCTAAAACATCCTACTAACATGCAAAGTAAAGTATAATATATCATCACCTAACATAAGTAAACCATCAATGTAAGAAACATACCAGTAAATACATCCATCATAAGGTATATCATCTATCATAATGCTCCAAGAACATAATGAAGAATGCTCTAGCCACGGTGTCTCAAGCGGATCTCAAATGATAAGAGTGAAAAAACACTACCACCTAACCGCGTGGAACCTAAGTGGTCCATTCCCACCGTGCTGAGGAGACAATATCAAGTCCCAAATAGGCTATCCAAAACACATAGAATAATTACTCTCTAAGTCCAGAAATCCTAAAAGTATACTAACTCAAAGGTTCCATCACACAAAACCGACATCTAATTCCTAGAGGCACATAAAGACATGTAGGAAACCTACTCTGCAAGCGGAAAAGTGTCATCGCATTTATCACGTACAAGTTACCCTGGCAGTTAGCTAAACTCCACGGGTTCATACTGATCTCATGCGGCTACTAGTATCCTCTCATATTGACGAGGCATACTACGGAATGCACAGTCATTGTAGACACCTAAATTTGATTACATCGCTTTGATAATCCTATTTAGTTATCTCTAAAGGCATCATTAATTAAATTTATATTTAATTAAACCTTTGCCACCCCCTAGCTGATTAATTTAATTAATCATCTATAGTCCTAATTGATAAATCAAATAACCTATTATTTATCAATTAATCCTAGGGTATGTGCAGGATCATGGTGTGCCAAAAAGTGGCAATGTGAAAAAAATAGAGTTTGAACACGTCTAAAAGCGCTTCAAAATCCGCTCTGACTTTTTTTCACCTATCCAGGTACCAAACTTGAAAAGTAAGGCCCAAGCCTTATCGGATATCCAATATGAGATCGGATATCGGATCTCATATCGGATATCGGATCTCATATCAGATATCCGATATGAGATCCGATATCGGTGGCATAAAAATTGGAGGGAAAAGGGACAAAAATTAGAGGGAAAAACAAATTTGTAAGTGATATAACTAATTTGAGTTATGAAATATGTAAAGATATAATATATAATCTATAAATATATAATATAATAACATAACTATTATATATAAAATAATATATAATCTATATATTATATAATAATATAATATAATATTATATATATATATAACGTAATGTCAAGATATAATATATAATCTATTAATATATAATAATATATTATGTTATTATTATTATTATTATCTATAAATATAATATATATTATTATAATATATTATTATTATATTTACTATATTTTTATTAAATATAATAACGTAATATATTATATATATGTTATTAATACATATTATTATTATTATCATTTATAAATTATAATCTATAATATATTATTACTATTATTATCATATGTAAATTATAATATATAATATATTATGTTATTATTGTTATAATCTATAAATTATATATATATATATATATGATTGTTATACTATATTATTATTATTTTTACTATATTATTTCTAGTGGAGTCATTTATATGGGTCAAAAGGGCTCACAGGATGACCTATGGCCCCTTTCGACACATTCCATGATGACATATGTCCCTAAGGGATCCTAGGACCCCTAGGGACATATTAGAATAGTTTATATGGGTCGAAGGGGGTCACAGGATGACCTATGAACCCTTTCGACATATTACAAGACAAAATTTGTCCCTAGGGGTCCTAGGATGCTTAGGGACATATTAGAATCATTCATATGGGTCGAAGGGGGTCATAGGGTGACCAATGACCACCTTCAACACATTCCACGATGACATATGTCCTTAGGGGTCCTAAGACCCCTAGGGACATATTAGAATCATTCATATGGGTCGAAGGGAATCATAGGGTGACATATGATCCCCTTCGACACATTCCACGATGACATATGTCCATAAGGGTCCTAAGACCCCTAGGGACATATTAGAATCTTTCATATGGTTTGAAGGGGGTCATAGGGTGAACTATGACCCCCTTCGAAACATTACATGATGATATATGTCCCTAGGGGTCCTAGGACACCTAGGGACATATTAGAATGCTTCATATGGGTCAAAGGGGGTCATAGGTTGACCTATGACCCTCTTTGACCCATTAAATGATGACATATGTCTGTAGGGGTCCTAGGACCCCTAGGGACATATTAGAATCATTCTTATGGGTCAAACAGGCTCATAGGGTGACCTATGACCCCCTTCGACCCATTAGATGACGACATATGTCCCTAGGGGTCCTAGGACCCCTAAGGACATATTAAAATCGTTCTTATGGGTCAAAGGGGGTCATACGTTGATATATGACCCTCTTTGACACATTACATGATGACATATGTCCCTGGGGGTCCTAGGACACCTAGGGACATATTAGAATGCTTCATTTGGGTCAAACGGTGTCATAGGTTAACCTATGACCCCCTTCGACCCATTAAATGATGACATATATAGTTAGGGGTCCTAGGACCCCTAGGGACATATTACAATCATTCTTATGGGTCACAGGGGGTCATAGGTTGACCTCTAACCCCCTCTGACCCATTACATGATGACATATGTCCCTAGGGGTCCTAGGACCCCTAGGGACATATTAGAATGTTTCATACGGGTCAAAGGGGGTCATAGGTTGACCTATGACCCTCTTCGACCCATTAAATGACAACATATATCCCTAGGGGTCCTAAGACCCCTAGGGACATATTAGAATCTTCAACTCATTACATGAAGACATATGTCCCCAGGGGTCCTAGGATCCCTAGGGACATATTAGAATCATTCATATGGGTTAAAGGGGGTCATAGATTGACCTATGACCTTGTTCGAGCCATTACATGATGACATATGTCCCCAGGGGTCCTAGGATCCCTCGGGACATATTATAATCGTTCATATGGGTCAAAGGAGGTCATAGGTTTACCAATGACCCCCTTTGACCCATTAAATGACAACATATGTCCCTACCGATCCTAGGACCCCTAGGGACATATTAGAACTGTTCTTATGGATCAACGGGGGTCATAGGTTGACCTATGACCCCCTTCAACCCATTAAATGATGACATTTGTCCCTAGGGGTGCTAGGACCCCTAAGGACATATTACAATCATTCTTATGGGTCAAAGGGGGTCATAGGTTGACCTATAACCCCCTTTGACCCATTACATGACTACATATGTCCCAAGGGGTTCTAAGACCCCTAGGGACATATTAGAATCCTTCTAATCGGTCAAAGGGAGTCATAGGGTGACCTATGACCCCCTTCGACCCATTACCTCACGACATATGTCCATAGGGGTCCTAGGACCCCTAGGGACATATTAGAATACTTCATATGGGTCAAAGCGGGTCATAGGTTGACATATGACCCTCTTCAACCCATCAAATGACGACATATCTCCCTAGGGGTCCTAGGACCCCTAGGGACATATTAGAATCATTTTTATGGCTCAAAGGAGGTCACAGGTTAACCTCTAACCCCCTTCGACATATTACATGACGACGTATGTCCCTAGGGGTCCTAAGACCCCTAGGAACATATTAGATTCGTTCATATGGGTCAAAGGGGGTCATAGGTTGACCTATGACCCCCTTCGAACCATTAAATGATGACATATGTCCCTAGGGGTCCTAGGAGCCCTAGGGACATATTAGAATCATTCTTATGAGTCAAAGGAGGTCATAGGTTGACCTATGACCTCCTTTGACCAATTACATGATGACATATTTTCCTAGGACCCCTAGGAACGTCTTAGAATTGTTCACGACCCATTATATGATGACATAGTCCCTAGGGGTCCTAGGACCCCTAGGGACATATTAGAATCTTTCATATGGGTCTAAGGGGGTCATAGGTTGACCTATGACCCCCTTCGACCCATTATATGATGACATATGTCCCTAGGGGTCCTAGGACCCGTAGGGACATATTAGAATTGTTCATATGGATCAAAGGGGGTCATAGGTTGACCTATGACCCCTTTCGACCCATTAAATGATGACATATGTTCTTAGGGGTCTTAGGACCCCTAAGGACATATTAGAATCGTTCATATGGGTCAAAGGGAGTCATAGGTTGACCTATGACCACCTTCGACACATTACATGATGACATATGTCCCTAGGTGTCCTAAGACCCTTAGTGACATATTAGAATGCTTCATATGGGTCAAATGGGGTCATATGATGACCTATGACCCCCTTTTACCCATTAAATGACAAGATATGTTCCTAGGGGTCCTAGGACCCCTAGGAAGATATTAGAATTGTTCTTATGGGTCAAAGGGGGTCATAGGGTGACCTATGACCCCCCTCGAACCATTACATGATGACATATGTCCTTAGGGATCCTAGGACCCCTACGAACATATTAGAATACTTCATATGGGTCAAAGGGGGTCATAGGTTGACCTATGACCCCCTCCGACCCATTAAATGATGACATATGTGACCCCCTTCGACCAATTACATGATGACATATGTCCCTAGGGGTCTTAGGACCCCTAGAGAGATATTAGAATCATTCTTATGGGTCAAAGGGGGTCATAGGGTGACCTATGACCCCCATCAACCCATTAAATGATGACATATGTCCCTAGGGGTCCTAGGACACCTAGGGACATATTAGAATGCTTCATATGGGTCAAAGGGTGTCATAGGTTGACCTATGACCCCCTTCGACCCATTAAATGATGACATATATCCCTAGGGGTCCTAGGACCCCTAGGGACATATTAGAATCATTCTTATGGGTCAAAGGGGGTCATAGGTTGACCTATGACCACCTTCGACACATTACATGATGACATATGTCTCTAGGGGTCCTAAGACCCTTAAGGACATATTAGAATGCTTCATATGGGTCAAACAGGGTCATATGATGACCTATGACCCTCTTTTACCCATTAAATGACAAGATATGTCCCTAGGGGTCCTAAGACCCCTAGGGACATATTAGAATTGTTCTTATGGGTCAAAGGGGGTCATAGGGTGACCTATGACCCCCTTCAAACCATTACATAATGACATATGTCCTTAGGGATCCCAGGACCCCTACGAACATATTAGAATGCTTCATATGGGTCAAAGGGGGTCATAGGTTGACCTATGACCCCTTTTGACCCATTAAATGATGACATATGTACCTAGCAGTCCTAAGACCCCTAGGGACATATTAGAATCATTCTTATGAGTCAAAGAGGGTCATACGTTGTCTTATGACCCCCTTTGACCCTTTAAATGACGACATATGTCCATAGCGGTCCTAGGACCCCTAGAGACATATTAGAATCATTCTTATGGGTTCAAGGACGTCATAGGTTGAACTATGACCCCTATGACCCCCTTCGACAGATTACATGATGACATATGTCCGTAGGTGTCCTAGGACCTCTAGGGACATATTAGAATTGTTCATATGGGTCAAATGAGGTCATAGTTTGACCTATGACCCCCTTCGACCCATTACATGATGACATATGTCCCTAGGGGTCCTACGATCCCTAGGGACATATTAGAATCGTTCATATGGGTCAAAGTGGCTCATAGGTTGATTTATGACCCTCTTCAACCCATAAAAATGATTCTAATATCTACCTATGGGTCCTAGGACCCCTAAGAACATATGTCATCATTTAATAGGTCGAAGGGGATCATAGGTACCCCTATGGGCCCCTTTGACCTATAAGAATGATTCTAATATGTCCCTAGGGTTCCTAGGACCCCTTAGGGACATATGTCATCATGTAATGGATCGAAGGGGGTCATAGGTCAACCTATGACCCCCTTAGACCCATAAGAACGATTCTTGTATGTGCTTAGGGGTCTTAGGAACCCTAGGGACATATGTCATCATGTAATTGGTCAAGGGGGCGATAGGTCACCCTATGACCCCCTTTGACCCATATGAATGATTCTAATACGTCCCTAGGGGTCCTAGGACCCCTTGCTATATATGTCATCATTTAAGGGGTCGAAGGAGGTCATAGGTCAACCTATGACACCCTTTGACCCATATGAAGCATTCTAATATGTCCCTAGGTGTCCTAGGACCCCTAGGGACATATGTCGTCATGTAATGTGTCGAAGAGGGTCATAAGTCAACCTATGACCCCCTTTGACCGATAAGGAGATATGTCATCATCTAATGGGTCGAGGGGGGTCATAGGTCACCCTATGAGCCCCTTTGACCCATAAGAATGATTCTAATATGTCCCTAGGGGTCCTAGGACCCCTAGGGACATATGTGGTCATGTAATTGGTCGAACCGGGTCATAGGTCAACCTATGACCCCCTTTGACCCATAAGAACGATTCTAATATGTCCTTGGGGGTCCTAGGACCCTTAGGAACATATGTTATCATTTAATGGGTCGAAGGGGATCATAGGTCAATCTATGACCGCTTTTGACCCATAAGAATGATTGCAATATGTCCCTAGGTGTCCTGGGACTCCTATGTACATATGTCATCATTTAATGGGTTGAAGGGCATCATAGGTAAACCTATGACACCCTTTGATCCATATGATGCATTCTTACATGTTCTTAGGGGTCCTAGGACCCCTAGGGACATATGTCATCATGTAATGTGTCAAAGTGGGTCAATTGTCAACCTATGACCCCCTTTGACCCATAAGAACAATTCTAATATGTCCTTAGGGTTTTGAGGACCCCTAGGGACATATGTCATCATGTAATGTGTCGAAGCGGGTCATAGGTCAACCTATGACCCCCTTCGACCATAAGAATGATTCTAATATGTCTCTAGGGGTCCTAGGACCTCTAGGGACATATGTCATTATATAATGGATCGAAGGGGATCATAAGTCAACCTATGAGCTCCTTCAACCCATATGAATGATTCTAATATGTCCCTAGGGGTGCTAGGACCCCTAGGGACATATGTCGTCATGTAATGGGTCAAAGGGGGTCATAGATCAACCTATGACGCCTTTTGACCCATATGGACGATTCTAATATGTCCCTAGGGGTCCTAGGACCCCTAGGGACATATGTCATCATTTAATGGGTCCTTTGACCCATAAGAATGATTCTAATATGTCCCTATGGGTCCTAGACCCCTAGGGACATATGTCAGCATTTAATGGGTTGAATGAGGTCATAGGTCAACCTATGACCCCCTTTGACCCATAAGAATGATTCTAATATGTCCTTAGGGGTCCTAGGACCCCTAGGAACATATGTTATAATGTAATGCGTTGAAAGGGTTCATAAGTCAACCTATGACCTCCTTTGACCCATAAGAATGATTCTAATATGTCACTAGGGTTCCTAGGACCCCTAGGGACATATGTTGTTATGTAATGGGTCAAAGGGGGTCATAGGTCAACCTATGACCCCCTTTGACTCATATATATTAATAATATACATATATATTAATAACATACATATTAATAACACACACACACACACACACACACACACATATATATATCTATATTACGTTATTATCTTTAGTAAAAATAATAATAATATAAACTATATTTATAGATTATAATGAGAATAACCTAATATATTATTATATATTAATATATTATATGTTATATCTTTACAATACGTTATTATATATATATATATATATATATATATAAAATATTATAATACATATTTACATAGTAATATAAATTTTTTTTTATAAATTATAAGCTATAAAATATTATGTTATAATATATATTACGTTATTATATATATTAATAACACACACACACACACACACACACACACACACACACATATAACTTTATTATATTTAATAAAAATATTACGTTATTATATATATATTAATAACATACTTATATATATATATATATTTTACATTATTATATATATTAATAACATATATATATATATATATATATATATATATATATATATATATATATATATATATATATATATATATATATATATATATATATATAAGGTTATTATATTTAATAAAAATATTACATTATAATATATATATATATTACTTTATTATATTTAATAAAAATATTACGTTATTATATTTAGTAAAAATAATAATAATATAAATTATATTTATAGATTATAATAAGAATAACATAATATAATATTATATATTAATATATTATATGTTATATCTTTACATTACGTTATAATATATATATATATATATATATATATATATATATATATATATAAAATATATTATAATACATATTTACATAGTAATATAATAAAAATAATTTATAAATCATAAGCTATAAGTCTTAAATCCGATTTTCCCTCCAAAATGGGTTGGGATTTCAAATTTTCCACCAAAATTCACCTAGCCATATCGGATATCTGATTTGAAATCTGATATCCGATTTCAAATCCGATATCCGATTTGAAATCCGATATCCGATTTCAAATCCGATATTTGATTAGGCTTGGTATTTACCAAGCCTACCCGGTCAACCCAAAAGACATGTTTGAAGAGGGTTTTAGTGATACTCAGACTTCGGGTAGTCGTCTGACAATGTTATTTTGATTGAAATTGAATGAAATGAAAAGAGTTTTTTAATATTGCTCTGAAGATTCTATCAATATAATTTCTATCAAATTTTGAGATCGATAACTATTTATTAGTTAATTATCAATGAAGATTATTGTAAAGTGCTGATTGACATACTGATTGAAAAACAACTATAATTTTCAAACAGTATAACATTTTTTAAATCTAAAAGTTGCATCACATTCTATGCTTCGCCTAGTATAAGAAAAAATAAAATAAAATAAAATTTGGTAAATTTTCTATTAATTAAGGTGGTCAGACAGGGGACTTTTTTTTTTCGAAAAAGTTTTGGTAAAAAATTCATATTTAATTATTTATTTGGAATAAAAATACTGAAAAATATGCGTCACATCCGGGCATGAGTCTACTTTTCATATCTATAATTATATTAAAAAAAATTATTATTTGATTTTGATTAAGGTGGTCAGACATACACCTACTTTTTATTTTTGCCCTGAAATTTTTGTAGTACTGCATTAAAATTCAACCTTTTGACCAATCAATTATTTTTTTCTCCTGATAAAGCCTAGTAGTTTAGAAACTACATTCAATTTCTTACAGATTATTTTCTTACAAATTTTTGATATAAAGTCCATAACCACTTAAAAATTATGTGTCAAGTTGACATAACCCTAATTTTCTGATTTTTCACTGCCACTTAAGGCCATAGTTTGGTACACCATGATCCTGCACATACCCCCTATTCTTCTATCTAATTCCAAAATCCCCATTTATTAAATAAATCTATTTGATAAATAAAACCCTCAAATCTAATAAGCCCCTAACTTATCCCTAAACCCTTCATTTAGCCTAATCCACCCCATCCACCCATACTAACCAAGCTTAGCCACTAACTCACCCACCCTCATGAATGTCATCCACTTGAAAATCTCTAACATCCCTAATCTAATCCTAAACCCAAGCCTAATCCACCCCCTAATGTTGTCACATTCCGTAAGAGGGCTTAAGACTTTCCTAAGCCAAGGAAAGTCAATAATCTCAACTCCCCCAAAAATATCCCAACCACCCAACAATGAATGCTCTTACAAAAGTCATAAATACTCTTACAAGATCTTACAAGCCATAATGAAGGGTCTTTATGAAAATATTATCCTTTGAGCCTCTTTTGTTGACTCATCCTTCCCTTTTCCTCCATCCACTCACCCTGTGACATGTGTCACTCCCTGATTGGTGCTAAACAAGCACAATCCATGTGCTCCCCTTTGAGTGCATCCTAGCCCTTCTTAAGCTTTTCCCCATCCTTGCATCTTAGCCCTCCATCCCTCAAGCCCTTAGCCTATAAATTGAATCCCCTCCCAAGCCATTTCATCACAAATCTTTGAGCTAAAGTTATAATGCCATTTTGAAGTCAAATCCATACCAATCTCATACATCCACACCAAAAATTCCAAAAATCTCCACTGAAGCTAGTTTTTGAGAACATTGAGCATACATCCCAATCCTTAGGCTCATCTACTAAGCAAGGAGCTAAATCCTATTGGGAGAGTCCATTCATTTGGCTCACATTTCCAATTGGGGTTTCCTCTTTAGTCTCTCATTTATGTTATGGTTTATATGCTAGTTAATGCTTTTGTTTTTGAATAGATTAGTATCACTTGCTAACATATTTCTCATATACATTTTGGCACGCCCGGTGAGACCCCACTATGGGTCATTTAATCATCAATTTCTATCTATATGTTGTTTTAAACTAACCATCTAATGTTTGTTGTTGTTTGAGTGTTGTAGGGTGTTTTGCTTGTTTTTGTAGGTTAAATAATGCACTTGGGAAGAAGACATACCCTCAAAAATCTGAAAATAACAAAAAATTTTAAAAATTCTGAAAAAAATCTGCATTTTTAAGCTTTTTTTTTGCGTATTGTCATCTCCGCAGTTTGGCATCTGCCCCTACAAACTATCGTCTCCACTAGCTACTCTATCATCTCCGCAACCAAATTGTTGTCTTTGTAGTTTGGCATCTCTGACTGTCATCTATGCATCCTAGACTGTCGTCTTCGCAGATCAGTGCCTCCATCAGCTACTCTGTCGTCTCCACAACCTGAACTGTCATCTCCACCACTGCCAACCTGAACTATCATCCCTGCCGCCGCCAACCTAGACCGTTGTCTCCGCAAATCAATGTCTACGCTTGTCTCCTTTTTTTCACCGCAAAATTGACCTGTCGTCTCCGCTTCTTTGTTTGTCATCTCCACAAATTAGTGTCTCTGCAGATCAGCGTCTCCGCAGTTTGGCATCTGCGCCTGATGAACTGTCATCTTCGCCTGTCTTTGTTGCACTTCTATTTTAAAATCTTTATTTCTACACTTTGTAGTTAAAAAAAAAAATTGACTTTTAGTGGTTCCGTAGGATTTAGACCATTTTAAGCATTTTGACGCATAGGAAAAATAGCAAAACAAGTTAAATTTTTTTTTTCCATAGTTAAGCTTTCCTTTTTAAAGATTTTGGGTGACTAATCATTTTTCTTTTTTTGTCTCATTGCAGGTTGGAGCAACTTTTTGGGTGACTAATCATGTTTATTTAGGTTTCTCATAGAATGAACTTGAATGGTTAAACATATTTTCTATTGAATGAATGTTGCTCAAAAACACACTCTTGAATGCCATGGATTAAAATCAAATTCTCGTTGAATGCATGATTAAAACAACAAATCCAATCTTGAATGCCAATGATCAATTAACCATTGCAATATCAAACACTTTATTTGGAGCTTCTAAAATTGAACAAAACAAATCTGTTTTCCACATGCAATTTAGGTAAAGTTTGATTTTTGGACACTTAAAAAACTTCGTTAAGTTAAATACAAATTTGCAAAAATCAATTTGAGTAGTTCCTTGGACTCACCTCTTTTCTAATCACCCATCAATTCAACCATTGGTTGCAATCTCAACGCTATTTATGGGGATGGGTCTACTGGAAAAAGGTGTTAAATGTTCCACAATCTAACTCACTCACTTGGTCTTTGAACGTTTGCTTTAACTTTATCAAAATTATTAAATGACCCAAAACTCTAGATTAAATCGATCACACTTCAAGTTTGGGCACTAAAATTGAACAACTATTGACGTGGAGGGCCTCCGAGCGCGTGCTTGAAATCGAGTTTCACACATCTTTGTTTTGGGCTTAAAACAAAATCACACCAACTCTTGAATGCTTTAAAGAAAATTAATCGATACTTGACGTGGAGGGCCTCTGGGCACGCGGGTTTACTTTTTTGTTGACCCTAACTCTTCTTTTTGTATTCATTCTTCGCTCAATTTTTCTTTGTTGGCACATTTCAAAATTGGAATTGAACATTGTCTCTTAAACATGAGTGCTTGCAAAGTCTAGATCAACACACATAAGAGTCAGTTGGAAAAGGAATAAGCGTGTTTTTTAGCCCAAGGTCATCCAAGTCTTCTCTCTCCTTGTCATCTTTCGAGGCCATCTTGGGTGCATAAGATTAGAATCCAAAACCTTGTTTCTCTTTTTAGGAGGCCTACTTGAGGGTTTCATCACCCCTTGGACGACCTCAACTCCAATGTTCCGGTGGAGTATAAGAACTGGGAGGTGAATCGAAAGACACCTCTCTTGGGATCAAGATTTTGTCACTCGGGCTAAGCCTCAAGGAACTTTATACCCTTGAGAAGTGAAAGAGGAGAAGTGGGTTACCGCTCCTCTCGGCTATGTGACATTTTTTTGGTTTCATCTACAGATTTGGGCCTCACGTACCTTGGGTATATCAAGGACTCCCTAGCTAAACCAACTGTCAACCTTGTAGGCAACCATCTAGGATGTTAATGTGTTTAAAGTGACTGATTGAAATATTTGTAAAACACACACACTCCTTGGCACAAGTATCACATTCTGGGAATCAAAACTTCTATCTGGTTGTTTCTATCTATTGCTTGGTCTTTTACTTATTGAATGCGTGTTTGCCAAACTTGGTCAATCCTAGCTTAGGGCACACTTAGTGTAGTCACTGCCTATTCCAGAAGTTGAACAAGTTGAAGCAAAATAATCAAGGTCTCTCAAAGCCAAGCAAATTTAAGAATTTATGTCGGAACAACCCAAACCCAAATAGAAGTTTCAAAAAGTCAAAATCAAGCCATCTCTGGCATACTAAGAACTTTCAGCCAAGAGAAAAGAAATAACACCAAGCTCGCGAGTTGCCAAACTACACAAAGTAGAGGACAAAATTGCCGATGAAGCACTTCAAGAGGCCTAGTTAGAGTGTACCATCAAATTCAACCAACATCCAAGAGTTAATCCTGCTTATGCCTTAACAACTAGGCATGATTTCTATGATTAGACCCCCTTGTTTCTCCACATCTTCTTGGATAAGCTTCAATTTAGAGTCATCTTTGTAGAAAAGCCAACCATTTTAGGTTATCCCCTTAAGCATTATTAGCTCATTCATCTCATTTAGAACCAAACCATCTAGCCAGCAATCAAAACCTCACCTCCAAGCCTTCAAAATTGTTGTCACCTTGCCAAAAGTTTGCCATTCCAAAAAACTTTCAAATCCACCAATCTCACCAAGGTTATCCCTTTGACAGAGCTTTGTCTAAGGTAATCTAGCTTTGTCACATGTTATCCCTCATCACCTTGAGCTAAAAGTTGGGATCCATAAGTGGTCAATCTCATGTTCTTCCTAAAGGATCATCAGTCTATCCTTAAGTTGACACAATCACCACCAAGCTTGCACATAGGAAAGCAGACCTTTCATACTTTGGCAACATATCTTTGAAGTTAGCATCCCCAACCCAATCCTCCTTAGGTCTTGTCATATAGCTTTGCCTCAACCTAGGAAATCATTTGCATAGAAAAGCCTTCCTCCCTTTTGCATCCACTAGCATTTGTTGCATCTCATCCCTAGGAGCATTTTTCATGCCACCCGTCACTCGCTTAGCCAAGAAGAAAGAAACAATGGAACCCTATCATTTGGATCGAATAGCCTCACCCCCCTTGAGCACTCAGCCATCCTTCAGCCCAGAGAAAGCTATGCCATCACCTACTGACATTGAAGCTTTCATGAACCAACTAGGAAATGCAGTATTGGTAAACGCCATTATAGACAAGAACAAAGAGACAATTATGGCTAATTTTCGAAGGGAAAATGTAGGAACCTTTGACTTTGGAAGACCCCCTCCATTATCAGATCCATCTCACACGTTGTTTGGGAAGCTGCCACCACCCATAGGCTCTTATGATCTAAATTATCCTCAATATATGCCAAAAGAAGAGCCTCCAGCCAATCCATATGATCCAACTGACCCAAACATACTAGCCTCCACTCGAGTTGACATCTCCCTTCCACAAGCCAATCCAACCACCACCACTCCATCCTTGGTTCATACCTCTCCGCTCCAAACCCCCTTTACCCAAAACACCTCACCGTTCACCCCTTTCACTATTGCTGCTGCTGCTCCCCAACCCAAGCTTCCAAATCCACCCATCTCCCAAATCAGTGCTAAGATCTTTGGCCAACCTCAGTAATATACAACAAGGATGTCACCCATGGGGCCAAGTAATCAACCTTTCATCAGCCCCAACTTGTTCACCATAGCCCAAATCACAATCCCATCATTTCCATTAGGTCTTGGGAGCTCAATACCATCAGCCACAAATCCACAAGCTACTACCTTCACTCCACAAAGCTATCAAATCCCACAAGCTACTACCAATTTTCTACCAAGCTCCCAAGTGACCCCAGCTCCCGCCACCACTCTACCAAGCTTTCAAATCTAGCCACCAAGCTATCAAACCCCATCAGTTTCAGTCCCAAGGTTTCAATTCCCACCACCTCCACCACCAACTAATCCATTACCTCCTATTACCAACTACTTTTCAATGCCACTTCTAGGAGGTAATCCACCAATCCAGCCAACTACCAATTATTTGCAGGTACCATCCCAAATGGGGGCACAACCCACATACCTTGGTCAAACCCCACAAGCCCCTTGATCCTTTCCCCAAGCTTCACAACCATCTTATACCTTACCTCTACAAAGCCATTCATTTATCCCATAGCCAACTTATGTTCCTCAATCCCAACCTCAAATCCCATATCAATAGCAAGCCTCACAGTACATGCAGCAATATGCACCACCTCCCCCTCAACAACCCGTCATCCACCATGCAGCTACCCAAAAAATATACAATCCCTATCAAAAAATTCCTCACAACCATCCATATTCAGTGGCCCCATCTAGTGCATACCTACCTCAAGGCACTCCTACATTGGGGGCACCCCAGCCGTCACCTATCAATTCAGAATGGGAGCAAATGAAGACAACTCTGAAAGCCATCCAAGAAGGGAATGATCTGAAGACATTCAAGTTTGAGAATGTGTGTCCTTACCCATTTGACAGAGCCATTACCATGACACCATTTGCTAAACACTTTGAGGTACCCAAATTTGACAAATTCAAAGGAAAAGGAGACCCTGTCACACATATCAACAAATTTTACATGCATTGCCAGGACGTGGCATACAATGATGTCTTCCTCTTGCATCTTTTTTCCAAAAGCTTGGCTGGACCGGCTCTTGAATGGTTTTACAGAATCCCCTATGGCACAATTAAAAACTTTGCTGAATTATCTGAGGCGTTCGAAGCCCAATATGCCCATCTTGTTGAAACAAAGCTATCAATAGTTGACCTTGTCCACACTAAACAAAAAGGTGGAGAAAGCCTTGCTGAATACTTGCAAAGATGGCAAACCCTTACCACTCGCATATCTTGCACCTTGCTAGAGTGCCATTTGGTGAAAATGTTTATTGATAATGCCCATCCCAGCTTGGCTCACCACATGACTATGAACTGTTTGCAGACCTACAAAGATATCAAAGAGAAAGGAATGATCCTTGAGCAAGGACTCATTAAAGATGGTGTGGTCAAGATTTACAAGGAAGCCAACCAAAATAATCACATTCCAATGACAAGTCTAGATATTGGAACAAAAACAAGCATGTTGCAACAGATGGTGTCACTAATACCAGACATGTGAATATTGTTGCTCCTTCTCAAAACCAGTCCAACCCACCATATCAAACAAACAATCAACAAGCTATCAACTACCAATAGCAGAATTACCAAAGCTATCAAAACCACAATCCAAGACCCAACTTTCAAGGGTCTAGCAATCAAGCTAATGCCATCAATGTAGCTATAGGACAAAAGCCCAGATTCCAACCTGCACCTAGAAACTATACACCCCTTGGTGAGCCTTTGGATGCCATTTTTGAAAAATTAGTCAAGCAAAACCTCATCAAATTTCCTCCTAACCAACAAATTGACCCAAGCCAATCCAAAGCTACATGGTACAAAGATAATGAGTACTGCAAATTTCATAGGGTAAAAGGTCACACCACCCTCAGATGCATGAAACTAAAGGATTATGTGCAGGACCTCATTGATCGGAAAGAAATCACCGTTGGTGCCCAAACCTCTCCCAACACAGGCTTACAAATCTATCAAAATGCTTTTCCTCCTCACAACAATCAAAATCCTAGAAAAGCACCTATCCAAAACAACAACAACACCAACAACCGCCAGCCAAACCAACAGCATGGGAAGAACAATGACCACACTTAATCTTATATAGACTATGGTAGCCTCATAGGTTGTATATTCGAGAAGGAGCCTTTTCTCAATGTTATCAATATCGAAGGACCAAATAATGAGTGTGCAGTCACCACTTGAAGAGCGCAATTTAACATCGCAAGCCCACCTGTTCCACCAGCACCATCAGCTCCATCAAAAATCCAGTACAATATCTTGGAACACCTTGGGAACATGCCAACCCAAATCTTCATTTTAGACCTTCTCCGCACTAGTCCTGTGTACAAAAACATCCTTGATAGTGCTCTCATAGAATCTCGTGTCCCTTTAGATATTAATGCTACTAATTTTTGTAATCTTGTTGGACACCTATTCTCCTCATGTGCCCTATCTTTCAAACCCACTGACATACCCATGGTCAAGCTAGATCACACCCTTCCGCTTCGCATAGCCATCATGGTATCCAATTTTTCCGTGAAGAGTAATGATAGATAATGGATCAGGCTTGAATATTTGCACCCTAACATTCATAAAACAAGCTGGGTATATTGAGGCAGATATCATTAGTGAGGTTATCACCATCAAAGCTTATGACAACTTGGAAAGAACCACAGAAGGAACTATTTTGCTGCCAATCAAGGTTGGGCCACTCATCCAAGAAACACTCTACCATGTTATTGATCTAAACCTACCATTTAACATCCTCCTCGATCACCCATGGATTCATGCCATGAAAGCTATTCCATCCACTTACCATGAGTGCGTCAAATTTTTGCATCAAGGCACTGAGGTATCCATCCATGCCGATCCAAAACTCTTTGCTTACTGCAATGCGGTTGAAGCTTCATATACAAACCATTGTCCTAGAATTGACATCAACACATCCATTTCCAGCTCATCCCACACTTGTAATGACCCAAAAACCATCCTCGCCTCCACCCTATCGACCGTGAAGATCAATAACAAAGGCTGTGGAGAGTATAGTCTATCAGATGCATTTGTTGTCGGGGCACTCCCACTTGATCCACACACCCATGGACGACCGACATATCACAAACCTAAGGAGATTCCACCTCCTTGATACAAATAGTTTGGCCCAACAACCTTTATATCCTCGAAAATCCCTCTTCATGAAGAACTCACTCCAGATATTAACAATTGGTTACATAAGGATGCACCTCAAAGAAATCAAGCACACCTTGATCACTTCAGCCAAAAGCATCCCCAAGAACATAAGCTCATCACTGACAAATGGAACTATCAAGGTGGTGGTCTAGGACCATAAGAAAGAGGCATGCAGTGCCCCATCGATGCACACAAGTGGGAATCGAAGTCAGGTCTTGGCTTTGGCATACCCACAATTGGGGGCACCAATGAGAACGGTCATGCTTTTTCAAACATTCACTGTGACCTTGTTGAAATAAAAGACATTTCTGAGGAAGTTGAAAAGAGAGCCTACGATAATATCCTAGACCAAATATCCCTCAGAGACTCTATTCTCCAAGAACTATCCATCCACCTCATTAACCTACCACTCACCCATCTACAACTCATAGATTGGGACCAACCAAGCATCATACACATTGATGAGTTCACATCAGAGGAAGCGCTTCTGAGATTCATGGGAGCCGAAACACCTCACAAGAAAACAAAGCCAGATTCTGCCTATATCTACAAGCTAGATCCCAAGGGGTGTTTTGGAGAAAATCCCCAACCTAGTTCCGATACACCTAAAACTGGAACTAAGGTGAATCCAAGACTAGCTAAGGCAGCGAAGAGAACCCCTTAGCAAGGAAATATAGAGCCACAAGTAGAACATGAGGATTTAGCATTACCTCCTCAACATAATCGACCAGAGATATCTTCTATTCTAATTGAGGATACTAGAGAAGTCAACATCGATTCTTTAGAGATCCCCAGACTTGTTCACATTGCTGCATCCCTATCACAAGACCAAGCTGACCTCCTCTTTGAGGTCTTAAGAGAAAACATTGGCTGATTTGCATGGTCATATCAGGACATGCTAGGACTTGATCCAAAGCTTTTATTTCATCATCTTGCAGTCGATCCACAGATCAACGCTGTCAGACAAAAGCTTAGAAAAATGCACCCCAAGGTGGCATTACTGGTCAAAGCTGAGTTAGAAAGAATGTTAGCTGCTAAGGTTATCTGACCTATCAACTATTCAGAGTGGATCTCCAACATGGTCCCCATCACTAAGCCTTTTGGTGACATCAAAATCTGCATTGATTTCAGAGATCTTAACAAAGCTTGTCCAAAAGATGATTTTCCCTTGCCCAACATAGATATGATCGTAGATCTTACAGCTGGACATGAAATTCTATCCCTCATGGATGGATTTTTTGGGTATAATCAGATCAAGATTGCAAAAGAGGATCAACATAAGACAACATTCACTACCCCTTGGGGAACCTTTTGCTACAACATGATGCCTTTTGGCCTAAAGAATTTTGGGGCTACCTATCAAAGAGCTATGACAGCCATTTTTCATGATCTCATCCATAGCATTTTGGAGGATTATGTGGATGATATCTTGGTCAAGTCTCATACCTTCATGGATCATCTTGCTGACTTGGAGAAAGTCTTTAATAGGTTAGCCAAATATCATCTCATGCTGAATCCCAAGAAATGTGTCTTTGGGGTCACATCTGGCAAGCTTCTAGGCTTTATAGTTTCTAAATGAGGTATAGAGATCGACCCCAAGAAGGTCAAGGCTATCTTAGACATGCCTCCTCCCCAGACACTGCGACAGCTTTGCTCTCTTCAGGGAAAGCTTCAATCTGTTCGGTGCTTCATCTCCCAGCTTGCAGATACGTGTACACCATTTTCAAATTTACTGAAGAAGGATGAGAACTTCAAGTGGGATCCTTTATGTTAGCACAGCTTCGACCATCTCAAGCAGTATTCCATCAATCCCCCTATCTTGGTTCCACCAGTTCCTGGTCGTCCCCTGATTCTGTACATATCAGCAACACCTACTACTCTAGGGGCACTTCTAGCACAACTTGATGACTACAGTAGAGAAAGAGCCATCTACTACATGAGTAGAACCCTAGTTGGTTATGAACTCAATTAAACTCCTATGGAAAAGCTTGTTTGACAGTTTTTTTCTCAACTCAAAAGATTCGCCACTACATGCTAAGTCATACCATCCAACTAGTCTCCAAGATCGACCCTCTCAAGTATATGCTCTCCAAAATAGCACTTACCTGCCATTTGACCAAATGGGTTATGCTCCTTAGCGAATTTGACATCCAGTATGTAGACAGAAAGGCAATCAAAGGGCAAGCTATAGTAGATCACCTAGTTGATGCACCTCTAATAGATGCATATCCTTTAATCACAGAATTTCCAAATGAACATATTTGCCTAATTGAAGAACAACCCCCATGGAAGCTTTATTTTGATGGTTCATACACATCTTGTGGATTAGAGGCAGGAATATTGTTGGTCACACCTTAAGGGGATTACATTCCAAAAGCCTTCAAGCTACAATTCCCTAGCACCAACAGTATAGCTGAGTATGAAGCTCTCGTAGCAAGATTAAAGATAGCTGTAGAATGGAATATCACTGAGTTACAAATCTTTGGTGATTCTAAGATCATCATCAAGAAAGCCCTAAATGAATATCAAACCAAAGATGAAAAGCTATTACCCTACAAAGAGCTAGTTGATCAGCTAACCCAGCATTTTACAAAGCTTTAGTTTACACAAGTGCCTCGAATATAGAACAAAGAAGCAAGTGCTATGGCTACTATAGGCTCACTCTTAGAAATTCCCCAAGCAGCTACACAGTATGAGTTTTTAGTCGAGCAGCTCCTTACACCTGCCTATGCGAATGATGACTCAAATCATGTTTGTATCTTGGTTGGTCCCCAATCCCCTTGGTACCATGAGATTCACGCTTACCTTAACGATGGTATCATATCCCCTCACCTCACACGTACCCAACACCAAAACCTCATCCAAAAATCATCTCGCTATGTTATCATAGGCAATACCCTATATCGTCGGGGTTATCACGATACTCTCTGTCGATGTTTAGACCAAAATGAAGCCGCGATGGTGTTAAAAGAAGTATAATCCAGACTTTGCGGTGCCCACACAAGTGGTATTGTCCTAGCACGAAAAATCCTTAGAGCAAGCTACTATTGGCCTACCATTGAAGAAGACTCCTATGACTTTGTCAGAAAGTCTCTCCCATGTCAGCAGCATGTAAATCTTGTGCATGCTCTAGCACAGGATCTACAGCCTATTGCACCACCTTGGCCTTTTGCTTGTTGGGGCCTTGATCTAGTTGGAACTATTACACCCCTCTCATCTGATAGACATAAATGGGTAATAATAGCTACCGACTATTTCACTAAGTGGGTGGAAGCTGTCCCCCTAGTCTCAGCTACAGGAGTTTAGGTCTCCAAGTTCATCTTGTACCACATTGTTTGCCACTTCGGCATCCCATCCACAATCTTTACCGACCACGGAGGTAACTTTGAAAATCTGAACATGGAAGAATTATGCACTTCACTTTGCATCCATCACCGCTTTTCTAGCCCATATTTCCCACAATGTAATGGCCAGGCAGAGGCAACTAACAAAACCCTCCTCAAAATCCTAAAGAAAGTTGTCAATGATTCCGGCCGTGATTGGCAACTACAAATAAATCCAGCCCTATGGTCCTATCGAACTTCCTTCCATACATCCACACGCACAACTCCATACTCCCTAGTCTATGGTGCCAAAGTGGTACTACCTATAGAGGTTGAACTTCCCTCCTTGCGCATATCTTTGCAAGGGCAAATATTAGATGAAGAATACAGAGTAGCTTGACTCACCCAGCTAGATCTCTTAGACAAGAAGCGACAAAAAGCCTATGATCATCTCACCGTCTATCAAACTCATCTCAAAAGGAATTTCAACAAGAAGGTGCTTCCACGACACTTTCAGCCAAGTGACATGGTCTTCAAAGAAAACATGAAAGTCCAAGCAGATTGAGAAAAGAAAGGCAAGTTTGAACCTACATGGCTTGGTCCTTATGTTGTCACTGCTTCCTTTGGCTCCATAGCCTATCAGCTATCTACACCAAAAGGAGAACTCTTGAATGATCCTACTAACATTAGTCATCTCAAGAAGTTCTATCCTTGAAGATCCTTGGTATACCCAGCTTTTGACAAATTCAAAAAAAAAAAAGTAAAGAGAAATAAAGCGTTCAATGGTGAAAACTTGGCAATTCAAGCGCCTTGGATAGGTACCTTGGTGAAAACCTGGTAATTCAGGTGCCTTGTGTACTAAGACTAATCCATTATCTATCACTATCCTATCCCTCATCCATTCAACCACCATCCCATAAAAACACCTGCTTGTTCCCTTGGTGTTCCAACCAAATATCCAAAATCTAATGGAGCTTGTAAATACCTCCTGTACAGCTTATAAATTTTGTACCTTAGCTTGTAAATCTTGTACCAAAGCTTGTATTATACCTTGTAAATCTTGTACCATACCTTGTATATCTAAATCTTGTCCAAAGCTTGTACCATATTCCAGCTTGTAAATAATCTTGTATCCTAGCTTGTATCCTATCACATGCACACAAAGAACCCCATTTTCACTTAAGATTTTTGCAAACCATCTAACTATCCACCTATCAACTATTGCAGACATCCCACCCTTCATAAACATTTCCATCTCACAAAACCCAAACATGAACACAACCTTGTACATTTGTAACATATCTTGGTCTGTCAGCTTGTACATCCTCTTTAGCTTAGTACCATTGTATCTATCCAGCTTTCGTGTCAGTTCATCCTTGGTCAACATCTTGCACACATCACACAACCCTTGGTTAGCTATCCCAATGCATCCTTTAGCTAGATCTCCTGTCACCAAAGTGTTATCCTTCTTAGTTCAGCTTGCCAGACGCATCACTCATCCAGATCCATCAGCTTAGGTGCTCTCCAATAGATCCTTGCAGGATATAGCTTTTCTCATGTCTGATCTTGGTCTGTTAGTACCTCATCCTACCCATCTCATTGGCAAACGGTTCTCTTTTGGATTTTTGCTTTCTTTTGATTTGGAATCTTCCCTTTTGGGTCTTGAAGTATCTTTTCCAAACAATCTTTTTGTTCCCTCCTCAAAGTTGCCATGATCTTCCATATCATGGTATGCCACAAATGGGGAAATTAGAGCGTAAGGTTTTGATCATGTCTTTTTCTTGTTTTTCTTTTTTGCTTGTGGGTTACCCAATATCGGTTCCACACTGCTTCCTCTGGAATTCATGTGTGATGCTAGGGCAATCCTTGCATATTTTTTTTGAGTCAGTTTGTCAGTCCTCTGGATGGTTGGTGAAAAGGCTTTGATGTTCTTGGTAACCTTGAAAATTAACCAACAATCCTATAGCAAATCTAGTGCTCAACTACATGGTGGTACTTCTCTTTGAAGTATCCCCCCACTCAAAAAGCTTCAATGGATTCCCTTCATCTCCATTATCCCCCATCCATATCCAGCATCCATCTCTCGTACCCTAGCTTGTGCAACTGTATCTCTCAGAATCAACCATCACTCTTAGCTTTAGGGATCCACAATATTAGTCTTAGGGATCCACCAATCAAATCAATCCAACAAGCCTCATCTTTCGAGATCCACAATCCTAGTCCTAGGGATCTTTGAAACCCATCTTCTGCCAATCTGACTCTTTGAAATCCTATTGCATCAGCTTTTTAATCCCCTCCTCCATCTCCCCAACCTAGATTCCTTTTATAGCACTCCGCTCCTTCATCCTCCCCCCAATCCCGAAAGTCTTAAGCTTGTTTCCTCTTGTGCATCTAATAGCCCTTTATCATTCTCCCATAGTGAGAGTTTGAGCTAATTTAGCCCCTTCTCTTAGCCAATCTGAGTCTCCTTGCCTATCTCGAATTCTTGTACTTTTTAAGAAGCCGTTGAGCCTCATTTCTCTCTCTGTCACCTTCTTGAGGGGGCATCATCTAAGTCTAGTCTCTCCACTTCTTATCTGAGACTAGGGCAACCTTGTTGCTAAAACATCTTCCTCGTGTCGTCTTCATTTGAACTTCTTTGAAATAGTGTTGTCTCAACACTATGTCAAAGAGGGGCAAAATGTAGACACCTAAATTTGATTACACTGCTTTGGTAATCCTATTTAGTTATCTCTAAAGGCATCATTAATTAAATTTATATTTAATTAAACCTTTGCCATCCCCTAGCTGATTAATTTAATTAATCATCTATAGTCCTAATTGATAAATCAAATAACCTATTATTTATCAATTAGTCCTATTCTTCTATCTAGTTCCAAAATTCCCATTTATTAAATAAATCTATTTGATAAATAAAATCCTCAAATCTAATAAGCCCCTAACTTATCCCTAAACCCTTCATTTAGCCTAATCCACCCCATCCACCCATACTAACCAAGCTTAGCCACTAACTCACCCACCTTCATGAATGCCATCCACTTGCAAATCTCTAACATCCCTAATTTAATCTCAACCCAAGCCTAATTCACCCCCTAATGTTGTCACATTCCCTAAGCAAGCTTAAGACTTTCCTAAGCCAAGGAAAGTCAACAATCTCAACTCCCCCAAAAATATCCCAACCACCCAACAATGAATGCTCTTACAAAAGCCATAAAGACTCTTACAAGCTCTTACAAGCCAAAATGAAGGGTCTTTATGAAGATATTATCCTTTGAGCCTCCTTTTTTTACTCTTCCTTCCCCTTTCCTCCATCCAATCACCCTGTGACATGTGTCACTCCCTGATTGGTGCTAAACAAGCACAATCCATGTGCTCCCCTTTGAGTGCATCCTAGCCCTCCTTAAGCTTTTCCCCATCCTTGATCTTAGCCCTCCATCCCTCAAGCCCTTAGCCTATAAATTGAATCCCCTCCAAAGCCATTTCATCACAAATCTTTGAGCTAAAGTTTAATGCCATTTTGAAGCCAAATCCATACCAATCTCATTCATCCACACAAAAAATTTCAAAAATCTCCATTGAAGCTAGTTTTTGAGAACCTTGAGCATACATCCCAATCCTTAGACTCATCTACCAAGAAAGGAGCTAAATCCTTTTGGGAGAGTCCATTCATTTAGCTCACATTTCCAATTGGGGTTTCCTCTTTAGTCTCTCATTTATGTTATAGTTTATATGCTAGTTAATGCTTTTGTTTTTGAATAGATTAGTATCACTTGCTAACATATTTCTCATATACAATCACAACCATGCGTTCTCACTACTTCCATCCTAGCCTATACAAGCACTCAAGGCATGGGCAAGAATATCAAAACAATTATCTTTTTAGGTTCATTTAATCTTCATTTAGTGTGTAAATATTATCACTTATTAACCAAACTTACAATGAGTTACCCTTGCAGCCACTTAGGGCCTCGGCCTCCATTGCAAGCCACTTCCCGACACTACAAGTAGATTACTTACCCTAAGCTCATGGAATCATAAAATCACCACAGTCCTGTACAAGCGACTGTAAAGAAAATCCAAAAGATAATCCATAAAAAGAATTGTCAAATATCCACAATATAAGCATCAAATGTCCATAATAAGAATCATCAAATCTCCAAGATAAGAATCATCAAATCTTCATGAGAATTTGAAAAGCATTCATAGAAAATCATGACCACAGCAGTTCTCTATTGGCAACTGAAAGCATCACTGATAATCATAAGTATCCATTGGTTCTCAATAACTAAAATATATCTTAAAATAAATCACAATATCCATTGGTTCTCAATAACCAAAATATATCTCAAAATAATACTAATCGAAGAGTCCAAAATGGTTGAGTCAAACATGTCACAATATGACATCATCAAGAAATAAATCCACATTCAGTCCCATCATGGTGACTAGAAAATAATCCAAAGATAACTAATCGATGACTCAAAAATGATTAGCTCAAGTGTCTCATACACATACATGTCAGCTTCACACATGAAGATTGATGAACAAATAAAAACATTTCATAGAGCATACGATCACATAACCATGGTTGGGCTTATAAAGATCAAGACCAAATAAAACCAACATGCCATCACATCTCATAACCCTCGAGCCTCTGGTAACAACCTAGGACTGGTCAACACTAGTCAACCCAAAAATCAAAAACAAGAAGCATAAAAAATACACGATGCAAATACATGTTTTGGTTTAATTAAATTACATAGTTGAATTAAGTGTAGAGCTTCAGTGTTCATTTCAAGTATATTTCAAGTGTCTAAGTTTCATCATTTGACCTAAAAGTCAACCCATTGTTCCCCGATAGCATTATCCTTCCATTATTAAGAATTACATTATAAGAATAACTTAAAGATAAATATTCACTAAACTGATCATCATTGACCTTTAATTAGCATGTTCTCTTTATTTAACTAAGATCCATATTCAATTGATTAACTCTTCTTTAATGTTCAACTTTTCGAGATAATCAAGGATCATTATTCATTATAATATAAGAAAGCCAATTATCAATCTTCAAATAAGAGATCATAACTTTATTAGAATGATTCATCGGTTCACAATCCTTGACCTTTTATCATTCTAATAATTCTCAATTATATATTACTAAGTTTTCACCATTAAAATATCTAAAGTCATTGTTCAAGTCATCGGAATAAAACCTATCAACTTTGATATCAGTATTTCTACAATCTCATTAAAAGAATTATACCAATTAAATCTCCATTACATGACTTAATTATTAATTAAATCCAATTAACTCTAGCTAATTGATTTAATTAATAATTACATAATCATAGCAATGTTCCAATTAATAACTAACTAGAATTCTGTAAGATAAAAGTCAACTATAATCCAATACTCAAATGATCCTATTAATAATTCAATAATAATAACTTGTCAATATTTATTAGCAAGCTATATTAGGAATCTTATTAATAAATCTATAATGACCACATTCGTCATACTTTCAATGAATACTAATATTCCCTTGATAAAACAATTAAAACTCTATTATCAATTAAATCTAATTAATTTTACGATTAAATTAACTAGTAGCTATGTCAATAACTACATGATTATCAACTGATAATAGTTTCGTTTATTAAGAGTCAACTATGTATCATTCCATCAATTGTCAAATTATTACTTTGCTAATAAAAATTATAATAAATCTCCAATATTAATATCTCAACTAAATACCTCCTATATTGGTTGATAAATAGATTAATTATACTTCTTCTACTATTAACTAATCTTAATTAAATTAGATTAGTTAATAAATCATATAAAACTAATGCATAAAAATAAGATTCTACTAAGGAAAGATTGCAATAATATCTTTAATTCATTCCATGCTTTGATATATTATTTTTGTGAAGTTTAAGCATAAAGAACTCTTGGTTATGAGAAATGGAGAAATATACGTCCTTGAATAAAACAGTCCCAGTATGAGGGTCATATCTCCCTAATGAACCGTTGGATTGGGCTGAAATTGAAATATGTTGGAGAGGGCCAAGTTGCGCCACTTCTGACTGGAGCGATTGAATAAATTCGATCACGATAAAAAGTTATGAATGACTGAGTTCGGGTCTATCCAAGGGGCAGCGACAGGGCAATTTGTGATGAATTAAGAATTTCTCCTAAAAGGTAATTGTTCTCTAAATTTACCCATTCATCCATCTAATAGGTTTGTCCATACGCATCTGAAAATATAATTTGATAGAAAGATTACATCTAACCATTCAAATTTTCAACTTAAAATTTCTATTTTAATTTCAAATCTTTCTATCTAATTTCACAATATAAATTCGAACCCAAACCCGATTAAGATCTAATTTCTTTCTCATTTGGAACTAGGGTTTTCTATTGTTTTCTTTGCAACCCTACATATCTAGATTCTAATTTCAAATTGTAGATTCAATTACAAAGAGTATTCAAACACATATAACAGACACGATGAAGACATGAAGAGAAATAGTTCAAAGAGAATATGCGAATATCACGAGTGCACCTGAACACTGACGCTAATCCGCCATGCCTCAGAAGTCCATAGAAAATCCCTTTCTTCTCCATCATTCGCAATTCATCCAAGACCCAAGCCAACCGAAAATGTCCAAGTGACTAGAAGTGCTAGAAGAATCATAGAAGCATATAGAAACATATGAGTATAAGAGCTTCTCCAATGCATGTAAGCTTTGAAGCTTCCATTTTAGCTTGAAGCTTGTAGCTTTCATTAAGCTTGTAGCTTGTAGCTTCCATTAAGCGCAGCTTGTCCAAACACACTAGGAGAGCCTCTATTTAAAGGCCTCTAAGATGCATCTAGAATGTCTCTAGAAACAACTAGAAGATAAGCATGACAACCAAGCATGAGTCTTCTCCAACCTTCTAGATGAGTCTTAAGGTTGTAGACACCATGTGCTCAAATAAAATGCTAACTTCTAAGTGTAGACAACTTGTGCATTCTTAGAGTGCAAACTCTAGTGTTGTCTACATGAAAACTCATGAGAATTTGCCAACTTCTATGTGAGCAAATATTAAAATAATACACATTAATTAATTTAATATTTACTTTTACTCTTTCCAATTTAATTAATTTATTTATTAAATCTCATGCACTAACTTTAATATCTCCACTTTTCAATCTTAATATATTTATATTTTAGTCACATGAAATCTAGAATCTTTTAATAATTTTAAATATATTTTCCACTTTTAAATTTCATTTTTCAAAACTTAATTGCTAAAATATTTATTAGCTTTAATAATATTATTATTTAGCCATTTATTTAAAAATGAGTTCCAAATATATTATTATTAAAATAAATATTGTCACATTTAAAATTTAAACTTTTAACTTCTTATTTTCAAATTTAATTATTTTATTTAATTAATTTTATAATTAATTAAATAAAATAAATAGTTAAATACCATATTAATTTTCTATTTAATTAAACCATTAATTAAATTTTTTAATTAGACTTAATTAATAGAAAATACATCAAAGATTCATAATGTAAAAATATGAAAACCTTCATCGCCAAAATACATACAAAATCAAACCAAGGGTTAATATCATGAATTATGTCATCTGACATATTCGAAGGGTACTCAACTTAGATACTTGTCCTAATTCTCAATTAGGACAAATGGCTTAAAGGGTTGGGATTTGGACTTGAGAATTTATCTCCTCTCTCTTATCATTGAGATAATGTGATAGGGTACGCTCATCCTGGCAATTCAAGGAAGTCGATACCTGGTACCTACAACTTGCATAAAAACCATGCATGTACAAGCACAATATATACTAAACTAAATAGGCAATGGCAAGAAGTGGTGCATCGTGTAGATCCCAACAAGCAGGTGACTATGACTCCCTTCCTTAAACACATCAGACATGCGATACAAAAAGCAAACACGCACACCATACACATGCAAGTATGGGGTAAGTATCCATAAGAAAACACATATGATAATAAACCATCTAACTAATCATCATCAATAATTGAAAGCAATATAATGATCATCATGCATACATGAAAAATAAAGTCTAAGTGATCTCATCACATAATAAACTGAATCCATAGCACAATAACTGATAATCTCAAAACAATGCTACTAACCATCAACATAAAACCAGCTCTAAAAGAGTTCAGCAATGATAACAAAATGTGAACTAGGAGCAGGCACTACACCCACCCCCCCTGGGATTAGGCTTACTCTTGAAAGCCTACAAGAATGAAAAAACTAAGATACTCACTATGTGGGTCCCATTGATCCCTTTTCCTCCCTACAGGGGGATATGATTCCACTAAGAATATTACAACACACTTAGAGCAATATGATTTTGGTTTAATGGTAAATCAAAAACCACATTGATCCAACATTCGTTCTTTTAACAACTACTAAAATAGATCCCTTAATACATTCTAAACAAGAGAAACTTAATGCTTGCAAAGATATTCAAGGGCATACTACCTAGAATGAGTTTCAATTTTCAGTTTTTCCCTTGTTTAGGTTTAAGTAGAATTTTTAGTTAAGCAAGCTAAGTGTTGAAGTATGAAAAATATGTAAGTAGTAGTTTAAGTTCTTTTTCAGTTCACCTAGCTTCAAGTTTTTAGTTTGAAAGAGATACACATGATAGTTCAAAGTTTTCATTTTGATCAACTAGTTAACAACTAGTGGCATTCAAATATACCTAGAGCTCCCAATGTTGAAACTTGAGCTCTGATACCAAATGTAATGCCCCGCCAAAGGATCCAAATAATTGCACTAAGTTTACCAAACAATTTTCTTTTTTTTTTAAACATGAAAGTAAAACCATTCATAACATTTGCGAAAGCAATAGTAACATCCAACTAAAAGTAAACATAACATACATAACAGATTATATTCTTTAAAGATCCCTTAACATTGAATCACATCTAATCTTAACTATTCATCTAACATCACATCCTTATGAAATAACAAGGATACAATGAACATTTATAAGTTACATTTTCAATTTCTCAATCATCCACTGTACATGACACATGGTATGAAAAGCCTAAAAGAATAAACATCCATGTAAGTAAAGTACATCATCATCCAATATTAATCCATGATGCAATTAAAGTAAATGAAATCACATATCATACATGATACATCATCACAAAAGATAACCATATATCACAAACATAAATAACTAAGTGCACGGTGTATATGATAAATATGTTAGCAAGAAATACTAATCTATTAAAAGAACAAAGCATTAACTAGCATAAAAATCATAACATATATAAGAGACAAAGTGAAAACCCTCAAATGAGAATATAAGCTATGGAATGGCTCTCCCAATGAGAATGATCACTTGATTTAGAGATGAGTCTATTATGTGGATGTGGGATGTATGCTCAAGGTTCTCAAAATAGCTTCAATGGAGATGGAAATGGAAAATTTGTAGCTTTGTGAGCTTTCAATTTGGCATTATAAGGGTATGGTTAAGGCTTTTTCTTCTCAAACTAGCATTATAACTTTAGCTCAAAAGGTTGTGATGAAATAGCTTGGGAGGGGATTCAATTTATAGGCTAAGGGCTTGAGGGATGGAGGGCTAAGATGGAAGAAAAGATGAAAGCTTAAGGAGGGCTAGGATGCACTCAAAGGGGGGCACATGGATTGCGCTTGTTTAGCACCAATCAGGGAGTAACACATGTCACAGGGTGAGTGGATGGAGGAAAGGGGATGGATGAGTCAAAAAAAGAGGCTCAAGGGATAATATCTTCATAAAGACCCTTCATTATGGTTTGTAAGAGCTTGTAAGAGTCTTTATGGCTTTTGTAAGAGCATTCATTGTTGGGTGGTTGGGATATTTTGGAGGGAGTTGAGATTTTTGACTTTCCTTAGCTTAGGAAAGTCTTAAGCTTGCTTAGGGAATGTGACAACATTAGGGGGTGGATTAGGCTTGGGTTTACGATTAGATTAGGGATGTTAGAGATTTTCAAGTGGATGGCATTCATGAGGGTGGGTGAGTTAGTGGGTAAGCTTGGTTAGTATGGGTAGATGGGGTGGATTAGGCTAAAAAGGGGGTTTAGGGATAAGTTAGGGGCTTTTAGATTTGAGGATTTTATTTATCAAATAGATTTATTTGATAAATGGGGATTTTGGAATTAGATAGGAGAATAGGATTTAATTGATGAATAATAGGTTATTTGATTTATCAGTTAGGACTATAGATGATTGATTAAATTAATCAACTAGGGGATGGTAAAGGATTAATTAAATAGGAATTTAATTAATGATGCTTTTAGAGATAACTAAATAGGATTACCAAAGTGGTGTAATCAAATTTAGGTGTCTACATTTTGCCTCTCTTTGACATAGTGTTGAGACAATACTATTTCAAAGAAGTTCAAGTGAAGACGACATGAGGAAGATGTTTTAGCAACAAGGTTGCCCTAGTCTTGGATAAGAAGAGGAGAGACTAGACTTAGATGATGCCCCCTCAAGAAGGCGGCGAGAAGAGAAAGCGAGGCTCGATAACTTTTTGAAAAGTACAAGAATTCGAGATGAGCAAGGAGACTCAGATTGGCTTAAGAGAAGAGGTTAGTTAGCTCAAACTATCACTACGAGAGAATGATAAAGGGAGAATCAGAGACACAAGAGGAAGAAAGCTTAAGACTTTCAAGATTGGGGGAAGGATGAAGGAGTGGAGCGCTATAAAACGAATCTAGGATAGGGAGATGGAAGATGGGATGATAAAGCTGATGCAATAGGATTTCAAAGAGTCAGATTGGCAGAAGATGGGTTTCAGAGACCCCTAGGACTAGGATTGTGGATCTTGAAAGATGAGGCTTGGTGGATTGATTGGATTGGTGGATCCCTAAGACTAGGATTGTGGATCTCTAAAGCTAAGAGTGATGGTTGATTTTAAGAGATGCGGTTGCACAAGCTGGGGTAGGAGAGATGGATGCTGGATATGGATGGGGGATAATGGAGATGAAGGGAATCCATTGAAGCTTTTTGAGTAGGAGGATACTTCAAAGAGAAGTACCACCATGTAGTTGAGCATTAGATTTGCTATAGGACTGTTGGTTAATTGCCAAGGTTACCAAAAACATCAAGGCCTTTTCACCAACCATCCAGAAGACTGACGGACTGACTCAAAACAAACAAACAAGGATTGCTCCAGCATCACACATGAATCCTAGAGGAAGCAGCGTGGAAACAAAACTGGGTAACCCACAAGCAAAAAAAAAAACAAGCAAAAGACATGATCAAGACCTTATGCTCAAATTGCCCCATTCGCAGTATACCATGATATGGAAGATCGTGGCAACCTTAAGGAGGGAACAAGGAGATTGCTTGGAAAAGATACTTCAAAACCCAAAACCAAAAGATTTCAAATCAAAAGAAAGTGAAAATCCAAAAGAGAACTGTTTGCCAACAAGATGGGTAGGATGAGGTACTAACAGACCAAGATTAGACATGAGGAAAGCTATATCCTGCAAGGATCTATCAAAGAGCACCTAAGCTAATGGATATGGATGAATGATGCATCTGGCAAGATGAACTAAGAAGGATAACACTTTGGTGATAAGAGATCTAGCTAAAGGATGCATTGGAATAGATAACCAAGGGTTGCGTGATGTGTGCAAGATGCTGATCAAGGAGGAACTGACACGAAAGCTAGATAGATACAATGGTACTAAGCGAAAGAGGATGTATAAGCTGACGGACCAAGATATGTTAAAAATGTACAAGGTTGTTCATGTTTGGGTTTTGCGAGATGGAAATGTTTGTGAAGGGTGGGATGTCTATAATAGTTGATAGGTGGATAGGTAGATGGTTTGTGAAAAGCTTAAGGAAAATGGGATTCTTTGTGTGTATGTGATGGGATACAAACTAGGATACAAGCTTTGGACAAGATTTGGATATACAAGCTATGATACAAGGGGGGATACAAGATTTACAACATGGGGTACAAGATTTACAAGCTGAGGTACAAAATTTACAAGCTGTACAGGAGGTATTTACAAGCTTCATTAGATTTTGGATATTTGGTTGGAACACCAAGGGAACAAGCAGGTGTTTTATGGGATGGTGGGTGAATGGATGAGGGATAGGATAGTGATAGATAATGGATTAGTCTTAGCACACAAGGTGCCTAAATTACCAGGTTTTCACCAAGGTACCTATCCAAGGCACTTGAATTGCCAAGTTTTCACCATTGGACGCTTATTTTTCTTTATTATTTTTTTGTATTTTTCAAAAGCTGGGTATACCAAGGATCTTCAACCATAGAACTTCTTAAGATGAATGATGTTAGTAGAATCATTCAAGAGTTCTCCTTTCGATGTAGATAGCTGATAGGCTCTAGAGCCAAAGGAAGCAGTGATAACATAAGGACCAAGCCATGTAGGTTCAAACTTGCCTTTCTTTTCTCGATCTGCTTGGACTTTCATGTTTTCTTTGAGGACCATGTCACCTGGCTTAAAGTGTCATGGGAGCACCTTCTTGTGGAAATTTCTTTTGAGATGAGTTTGATAGACTATGAGATGATCATATGCTTGTTGTTGCTTCTCATCTAAGAGATCTAGTTGGGTGAGTCTGGCTACTCTGTATTCTTCATCTGATATTTGCTCTTGCAAAAATATGCACAAGGAGGGGAGTTCAACCTCTATAGGTAGGACCACTTTGGCACCATAAACTAGGGAGTATGGAGTTGTGCCTGTGGATGTACAGAAGGAGGTTCGATAGGCCCATAGGGCTAGATTAATTTGTAGGTGCCAATCACGGCCGCAATCATTGACAACTTTCTTTAGGATTTTGAGGAGGGTTTTGTTAGTTGCCTTTGCCTGGCCATTACCTTGTGGAAAATATGGGCTAGAAAAGTGGTGATGGATGCACAGGGAAGTGCATAATTTTTTCATGTTGAGATTTTCAAAGTTACCTCCGTGGTCGGTGAAGATGGTGGACGGGATGCCGAAGCAGAAAACAATATGGTACAAGATGAACTTGGAGACCTGAACTTCTGTAGTTGAGACTACGGGGACTGCTTCCACCCACTTAGTGAAATAGTCTGTAGTAGTTATTATCCATTTATGTCCATTAGATGAGAGAGGTGTGATAGTTCCAACTAGATCAAGGCCCCAACAAGCGAAAGGCCAAGGTGGTGCAATAGGTTGTAGATCCTGTGCTAGAGCGTGCACAAGATTTGCATGTTGCTGACATGGGAGACACTTTCTGACAAAGTCATAGGAGTCTTCTTCAATGGTAGGCCAATAGTAGCCTACTCTAAGGATTTTTTGTGCCAGGATAATACCACTCGTATGGGTATCGCAAAGTTCAGAGTGTACTTCTTTTAACACCATCGTGGCCTCATTTTGGTCTAAACATCAAGAGAGAGTATCGTGATAACCCTGATGATATAGAGTATTGGCTATGATAACATAGCGAGATGATTTTTGGATGAGGTTTTGGCATTGGGTATGTGTGAGGTGAGAGGATATGATACCATCGTTAAGGTAAGCATGAATCTCATGGTACCAAGGGGATTGGGGACCAACCAAGATACAAACACAATTTGAATCCTCATTTGCATAGGAGGGTGTGAGGAGTTGCTCGACTAAAAACTCATACTGTGTAGCTGCTTGGGGAATTTCCAAGAGCGAGCCAATAGTAGCCATAGCATATGCTGCTTTGTTCTGTATTCGAGGCACTTGTGTAAACTGAAGCTTTGTAAAATGCTGGGTCAGATGATCAACTAGCTCTTTGTAGGGTAATAGCTTTTCATCTTTAGTTTGATATTCATTTAGGGCTTGCTTGATGATGAGCTGAGAATCACCAAAGATTTGTAACTCAGTAATGTTCCATTCTGTAGCTATCTTTAATCCTGCTATGAGAGCCTCATATTCAGCTATATTGTTGGTGCTAGGGAATTGTAGCTTAAAAGCTTTTGGAATGTAATCTCCTTGAGGTGTGACTAACAATATTCCTACCCCTGATCCATGAGATGTGTATGATCCATCAAAATAAAGTTTCCATGGGGGCTATTCTTCAATTAGACAGATATGCTCATCTAGAAATTCTGTGATCAAAGGATATGCATCTATCAGAGGTGCATCAGCTAGGTGATCTGCAATAGCTTGCCCTTTGATTGCCTTTCTATCCACATACTGGATGTCAAATTCGCTAAAGACCGTAACCCATTTGGCCAAACGGCCTATAAGTGCTGTTTTGGAGAGCATATACTTGAGAGGGTCAATCTTGGAGACTAGTTGGATGGTATGACTTAGCATGTAATGACGAAGCTTTTGAGTTGAGAAAAAAACTACCAAACAAGCTTTTTCCATAGGAGTATAATTGAGTTCATAACCAACTAGGGTTCTACTGATGTAGTAGATGGCTCTTTCTCTGCCATAGTCATCAAATAGGGAGTGACACATGTTTAGCACCAATTAGAGAATGACACATGTCATAGGGTGAGTGGATGGAGGAAAGGGGATGGATGAGTCAACACAGGAGGCTCAAGGGATAATATCTTCATAAAGACCCTTCATTATGGCTTGTAAGAGCTTGTAAGAGTCTTTATGGCTTTTGTAAGAGCATTCATTGTTGGGTGGTTGGGATATTTTGGAGGGAGTTGAGATTGTTGACTTTCCTTGGCTTAGGAAAGTCTTAAGCTTGCTTAGGGAATATGAAAACATTAGGGGGTGGATTAGGCTTGGGTTTAGGATTAGATTAGGGATGTTAGATATTTGCAAGTGGATGGCATTCATGAGGGTGGGTGAGTTAGTGGCTAAGCTTGGTTAGTATGGGTGGATGGGGTGGATTAGGCTAAAAAGGGGGTTTAGGGATAAGTTAGGGGCTTTTAGATATGAGGATTTTATTTATCAAATAGATTTATTTGATAAATGGGGATTTTGGAATTAGATAGAAAAATAGGATTTAATTGATAAATAATAGGTTATTTGATTTATTAGTTAGGACTATAGATGATTGATTAAATTAATCAGCTAGGGGATGGAAAAGGATTAATTAAATAAGAATTTAATTAATTAAATAGGATTACCAAAGTGGTGTTATCCAATTTAGGTGTCTACACATGGTTCCTCCCAATTGTAAATAGCATCATTAGACCATTGTGGATCCTAGCCATCCCTCCGTGTGTAACATTCCAAAGCACCGAAGAGATTATCGGTATTATCATAGTAGGAATGTCACTCCTAAAACATCCTACAAACATGCAAAGTAAAGCATAATATATCATCACCTAACATAAGCAAACCATCAATGTAAGAAACATACCAGTAAATACATCCATCATAAGGTATATCATCTATCATAATGCTCCAAGAAGATAATGAAGATAAATACCAACCAAGAATGCTCTAGCTACGGTGTCTCAAGCGGATCTCAAATGATAAGAGTGGAAAAACACTACCACCTAACCGCATGGAACCTAAGTGGTCCACTCCCACCGTGCTGAGGAGACAATCTCAAGTCCCAAACAGGCTATTCAAAACACATAGCATAATTACTCTCTAAGTCTAGGAATCCTAAAAGTATACTAACACAAAGGTTCCATCACACAAAACTGACATCTAATTCCTAGAGGCACATAAAGACATGTAGGAAACCTACTCTGCAAACGAGAAAGTGTCATCGTATTTATCACGTACAAGTTACCCTGGTAGTTAGCTAAACTCCACAAGTTCATACTAATCTCATGCAACCACTAGTATCCTCTCATATTGACGAGGCATACTACGGAAGGCATGGTCGCAACCATGCATTCTCACTACTCCCATCCTAGCCTGTACAAGCACTCAAGGCATGGCGAGAACATCAAAACAATTATCTTTCTAAGTTCATTTAATCCCCATTTAGTGTGTAAATGTTATCACTTATTATACAAACTTACAATGAGTTACCCTAGCATCCACTTAGGGCCCTGACCCCCATTGCAAGCCACTTCCCGACACTACAAGTAGATTACCTACCCTAAGTTCATGGAATCATAAAATCACCACAGTCCTGTACAAGCGATTGTAAAAAAAAATCCAAAAGATAATCCATAAAAAGAATCATCAAATATCTACAATATAAGCATCAAATGTCCATAATAAGAATCAACAAATCTCCAAGATAAGAATCATCAAATCTCCATGAGCGTCTGAAAAGAATTCATAGAAAATCATGACCACAACAGTTCTCTATTGGCAACTGAAGGCATCACTGATAATCACAAGTATCCATTGGTTCTCAATAACCAAAATATATCTCAAAATAAATCACAATGTCCATTGGTTCTCAATAACCAAAATATATCTCAAAATCATACTGATCGAAGACTCCAAAATGGTTGAGTGAAACATGTCACAACATGACATCATCAATAAATAAATCCACATTCAATCCCATCATGGCGACTAGAAAATAATTCAAGGATAACTGATCGATGACTAAAAAATGATTAGCTCAAGTGTCTCATACACATACATCTCAGCTTCACACATGAAGATTGATAAACAAATAAAAACATTTCATAGAGCATACGATCACATAACCATGGTTGGGCTTATAAAGATCGAGAACAAATAAAACCAACATGCCATCACATCTCATAACCCTCGAGCCTCTGGTAACAACCTAGGACTAGTCAACACTAGTCAACTCAAAAACTCAAAACAAAAAGCATATAAAATATACGATGCAAACACATGTTTTGGTTTACTAAAATTACATAGTTGAATTAAGTGTAGAGCTTCAGTGTTCATTTCAAGTATACTTCAAGTGTCTAAGTTTCATCATTTAACCTATAAGTCAACCCATTGTTCTCCAATAGCAATATCCTTCCATTATTAAGAATTATATTCTAAGAATAACTTAAGGATACATATTCACTAAACTTATCATCATTGACCTTTAATTAGCTTGTTCTCTTTATTTAACTAAGATCCATATTCAATTGATTAACTCTTCTTTAATGTTACTTCAACTTTTCGAGATAATCAAGGATCATTATTCATTATAATATAAGAAAGCTAATTATCAATCTTCAAATAAGAGATCATAAATTTATTAGAATGATTCATTGGTTCACAATCCTTGACTTTTTATCATTCTAATAATTCTCAATTATATATTACTAAGTTTTCACCATTAAAATATCTAAAGTCATTGTTCAAGTCATCAGAATAAGACCTATCAATTTTGATATTAGTATTTCTACAATCTCATTAAAAGAATTATACTAATTAAATCTCCATTACATGACTTAATTATTAATTAAATCTAATTAACTCTAGTTAATTGATTTAATTAATAACTACGTAATCATAGCAACGTTCCAATTAATAACTAACTAGAATTCTATAAGATAAAAGTCAACTATAATCCAATACTCAAATGATCCTATTAATAATTCAATAATAATAACTTGTCAATATTTATTAGCAAGCTATATTAGGAATCTTATTAATAAATCTATAATGATCACATTTTTCATACTTTTAATGAATACTAATATTCCCTTGATAAAATAATTAAATCTCTATTATCAATTAAATCTAATTAATTTTACGATTAAATTAACTAGTAGCTATGTCAATAACTACATGATTATCAGCTGATAATAGTTTCGTTCATTAAGAGTCAACTATGTATCATTCCATCAATGTTCAAATTATTACTTTACTAATAAAAATTATAATAAATCTCCAATATTAATATCTCAACTAAATACCTCCTATGTTGGTTGATAAATAGATTAATTATACTTTTTTTACTATTAACTAATCTTAATTAAATTAGATTAGTTAATAAATCATATAAAACTAATGCATAAAAATAAGATTCTACTAAGGGAAGATTGCAATAATATCTTTAATTCATTCCATGCTTTGATATATTATTTTTGTGAAGTTTAAGCATAAAGAACTCTTGGTTATGAGAAATGGAGAAATATACGTCCTTGAATAAAACAGTCTCAGTATGAGGGCCATATCTCCCTAATGAACTGTTGGATCGGGCTGAAATTGAAATATGTTGGAGAGGGCCAAGTTGCGCCACTTCTGACTGGAGCGATTGAATAAATTCGATCATGATAAAAAGTTATGAATGACTGAGTTTGAGTCTATCCAAGGGGCAGTGACAGGGCAATTTGTGATGAATTAAGAATTTTTCCTAAAAGGTAATTGTTCTCTAAATTTACCCATTCATCCATCTAATAGGTTTGTCCATACGCATCTGAAAATATAATTTGATAGAAAGATTACATCTAACCATTCAAATTTTTAACTTAAAATTTCTATTTTAATTTCAAATCTTGTCTATCTAATTTCACAATATAAATTCAAACCCAAACTCGATTAAGATCTAATTTCTTTCTCATTTGGAACTAGGATTTTCTATTGTTTTCTTTGCAACCCTACATATCTAGATTCCAATTTCAAATTGTAGATTCAATCACAAAGAGTATTCAAACAGATATAATAGACACGATAAAGACAGGAAGAGAAATAGTGCAAAGAGAATATGCAAATATCACAAGTGGACCTGGAAATTGATGCTAATCCGCCATGCCTCATAAGTCCATAGAAAATCCCTTCCTTCTCCATCATTTGCAATTCATCCAAGACCCAAGCCAACTGAAAACCTCCAAGTGACTAGAAGTGCTAGAAGAAGCATAGAAGCATGTAGAAACATATGAGTATAAGAGCTTCTCCAATGCATGTAAGCTTTGAAGCTTCCATTTTAGCTTGGAGCTTGTAGCTTGTAGCTTCCATTAAGCTTGCAGCTTGTCCAAACACACTAGGAGAGCCTCTATTTAAAGGCCTCTAAGATGCATCTAGAATGTCTCTAGAAACAACTAGAAGATAAGCATGACAACCAAGCATGAGTCTTCTCCAACCTTCTAGATGAGTCTTAAGGTTGTAGACACCATGTGCTCAAATAAAATGCTAACTTCTAAGTGTAGACAACTTGTGCATTCTTAGAGTGCAAACTCTAGTGTTGTCTACATGAAAACTCATGAGAATTTGCCAACTTCTATGTGAGCAAATATTAAAATAATACACATTAATTAATTTAATATTTACTTTTACTCTTTCCAATTTAATTTATTTATTTATTAAATCTCATGCACTAACTTTAATATCTCCACTTTTCAATCTTAATATATTTATATTTTAGTCACATGAAATCTAGAATCTTTTAATAATTTTAAATATATTTTCCACTTTTAAATTTCATTTTCCAAAACTTAATTGCTAAAATATTTATTAGCTTTAATAATATTATTATTTAGCCATTTATTTAAAAATGAGCTCCAAATATATTATTATTAAAATAAATATTGTCACATTCCAAATTTAAAATTTTAACTTTTTATTTTCAAATTTAAATATTTTATTTAGTTAATTTTTCAATTAATAAAATAAAATAAATATTAAAATACCATATTGATTTTTCATTTAATTAAACCATTAATTAAATCTTTTAATTAGGCTTAATTAATAGAAAATACATCAAAGACTCATAAGGTAAAAATATGAAAACCCTCATAGCCAAAATACATACAAAATCAAACCAAGGGTTAATATCACGAATTATGTCATCTGACATATTCGAAGGGTACTCAACTCAGATACTTATCCTAATTCCCAAATAGGACAAATGGCTTAAAAGGTTGAGATTTGGACTTGAGAATTTATCTCCTCTCTCTTATCATTGAGATAATGTGATAGGGTATGCTCATCCTAGCAATTCAAGGAAGTCGATACCCGGTACCTGCAACCTGCATAAAAATTATGCATGTACAAGTGCAATATATACTAAACTAAATAGGCAATGGGAGGAAGTGGTGCATTATGTAGATCCTGACTAGCAGGTGACTATGACTACCTTCCTTAACCACATTAGACACGCCATACAAAAGCAAACACACACACCATACACATGCAAGTATGAGGTAAGTATCCATAAGAAAACACATATGATAATAAACCATCTAACTAATCATCATCAATAACTGAAAGCAATGTAATGATCATCATGCATACATGAAAAATAAAGTCTAAGTGATTTCATCACATAATAAACTGAATCCATAGCACAATAACTGATAATCTCAAAACAATGCTACTAACCATCAACATAAAATCAGCTCTAAAAGAGTTCAACAATGATAACAAAATGCGAACCAAGGGTAGGCACTACACCTGTCATAGTCTGATAGTATAGTTAGCATCTAACGTAGCCAATCTAGTCAGCAGATCATACACCGAATCAGTAGACATGCATATTTTTCGTATAGATGATGCCATCATGAGATCATGCTGACATCATCATAGTTGGGAGGGCGTTGACGTTAGCAACTCACGCACCTAAAATTGATGGCCATTTGATTGTCATTACAGGGAATTTTTGAACTAATGAGATGACCATTTGGCTTTCAAATTTAACACAGCGTTTTCCTCTGCAAACCCCTCTTCATTTGCAGTTTTGTTTTTGGAGCTTGATTTCAAATAGCCATAACTCAGTCATACAGACTCTAAATTAGGTGCAATTTTTTTTGATTTTGGATAAATTTTTTTGAATTTTTTAGTGGTGTAGTTTGTTTCTAGTTTTGGTGCTCGAATTGGTCAGAAATCATAGTTTTTGTTGACTGTACCTATCTAATCCTATTTTTTGCAACTTAAACACATCGTACGGGCTCATGTGGACTCCTTTTCAAGTTCTATTTTTTTGAAAAGTTTATATTTTTTTGTCTAGTTTTCAAATCTACAGTCAGATTATAGTCTTATTTGGACAAAAGTATCACTTTCAGAGATAGGTTTTTTTTTGCATTGTAATGCTTCACAATTGTTGTAATTTTGAGCTACATTGTAATAGTCCAGATTTTGCTCTATATAGAAGTTGTAATTGAAAAAATAAAAAGGCCCCTTTGTCCATTTTGGCAAGTGGCCCATTGTAAATGCACTATATATAAATTGCCAAAATCATTTATTTTGGGGAGTTTTTTTGATTGAGTGAAAAGGAGGGGGGGGGGGGGGGGGTGAGGGAGGGGGGGTGTATTGTGTATTGTGTCTCCTTTATCTTGTGTTCTTTCATTGTGGGTTCTTTTTCAAAGTTAACTCCACATAATTATTCTACTTGGAAAGAAAATATTAAAGAGCCATCGGTAGAAAAAGGTTTATGACGTTATGTCATTGGTGCAGCCAAGAAACCTCTTGCTGATGTTGATGAAGCTCATAAAAAAGATTGGGAATCCAAACAAGAGATGGCCTTAGGAACCTTGTTGAAAAATATCTTTGATCCTGTCAAATTTCACATTAGAAAGCTTACAGACCCAATAGATGTTTGGGATAAACTAGAAGCTTTGTATGGGACAGTAGATGAAGACATGGCTTACACAATAGAGGATAAACTTCTCAAGTTGGATCCTAGAAATTTTGATGCAATCAAAGACTATCTTACCCAAGTAGAAATGTATAGGGCATAGCTAAAAGATTGTGGTGAACCCATCAAGGATGGAAAGATGATCGAACATATAATGACTCATCTTCCACCTGAATATGCTCCTTTTGTTTCTAGCTTTAATACACACAAATTAACAATGGGTAGTGCCTATGTTAAGCCTTCATTCGAGAAATTCTCAGAAATGTTGATCCTTGAACATGACAATCTAGTGGGTATGGGAATTCTCAAGTCTTCGAAAACTAAAGCCTTAGTAGCAAATGAAGTTAATTCAAGTGGCAAAAATTCAAACAAGAAGCAGAAGCAATGGAAGGCCAAGCCACAAGATGATACACAATAGTCCTCCTCAAAACAAAAATCTTCCACAAGTCAATCTTCTTCCACTCAACATTCTTCTTCACAACAAGGAAAGTCTTCTTCCAAGAACAATCAAAAGGGGAACAATTCCAATAAGAAGGAGAAGAAAAGATGTTCCTATTATAAGAGGAATGGACATGAAGAACATGAGTGCAAAGATAAGCAGATTGATGAAATGGTTAACATTATGAGGAAACAAAAAATTGATGTTCCTAATACATACAAAGACAAGGGTTCTTCATCCACTTCAAAGGGCAAGAGCCAAGCTTTAGTTGCAAGTACTAATAATGCGGAGGAATGGGTCCTAGATTTTGGAGCATCTCATCACATGGGTGCTTCAAGGGAGAAGTTTTCCTCTTTAAAAATTTCAAATGTACCTTACATCTATATGGGCAATGATACTCAAATCAAAGTAGAAGGTAAAGGGAATGTTGAGTTAGAGAATGGCATCTTCAAGGATGTACTTCATGTTCCTAGCCTTAGCACCAACCTTCTCTCCATCTATCAAATCACTCACTATGGATATGGCAACAAAGTAGAGTTCCTCCCCCACACAGTAGTGGTCAAAAATCTAAAAGATGATTCAATGGTGGCGATTGGAAAGGAAAACCATGAGACTAGACTTTATTCATTCTCACATTTTGTGCCTAAGTCCACGTCTCTTGCCTTGTTGACTCATTTAAACACTCAAAGTAAACTATGACATGAAAGATTTGGATACCTTAATTATCGCTACCTTCAGCAATCTACAGCAAGGAAATGGTCATTGGTCTACCTCAAGTCAAGTTTTTAGAGGGAGTATATCTAGGTTGTGAAGCAGGTAAACATCCTGAAGAGAAATATGACAAGGGGAAGTCTTGGAAGGAAACTGCTATTCTAGAACTGGTACATAGTGATGTAGCTGGTCCCTTTCCAGTACCTTCTTTTGGTAAGGCCCGCTATGTTCTCACATTTATTGATGACTTTTCAAGGTACAATTGGGTCTTCTTCCTTGGTCATAAGAGTGAAGTCTTTGACAACTTTATCACATTCAAAGCTCAAGTTGAGAAGAAATCTGAGAAAGCCATCAAGATACTAAGGATAGATAATGGCAGAGAATATGTCAACTCCAGAATTATAGACTATTGTAATATGAGGGGATAGATCTTCAACATTTAGTTGCATACATGCCATAGCAAAATTTGTAGCTAAAAGAAAGAATAGAACCCTTAAGGAAATGACTACTTGCATGCTTCAACACAAGTCTCTCGATCAAGTGTTTTGGGTTGAAGCCATGTGTTGTGCCAACTACATTAAAAAAAAAAGCCCACATAAGGCCTTAGATGGAATAACACCTTTTGAGGTATGGTGTGGAAGCAAACCAAGTGTTAAGCACTTCAAATTTTTTGGTTGTCGAGCATGGGCTAGGATAACTCCACAAAAGAGAAAGGCATTAGAAGCACAAAGAAAACCATTCATATTTGTTGGATATCCTGATCATCTCAAGGCATATAAACTGATGGATCCAAAGACTCATGAAATATTCTATGAGAGGAGTGTTCACTTTGAAGAGACATGTCCAAGTTTGGCTTCTTCAACTCCTCCTTCCTCCTATGTGGATAGTGATCATAGTGATGAAAGTGACTTGGAAGATGAAATTCTTCCAACCTTGACTCGCAGGACTCCACCTTCGCAGGGTCAACAAAAAGTTGAGGACATTCCTTCATGTTCTTCCACTAAACCTCGTTGGGCACAATAGACCCTTGATGCAGCAGGTTCATTAGTGGGAAATCCTTCAGATACTCAGAGAACAAGGTCTTAACACAAGTCATTTCTACATGCATACATAGCCATTGGTTCAGATCCATAGTCTTTTAAGGAAGCATCAAGAATTCTAGAATGGGATAAAGCTATGGAGGAAGAATACAATTCATTAATGAAAAATAACACATGACACTTAGTTCCCCTTCCTAAGGGAAGAAAAGTGGTTCGATGAAAGTGGATCCATCGAACCAAATTTGTAGCAGATGGAAGTATTGATAAACATAAGGCTAGACTAGTTGCCAAAGGTTTCTCGTAGGTTCCAAGTATTGACTATACTGAGACTTTTGCATTAGTTGCCAAAATGAACTCCATTCACCCGACACTAGCAATTGCTATAGCTCAAGGATGGGTTGTACACTAGATGGATGTGAAGAGTGCATTTTTAAATGGTGACCTTCATGAGGAAATTTATATGGAGCAGCCACAGGGGTTTGTACAGGATTCTACTATGGTTTACAGATTAAAAAAGTCTATTTATGGTTTAAAGTAGGCTCCTCAGGCTTGGTATGCCAAAATGGATTCATTTCTCCTCTCAGCAGGTTTCACAAGATGTCATTCTGCTTCAAATGTTTACATTCTTTAGAAGGATGACTCTCATTTGATCTTAGTGCTTTATGTTGATGACTTGATCATTGCAAGGAGCACTACATCCATCATAGCCAGTGTCAAGACCTCTCTTCAAGATAGATTTTCCATGATAGACTTGGGATTGCTACACTACTTCCTTGGCATTGAGATCATACAGTCTTCAACAGGGATTTCACTTTCACAGCCCAAGTATGCTCTTGACTTTCTTTCTTGGTTTCACATGAGTGATTGTAAACTTGCTCCTTCTCCCTTCCTATCAAGTGTTAAGCTAGAGGCTAAGTATACCACTCCACTTGTTGACGCAACATTATACATATAGTTAGTTGGGAGGCTTATCTACTTGACACACACATGCCCTAATATTGCCTTTGCAGTTGGTATGGTTTCACACTTTATACAAGAACCTCATGAGCTTCATTGGAAGGCTACCAAATGCATTTTGCACTATATCAAGGGTACACATACACATGGGATTCATTATGCAGTAGGTATAGGGCTTCAGTTGACCTGATACATAGATTCAAACTATCCAGGAGACTTAGATTCTTGAAATTCTACTTCAGGGTACACATTTCACCTTGGTTCTGACCCTATTTGTTGGCAAAGTAAGAAGCAGAACAATGTTGCTCTTTCTTCCATAGAGGCTAAGTATCGAGGGGCTATCAATGTAGCTATAGAGGCTCTTTGGTTACAACACATCTTGGAGGAGTTTGGATTCAATCTACCTAAGCCGACAGTTCTTCATTGTGACAATCAAAGTGCCATTGAAATCTCTAAGCATCCAGTTCAACATCAGTGGACAAAGCACATTGAGGTTCACATGCACTATATCAGAGAGCTAATACATGAGCAGATCATTGCACTTTAGTATTGTCCTATAGTAGAGTAGGTCACTAATATTTTCACCAAACCCTTCAGCGAGGTCAAGTATACTCATTGGCGAGATCTCTTGGGGGTTCGGGATGTTGCAAATAGGGGAGTCCCTTGACTTCTCTCTTCTTCTTCTTCTGGGAGGGATTTTTTCTTCTTATGAGGTCTTCTTCTCTCTCTCTTTTTCTCTATTGTACTTATCTCTCTTTTTGGAGGAGGGTTTTTCCCATGAGGTTTTCCCTCTTTCTCCACTTTATGAGAGATTGCATTGCATCATTTTAGCATTACTTTTGTACATGGGTACCTAACATGGCCTCATAGCCGAGACCCATTATGCATTAGTGAGATTAAGTGCACTCCCCTAAGTTGCACTTAAGGGGGGGTTTTGGTGTAAATAGGTATTTACTATTTACACTTTACTTAAGTTTACTTAGGCTAGTGCATTATTTTATTATTTCTCTTTATGAGACACTTAGGAGTTTGCATCATTCATTGAGTTGTCATGTAGAGAACACAATTTTTCACACTCCTAATTTAGCACATGTTGTCTACAAAACTGATGTGCATGTTTCACCTTTGTAGGCTTATCCTCTCATCATCACACTTACTTTCGTGTATAATGGAGGATAACCCATATCTGGTGGACATGTGCCTGGTTGTTGGACTTATCATGATGCTGATTCTGAGGCATTCTAGATGCATCTTAGAGGCCTTTATATTGAGGCACTCCTAGTGTACTTGTACATAGAATTGAATACTATACAGTTATTTTGATCATACTCTGGTCTAATTTGTGCTTGTGTTTTGAGTTCCTTGGTCTTAGGTAAATTCTGCCCTAAGGCAGATTCTTACAATATATATAATGAAATATTAGATATAAATATCGAAACCTATATTTTAAAAATGAATAAAGAGGAAAATAAATTGTTGTACGTACAAATTTGTGATTGTACATCCACATGTAAGTTGATGAGGTGGAAAAAGCTGATGATCACAGAAAGTGTTAACAATTTTTTATTATTGAAAGCAAAAAGAAATAAACTGTGGGTAATGTGGAAGGTGGAATGTGGGTGGATGATAGATAAAGAAATGAGATGGGTTAATTATGAAGAAAGAGAAAAGTGAATGGAAGAATGGGGCCTCATATTTAAATGAGGTTTTATTATGAAGGGTCCTAGAATTCTATAATTGCATGGCTACAAGAAGAAGATCTTCATCTTCTATTGTAGGAACTGTGTTCAAAAGAGTTGGTGCACTAGTTGGTTGAAATTGCTATAGGAATTGTGCTTTAGTTTGTGGCTTATGATAGAGATGCAACCTATGGTCATTCACAAGTAACTTAAATTGAACAAGATCAATGGTTGTGAATTGCATTACACCATTATCAAATGCATGTTGAATTTCATAAGGCCCTAACCATTGAGTTTGCAATTTCCCTAGATTCTCTTTGAAATGAGAATCATAGAGGAGGGCCGAATCTCCTACTTGAAATATTTTATTCTTGATATGTGCATCATGCCAATTCTTTCATTGGTGTTGAATAATTTATGTTCTTTCTATTTCATCTAGCAAATTTAAGTGGAGGAGTTTGCTGAAGGAAGATTGATGTTCAATTCTAAAGTAGTGCACATTTTCTTGTGTTCAAATTCAATGGGTAACATTGATACTTTAACATAGACAAGCTCAAATGGAGTAAATCTAGTTGCTGTCTTCCATGTGGTTTGGTATTCCCAAATAGCTTCAATTAATCTACTTGTCCAATATTTCTTATGTATGTGTACTATTTTGGTCAGAATGGCTCCAAGTTCTCTATTGGTAACTTCTACTTGCCCATTTTCCTAAGGGTGATAAGGATTGCATTCATGGTGTCTTATGTTGTATTCCTTCATAACCTCAATGATCAAATTTGATGTAAACTAAGTCCTTGATATGTGACAATTTCTCTTGGTACTCCATAGCAGGTAAATATTTCTTCATATAGAAACTTAGCTACTTTCTCATCTTTGGCATTTTTCATTTCTCTAGCTTCCACCCATTTAGTTACATAATTTGTACATACTAAGATGTAGGATTTTCCACTTGATGGTGGGTCAATTGGACCTATGAAGTCCATGCCCCATTTGTCAAAAGGCGTGACAAAAACCTATAGAGTGAGTGGCATCTCATTAGTTTCGGTTGGTCAGCCCATCCTTTGGCATTTATCATGATTGGTTGTATATGTCATTGCATCCTTATGTAGGGTTGGCCAGTAGTATCCTACTATAAGTATCTTCACTACTATTCTTTTTCCTACAAAATAGCCTCCACATGGTTCATCATGACAAGAATGCAGTATATCATATGTCTCATCTTCCCTAAAACACCTCCTCATGACTTGATCTAGCCCTACATAGAAGAGATTGCTATCTATCCAAGAGTATTAAAAACTTTTCTCTACTAACTTTCTCTTTTCTTTATAAGAGAAGTGTGGGGGTAGTCTATTTGCAGCAAGATAATTTGCAATGTTTGCATACCATGGTGTATGAGTTACTATATGGAACAAGTGTTCATTTGGAAAAGTGTCTTCAATTAGAGTTGGATCTTCATCAACAATGGTCAATCTAGACAAATAATTTGCAACTATGTTAGATTTTCCTGGCTTATCAATAATGGTAATATCAAATTCTTGTAATAGCAAGAGCCATCTTGCCAATCTACTAGTGACAACTAGTTTGTTCATTAAATACCTAATAGTCGAGTGATCAGTATGAACAAAATAGGATATCCAGTCATATATTGTCTAAATTTGTTCAATACATAGACTACAACTAAAAGTTCTTTTTCTCTTACTATGTAATTCAGCTCAGGTCCATGAAGGCTTTTACTAATATAGAAAATGGCATTCTCAAGATTAGCAGGCTTTTGTCCTAATACAACTCCTACAACATAGTTTGATGCATCAGTATGGATATGAAATGGAATTGAACAATTTGGTCCTTGTAAAACTGGTGCCATGGTGAGAAGTTTCTTAAGTTATAGGAAGGCTTCATTGCATTCGAGTGTCCAAATAAATTCAACTTCCTTAGTTAATAATGTGTACAAAGGACTAGCTATTTTGCTGAAATATTTTATGAAATGCCTATAGTATCTAGCATGACCTAAAAGAGATCTTACATCTTTTAGTTTTGTAGGTATGGGTAGTGTTAGAATTATCTCTATCTTAGCTGGGTCCACTTGTATTCCTACAGTTGATATGAAATGACCAAGTATTGCTCCTTCCTGCATGATCATGAAACATTTTTCACTATTAAGTGCTAGATTATGCTCTTTACATTAAATAAGAACCTTTTCAAGATTCATCATGGCTTCTTCAAAGGTGACTCCAAATGTTGTGAAATTATCCATATATATTTCCATAGAATCATGTGATATATCAACAAAAATGTTGATGACAACTTGTTGGAATGTTGCATGAGCATTACATAGGCCAAATGGCAAAAAAATATATGAAAAAGTACCCCATGGGCATGTAAATGTGGTTTTGTCTTAGTCTTTAGGAGCAATACTTATTTGATTATAACCACTATACCCATCTAGAAAAGAGAAATACTTTTTTCCAGCTAGAGCGTCTAGAACTTGATCTATGAATGATAAAGGAAAGTGATCCTTTTTGGTTACTTTATTCATATCTCTATAATCTACACAAATTCACCATTTACCCCCCTTTTTAGGCACTATGAGTAGGGGTGACACCCATCTACTATCAGATATAGGATAATTAAAACCAACATCAAGCAATTTTTGTAATTTAGTTTTAACTATTTCTCTAAGGGATGGATTAATCCTTCTCTAGGGTTGATAGAGCAGTGGACACCCTTCATTGATGTATATTCTATGGATAAATAATGTAGGACTCAATCCTTTCATATCCCCATAGTCCCATGCAAAATCCTTTTCATGTTTTTGAAGTAGCTCTATTAATTATTTCATCTATGTGGAAGATAATTTGGGATTGACATGAAGATTATGACCTTTTGATATCTCAATGATAGTGGTAGACTCAATTATAATAGCTTTAGAGATTGGACTTGTATCTAATTCACATGGTAAGAGTTGATGAATAATATTTAGTACCTTGAGTAGAAAACAATTCTCATTACATTCCTCATATTTGGTTAACTCTAACACAAAACTATTAGATACATCTTTTTCTACCACACAAGTGTTAGTAAGGATACCTTGAATTACTGAATCCTCTTCTTGTAGCTTTAGGAAAGATTTTCTATGTAACATCATAAGTTGTGCTATAGAGTTTAACTCTTCTTCTTCATCCCCTAAATCTGGCTTGATAGATGTGCTTAAATCTGGTTGTGGTTGTGCTCGAGGATACAAATCAAATTTCTTCATTGCTTCACCATTAGATATGGTCATGTTCCCTAACCTAAAACTTATATTTGCATCAGCTATAGCTAACCATGGTCATCCTAGAATGATAGGGTAACTAGATAAATTGACTTTGGGAGACAAAATCATGAAATCTGCAAGATAATCTAGAGAGTCTAGGGTTACAACTATCTTTTCTATCATCCCATCAAGAGTGATAGTAGTACTATCTGCAAGTTGCAAAGTAGTTGGAGTAGCCCTTAATTCTTCTATTTTTATCTTCTTCATAGTATCCTTGGTCATGACATTTATAGAGGCACCAAGATAAATTAAAGCATTTTTAACAAATTGACCATTTATAATCACATTCACAACTAGACTACCTGGATCAAAATATTTAGGAGTGATCAATTTTCCTAACATAATGTCAGCCAATTTTCCTACAACATGGACTATAGTTGGGTCCTTTTTCTTCCTCCCAGGCTTCTTTAGGTAGGCTTCTCTAATGGATTTTTTGTAGATGGGAACATCCTTAATAGCTTAGAATAGGGGTATTTGGACATGCATGTTCTTTAACTGATCAACAATATCAAAAGATTTTTCCTCTATTTGGACAAGTTTACTTTGTATGAGCTTCTCTAGAAAAGGAGGTTCAATCTCTTTAGAAACTAGGGGTTTTGATGCTATAGGAGTATCTAGTATTTTAGTTATAAGAAGCAATTTAGGCATTGGTATGGTTGTACTAGATCTCAAATGTATATTTGCAACATTCAAAGCATAAGTAGGATATTGTTGAGCATTAACAGAGTACATGGGTTGTTGTGACTGGTGATTATTTAGATTTAGCTAAGGTTGTGCAGGTAACTGGGTCTACTTTTGAGGTCCAAGATTCATAAGTGGTGGCATTAGTGTAGGTTGTCAAACTGGGGGTGGTAATTGTGGAGTACCAATATTTTGGTTAGGCCACTATTGAGGTCCTCTCCATTGATTTGTAGACTGCCAATTTCTTTGGGGTGGTTGTCATTGATTTTGCTAGTTCTGTCGTTGATTATTCTATTGGTTTGGCTAGGAAGGTTGGGAATTCTAAGGCCATTGGAGCTTTTGTGGATTATTTTGCCAAGCATTGTTCTAATTAGGTTGACTATATTGTGGAGGACCTTGGGTATTATGGTTTTGCCATTGATTACCATATAGATTTGAATTTTGCAAATGGTCCTAAGGTATACCTTGACATTGAGCCCATGGTCAATGTTGAGCAACAAAGAATACTTTCTCACCATCTCCATCTATTTTGATATACTTAATTAGAAGATGCTAGTTTTCCACACTAGCAACCAGTTTGCATTGCCAATCTTTCTTCTGCTTTTGGCAATGGGGGCAGTACTCAACTAGTTGTACTTCAACTTTTGCATGTTTCTTCCATGCATTTATTGTATTGAGATATGTAGTGATATCATTTATAATGTCCTACTTGAAATCTAAGAGCAGATTAGATATCTTAAGCTTTTAAATACCCTAACTAATTCCTTTAATAGTTGTAGTCTAGTGTTCTTGTCCTTTCTTCATGGTTGATCTTGAGTAATTAAGACAAATTTTCTTGAGGTCATCCCAAGAAGATTGATACACATCTTCTCCACCCATCAAGTCTAATGCTTCTAGACAACTATCATTAACACCTCTTAAAAAGACTAGCTTTTGTGAATCCTTAGATAACACATGTTGAGGGTTCTTCTGCAGTGTATACAAGAAACGTGAAACATAGTCTTCCAATGTTTCTTCCTCCTTTTGTGATATTCTAAAAAATCATCTCCTCTTGAATAATTTTCTTTTCAATACTCTTTGTACTTGTCCAGAAACAAAGTTTGCATTTCATCCCATGTACTCGCTGCATTAGCTCCTAAACCCATGAACCAATGTAAAGCTAACTCTTTTAGTGTTGCTAGAAATAATTTGAGCTTATGGGCATCAATGTTGTAGTCAAAGGTAAAATAGAGTATGTCAAACTCAAACAAGAAAGTATCAGGATCTTCAATTGTGAGTCCATAAAAATTTGGAAGAGCATTTGGAGGTATATTTTTGAGATTAGCATTGGTTACAAGGCTTGGGAGAGGAAATGGAAAAGTAGGTTGTGCCATTATTGGAGTTATTTGATTATGAGGTTGTTGTTGAAAAGGGATATTAGGCACTAGATTGTTAACAATTGGTGGATTTGGAGTAGTACTATCAAGAAAATTGGCCAAAATTTCAGCAAAAGGTTGAAGGCCACTTGTATCCAAAGGTTCTACCCTTGAGGATGATTTTGTAGGAAAGATAGGGCTTGTGTTTGAAAAAGGAAACTCAACTTCTTCTTCAATTTATTTGTTCAAATTAATAGGCTCCTATGAAAGAAATCTTCCATATTCATCTCGTGGTCTTCCTCTTTGATGCATGCAATTGAATTAGTGACTTGTGGATCAAGCACTGAATCTTATGGTTTCTAACTAACATACTAATCTAGAAATAGAGGACTCATGAAGGTTCTTAGTTTGACACCATCCCTAAAAACAACACAAAAAATGTAGGCTTCCATAATAGATCAAGATAATCACACTACTATTCTTCTAACACAGATACTCTATCCATCTTGAGAACTATCTATTCTACTATTTTAATTTTCAACCTAGGGATGTAGGACTTGAAATGAGTCTGCATAGTATGTGTACCAAGTTCCTTTAAGAGTCTTGACACCTATGTAGTGGGAAATTAAAATGCAAAAAAGGAATCTATGCTATTGATACAGAATAGTAATCATACTTGGATTATCAATAGAGAACTGTAGAAACTATAGAAAAGGGAATTCTAAACCAGTTAATAGTTCAAATATCCACCATGATAGTTTTCCACAAGTGGTATAGGAACTTTCATATTAACTATGTTGAAGGACGAATACAGTTAATCTATTCTACCTAATTCTATTTCACCTCCCAAGTGGCCCCCCTTGGTTGGCTGCAACTAACTAAGAACACAATAGGTAATCCAAAATCACTTTTTGATTATAATTTTTCTTTTGTTAAATGACTGAACAATTCGTAAGCAATAGAGAAAACAACTTTAGAATCCCCTTTTCAAACTAACTCTAACTTCCTATATATAGAGGATTGAAACTTATTACAAAAACATAACATAAAAACTCATGAGCAAAAATCATCAGTAGAATGGCGAGATGTCAACCATGACTTCTAGAACATTGATTGAGTAACAAAATAACGGTCCATAGATAATGTGACAAGTTAGCTTTCTAAAATTATTCCTTTTTTAGACATAGCTTATCACTCAAAATGGATCTACACTTCTCATGCTATGACCGGTCTTCATTACTCCATCTTAATGTAGTGTTTGCCACTCTTTGCACCACTTCCTCATTTCTTGCAAATTAGAAACATGCAAACATATACAACAACATTTCTACTCCCACCCAAATATTAAAACATAGCTTAAAACATTTATATGAAATACTACACTTTATATATAATATTAAGCAAGGTATGTCATATCCACTATCCATATGTTTAATAGGTTCTGGCTATATTTAGCATAAGACATTTAAAACAAGTATTTTGGAAATGTTTTTCTCATGGCTCGAAGAGTAAGTTTAGACTATATAAAAAATATATCAAATTTGAGACATTAATTTTCCTCATCACTTCTACCTAGATTTATGGTTGCACCAAGCTTACAACATTCTCTGTGTTAGGTGGTTGATCTTTGAGTTTAATGCTTTCCAACTCTTGCTGCAGTAGTCTTCTTTGCAATGGTATAGTAGTTACAACATCCACATAGAAATGGTTGCATTGGTCTTCCTTTCTCCACCACACTAAAAGAAGCACGTGATATTTTGGTAAGAGCCTTGGAGGTAGAAGATTGAGGTGGGATAGTCTGTGGGTTGTTCACATCATTTCTATTTTCATCCCATCTTTGTTGTAGAGAAACATCAGTAGGCTAATTCACATTGTGTTCTAGGTGACTTCTTGTTTATGTGGCACTGTACTTGATGTGGATGATTGATTAGGAGGTTGAGGTTCCATCTCCTCCACTACTCTTTTCTTGCTCTTAGTATTGTAAGCACATGAATCCTAGTTTACATTACCATGTTCTTCCACTAGGCAGTTCATAAAAGAGCAATCATCTTGCTGAAAGCTATCAATAGGATGAGTAACATTATGTTGTTGGGTAACTGCTCACTCTAGTATAGTTAAAGCCAAGTAAGATTCTACCTTTTGGAATATGCAGTATCCATAGGAGTAGTTACAAGAAGGTCATAAATCTTGATCTTGGGCTAGATTTTTTTGAGGGACTATGGCAATGTTTAGGTTGTTGTTCGAAGATTGGGGGTGGTTGATAGGTCTATTCTAATTGTGAGAATGATTGATAGTTCTATTTTGATTGTAGGGGGAATGAATCTAGTTTGGAGGTCTACCATAAATCGAACCTTGACTCTGGAGTTGGAGAGGTTTATTATTTTGAGCTTGTTGCCTCTTCGTAGTCACCAACTCATTTCCCATTTTCTACACTACTCTCTTCCATCTTTCTTTCCTAATCTAGCATTCTTCTATCTACATTGTGCATTAATGTCTACATCATAGCCTCATTCCTATTAACTTTTCTAGAGGATATAGAAGCTATTGGAAGCACAGCAAGAGGCTGACTTATGGAGGAGACATAAATAGGGGCTATAGTGGGTTGATGGTTAGGTATGTCAAGGAAGAAAAGCATTGGGGGCCTTGGAGTTCACTTTCTTCCCTGTGTCAAATTGTTTTCAGCTCTTATGGAAACCTCATAAGCATTCAGTAAGGTATCCCCTCTCCCCCAATGGATTGCAAGGTGGTAGCAATATCACTGTTGAAGGCTCTAAGGTAGTACAAGAATGCATTACCGAGAGAGGGCTTCATTACAATAGGTATCCTATCCCATGTTTTTTGAAATCTATAATTGAAATCAGTCATACACTCATGAGGGGCCCTTTTGATCAAGGTAAACTTTAAGAAAGCCGCCTCCAGAAAAAGATATAAAATATTGGCAAATCTTTCATTATTTTGAAAAACAAAATTATTTATATTGGCAAAACTCTCAATTCTTTATTCTAAATATGATTAATTTTGGTGATTATTTTTGAATCATAATTTTTTTTGTATAAAATATTGACAAATCTCAATAATAATAGGAAGTTCATTAATCACCATGGAATATTACAAATCAAAATTGAACATTTTTTTACCTTGTGGAATGTTATGAGAATCATTACATATACTTTAAATCAATAGTGAATAATAAATATTGGTGATCTATCCCTAAATTAACTAATAATTATGATAATTATTGGTTAGTTCAATTTAATTTCTCCAATAATATATTATATTTAGGTAACTCAAATCTATTCATGTAACGAATATTGTGGCGAATATTTGAGTTTAAATTTTTCAATAAAATAAATTATTGAGCGATTTTAAATATTCTAGAATTGAATTTTATAAAACTATGGTGATTTAGGTTGTATCAAATCTTAAATTATTAGCCAAATTACTAGCCAAAAAATTCTAAAATTAGCCAATTTACGAATATTAGCCACTAAATTATACCCTACTTTTGATAGTTGTCAATTGCTCTAAAAGTGATAGGTGGTCACTTTTCTCTTCAAAACATCCCAATTAGTAATACAGTTATGAGGTAAACCTCTATACCATTTTAATGCCTTTCCTTTCAAGGATGAAGTCAAGAGTCTAACCACTACATCATCCTTGAAGATGCAATATATATTGCAGACATTAGACACTTCTTGAATATGTTCAATAGGGGATGTGGAGGTCTCACCAGTAAACTCAAGCACACATTTAAGAGCTAATATTGGTATGTCATGCCTTTAGACTAATTGGAGGGGGTTCCCACCATTGAAGGTGGCAAAAGTGTGAGCTCTAGCCATCTAATCAAGTGTTTTATTGATATGAGTAGATAGTATCCTAGGTTGAGATCTAATGACTAGTGGAGTGGAAATGGATCTTACATGGGTGTGTGCTACTATCTCACTCCTAACTAGTGACAAGGATACCCTAAATTTTCTTTTTATATTAGAAAGGGAAAGCTCTTGATACTAGAACTTACCTCTGGAGGATGCCCTTGTGAGTCTCTTGGGCATGAATCACAACAACTTTTGTCTATAAACCAAATGTGCCTCAAAGCTTAGAGTTTCCATTTTGAACAATGAGTCTCAATAATGTTTTATACTAAAGACAATACTATTTCTTCAACATGAACAAGGAATATTTTTGATGCTGGTGAACTTGAAATATTAAAATATATCAAAGTCCCACCAAGTGTTCCAAAAACTATTGTCACAAAAGTTTGCACCCTTGCTCAAAGTATTACCTAAGGATAGCCTCGTGAAACATAGAAACAAACTCCAAGCTATGGACTTGAACTATGAGGTTGAATCTCTAGAGAAGGATAGATTCCTCTACTATCAAGATGCACCTAAACTATTCTTGAAGAGAAAAAGGAGAAGGAATACATCAAAGCAACTACCCAATCTAATCTAAAGAGGAGATGCACCAAAATAGGGTGTCTAGATTAGTCTTTTCCCATACATGCACAATTTTATTATCACGATAGTCTAAAGATAGATGGATTTAACTCTACTTTAATCTTTAAACTACACACAAATCAGACAACCATATGACTGATACAAGGAAGATATTTCACTTTTATCATTCATAGGTCAACAAGATACATAAAGTGTATATTATAGATAATTGTAGTATTTTGATGAGAGGCAAGCAGATTTTCATAGTACAATGATGGTCGAAAGAGATAAGGCAAGAAGCCATATAACTCAAAGGCAATAAGGAACTTACAGTAGCATGCCAATGCAGTATAAGAGAAATAAAGAAAATTTGACCTTGCAAAAGAGTACAATGTTTTCCTTTATAGTGTAAGTATGACTTGGATGACTTCCCTCATAAGACAAACTAAACCACTATAATCAAATCTCCAGAGAAGAAATCATTGTAAAAAACTAAAAAGATCCGACTTTGCGTAAATCTATGCATGAAAGGGAAAATCTCCATCAAACAAATCCCTGAGAGGTTAAGAATGATGGTTATTTAATCTTTGACTAAATGATTGGATTAATAAATGGTGGTGGAGTATTTCTTTGTATTTATTGGGCCTACGGATCAATGAAAGTGATTGCAGAGAATCAAAAAGATCATTCAAGGAACTACTCTTGCTACTACTAACATCCAACTCAATCACAATCTTAGTCAACTAAGATTTATTCATTAATTATACTATGTGGATGAAATATATTCATTGTTATACCATCTTATTAGCACCCAATCCTCATGCCTTGCATTCCACTATCCATATTTGCATCCTCACCACCACCTTCCTTGAATGACTCTCTTCTTGTGAAACTATGATCTACTAGTCATCGCCACCTTGTCACCTTGAACTATCATTTCTTTCTAACCTTTATGATAGAGTGAAACAAGGGAATCACTCAATCACAACTTAAAGCTTAGTTTACTCTCAATCTGTGGTGACCATGTGCTAGATATAGATTAGAAGGATCTAACAATGTAGGATATAATTTGGACATCAAAATTTTGTTTTACATGCCATCGTAAATCAGAGTGAAGGGAACCTTTGTAGCTTGAACTTAAGTCAGCACTCAATCGCCTACAACTGTGTGAATCACATAATTGTGACTTGAAATATTAACGCATAACATGAAAAAGAAAAAAAATGACTTTGCATTACAACATTTCATGAACACCCTAGGTGACTGTTAAAACTAATCCTTGTTTAAATTTGATTTTCTAGTGGGAGAGAATTTAGATTAGCAAATACTTCACTTCTTGTTTGACTTCTGTAGTAGATCATTGATAGGAATACTTGCAATTTAGCTTGACAAATTTATCAATTGTATGTAGATACCACACTTCAAAGTTTAACAATCTCTTTGTAAAATAAAACTTATGACTTTCTCTATTACAAATTTTGTATTAGTTCACACAAGAAGCTTTTAACTCTCATAAATGTGTTGTAGAAAATAGAGTGGCATTCTATTTGAAATTTTAAAAGGGGATGTCGATTCACAAAAATATAATGGTGAGGAAATAAAATGCATGTTGATTCGACTTCAAACCCTCTAACTTGGTAATCAAACCAATTAAACCTTGACACATATTCTTGAAACCTTGTTGGCACTTTCCATTTTATTGTTATATGCCACAAGACATGTGTTGATTTGTCATTATGCTGCTATGGTTAATAGTCAAGCAGTTTCAATTAGTGACATAATGATACCTCATGATCTTTCATACATTTGATGATCAAGGATAGTACTATAATGTTTATTAAAAATAAGTCCCCATACCATGTATTAGTTTGTCGCTATATCGCCATCTTTAAAATTTGTGCAACTCTAGCTAGAAACATAACAACAACCATTGATCCTTAGAAGATCAGATGGTTATAACCAAACATAAAATTTCCTTTTTCTTTTCCCCATTGCAAATAAGAATTTGATAGTTGGAGCATCATTCTATTAGACATCTTCAACAACTCCTTTGTATCATTTGTCCCTACTACTTTCCATGTATCAACCCATCACAATGTTTCCATGATTAATAACCTTTCAACTCTACATATTGACAAAGAGACAATAGTAGATTCACCCTAAGATCAATGGTGAAGAAAGATATGCTAAGAAATTGGCCCACTTTGTAAAGAAACAAATAAAAATTGGACATTTGTCACCTTGTCTGACAACTTCAACAACCATAAAGGAAAATTGGCCCCCATGCCACATGTTCTCCTGTCATTATGTGACTATAATTAAAGCTCTATTAGTTTTAGTTAGTGAAATAATGATGTTCATCAATCTTTCATGCATCTGATGATGATGAATGTATTCTAAAACCTTATCATTACTAGGTCGTGCGGATAGGTGTCACTTCATCACCATGTTGTTGTAATTAAAATGTCCTCATCTTTTTGAAGTGACATAATAACAACCTTTGATCTTTCATACATCCAACAATCAAGGGCTATTGTGATCTTCTCACTACTTTAAGCATAAAATGTAACCATTGTAAAGTCAAAAGATTATAATAGAAGCTTGGGTTATATTTACGAACTTTGACTTAGGGTAGGGTAAAGTAACGTGACAAAAATTAATAGGGGAAGCAAGTAAAAACTTTATAAAGAGGGTTTCTAAATTTTTTTCTAGAAATTCCTACATGTTTCTTTAAAATAAAAGTCATGTAAACCTAGTTTAGAAAATTTAGGGGAAACCAACATTAGGGTAATGCAAATTAGGGGTTTTTGTCTAGGGTGCACATTAATTTGAAAGCAATTTTTCACTAATAACTAGATTTTTCATTTTAATTTGTAGAAGATTTAAAAGGTGAAAAATTAGGCCAACACAATAATTGGTACCTCATGTACTTCAAGTAGCCTAGGCAATTTTTCTTTCTCCACCATATCACGGGAGACTTCCTATTGCAACACTTGGTCTTAAAATGAAAATCCAAGAAGGATTCCTCTGTCTAAAGCTAGAAAACCTATGCCTTGGTGGCTCTTGTGATTCAACTTCTTTCAATTGGGAAAGATTGAGCCTTTCCTCCACGTCATATTTCCTCTATCTTAATTCTTCCTCCTAATAACACCTAAATAGGGCCTGGTGAGCATTGTTAAAAATATCACATGCCTTAGAAACCTTGGTTTGAACATAAGGGTCATTCTCCCACATCTCATTTTCATCATGCAAATCCTTAAGAAAAGAATTCATAAGGAGCATAGCATAAGAACAATTCCCACAAACTAGTTTTTGGCATAGATTTTCAACATAGTTAAAAATCTTTCCAAGGTAAGAAAAATAGATTTGAAACTATTTGAATGATATTGGAGCTCAAATAGCTTTGACCTAAGGTCACTGTGGGGCTCTATATGAGACTAAGTAGGTTGTTCATTTGATGTTGTAAGGGAAACTAAACCCAAGGAGAAGTTTATTTATGGGATTGATTTGTTTTTTGTCTATTGCTGCTCTTGTAACTCCTAGGCTATGATGAACTTAGAGTGGGAAATGTTTACATATTCATGGTCATAAATGACATGATGGGTTATCCAATGTCTACACCCTTGTCTGACATGTTATCCTTAGGTGACTTTATGTAACATGAAAACAACCTCCAAGTTTTGGACTTGTTCTTTGAGGTTGAGTCCCTAGAGAAGGTTGGTTTCCTTACATTTAGGATACATCTAAACTAAATCTTGGAAGGAAGAGTGAGAGGGATTACAAAATTTTAAATGCTGAAGAGAAATATGGTGATGCACCAAAATAGATTATTTCAGCCTTCCCTACCCATAGATGCACATAACGCCAATAAGAACTCAAACTTATACAAATATCACTCTAATATATCATCTAAGGACTCATATGTAGGCTATAACCAATGAGATATTACAAGGAAACTAGATTCACAATGCAACATTCATAGACCAAATTAATACAACACTTAAAGTTAAAGAACATAAAAGAAATAAAAGAAGTAGGCAAGAAACATGCAAAGATAACTAAATGGGAGAAAAGATTAAAAATAGGTTTTATTGATGCATGGAAAGACTATGTTACAGTTGTAGAGGAAATATTTCTACAAAAGAACCCAAAAGAACAACCCATAAATTAGATAGAATATTTCTTTTTAAAGAGTTCAAGCATAATTCAGATGAAATGATGAAGTTCAAATTGCAACCATGGTGTAGTTAGGAGTTGCAGTGTAGTGCCTCCCATGTTTGAATTTTGTACCTTGTTATATTTTGGATTCAAATTTGGATGACATTCAAGATGACCTGATGGTCAGATCCTATATTTTGATTTCCAATTTCATAGATGATAGGTGCTATTTTGTTTAGTTTGATCATATCAACATGATGATTCTATTTGATGTGACATGATGCCTTATGATGGTTATTTTGTATTTAGACATATCCTTTGTTTATTATTATATGGTGGACTTTTGGATTTTGGATACTGTAATTTGATGCTATGTACTTTATTATTTCTTTGAGATTTTTTATGATGTAGTGTGTGCCATATAAAAGATTATTTTAATTTAATCAAATAAATGGTTAATTACGTGATTTAAAGCATTTATCACTTTAACTATATGATTATATGAAATTGCATTTATCATGTCATTTAGTGTGTAGGATTTATATCCCCAGTAGTGGCACATGGAGTTGGTGATTCAACTGTTTACACCTAGAAATGTCATCCTTGTATGGGCAACCTACTTTGTTTAATTTTTAATTAAACCCTCTAGTGATTTAAATAAATTTGGATTCATTTGTATTTGTGATGAGACCAATATTGTGTCTATGCATTTAAATATCCATATTTATTGTGGAAATTATTAAGGAATATTGTGATTTAATGTTTTAACGGTATTTTGGGTTTTAATCTTGTTATTTTATTTACCAGCAGCTTTTTCATAGTTGAATTCCATTCAATGGAAATTATTCAATTTGGTCTACGTTAAAGAGGGATTTAGTTTAGTAAGCCAATTATTTATTTAAAGTGAATATATATCCCAAAAAGTGAGTAATTCCTCACTTCCTACTTTTCAAATAATAAATTTGAGAGAAAAATCCCAAATCCTCTTCAAGAGGTATTGTTGTTTTACTTGTTGTGGGAGCTATGGGGGTGGCATCGTCACAAGATTGATCTCATTGGATCTAGCTCAGGGAGACCTTGGTTTTATGAGATTTTGGTGGTTTTCATGAAGCAATTATTTTATCATAGGAGTTCTTATTTTTCCCCTTTAGGCTGTGAGGTAGGGCTCTTCCATTATTTGAGTTTTTACTCTATTTATGAGTTTATTTCTGGTATCAATATGTTATGAGGTAGAGAACTACTTTTCCCCTCCATTTCTATATGGTTACTCTACCTAGTTGGGTAGGTATGAATATTTGTTACTTTTGGTGTGGGATTTTGGGGTTTTGAACTGTTATGCTAGTTGTTTTTGCATATATACTCTAAACCCAAATTTTATTGAATATATCTAGGTTTTTTACACCCAATTGGAATTAAGGTTTTAGTTTTATTTCTATTTTCATCAACATTGGTTTTTAGGCAATTTTCACTTCCCCTCTACTTGTGTGCCACCTAGTTTTCTTAGATGTTTCTTGACACTGATATTCACCATGGACTCAGACTATCCACGGGGAATTTAATCTGACCCAAACTCAAACTTTTTAAGTTCTTGCAAGATCCAAACTCCTAGTTGTTTTTGGTTGAGTTATGTTCATTGGGGTTGGATTAGGAAACTACATTGCCTACAAGCACTCATCATGTGATGAGTATGCATATGTAGGGTAGACAAGTGGAGGGGCTTCTCTCAAAACCCCAGGTCATATTCCCAACAAGGATGACATGAAGAAGTTTCTAAATAAATGACAACTAAATGAGTTCATGGGTAATTAAACTAAGATAATAAAATGTGACATACCTGTACAACTCATCCAAAGGTATGTGCCCATTTGATTCATCTGGAGGTTATGTCTGCATAGTTCATTTGAGGATACAATTTGATGGCCTCCTGAGGGAGAGTTTCCAAATGATGTTTAGCTTGGGCTTCAAGATGCCAAGAAATCTACTCTCCACTAGAGTCCCTACATAGTAGACCCATATAGCTTATAACCAAGACCTATTGTATTACATTGTTCATAACCTTGGTTTTAGTCCTCTGTACTATTTGGTGTGTGTGTTAGCCATGGATGACTATATTGTGTGTGTTTGAGGTTGGATCACTATCTCCATCAACATAATGGGAGTGGGCCTATGAGTTCTATGTTGTTAGGAGGCATAACTACATTTACCACTATTGGGGACTGGTGTATAGATTTGACCTTCCTCCATGTTCAATTTTGGAACTAGATGCTCACATGGTTTTTGGTATCTTATAGAGTATGTTTCCTATGTAGTTTATGTTATTTCAATTTATTAAGATAGTTGATTTATGCACCAATGTATGCTTATTGTAATGTTGCTTTCCATATGATTTCATTAGATGTGATGGATTAGATGTTAGAATTAATTGATCTCCTTATGCTTTTGTGTGTTTACTCCTCAACTATTATGGATTTGGCAGTCCTAGATGTGGAGGTTCTAACTCTATTTCTCTTCAAAATGGATCGTTGAACCTTTTCTTGCAAACCTAGGTGACATTGGTTCAACACTAGGCAATACTGAAAAGTATCACATGACTATAGAAAGAAATATCATGTAATAGTAGAAAGTATCATGTGATAGTAGTAAATTTTATTGTGTGATATTTGTAAAGTTTCTAATGGTAATAGGAAAGTATATCATGCAATACTAGAAAGTATCACATGGTAGTTGTAAGAAGTATCATGAAATATTGGAAATGTATCACCTAGTAGTAGTGAATAGTATCGTACAATACTAAAAATATATAGCATAGGTTTTGTGCAAAAATCTGCTTGGACAAACAATAAGTTTTTTTGGACTTGTCAAAAGTGTTTTGAAGGGGCTTTTGGATACCCTATGGGGTTGTGCTCCTTCCTAGTTTTGGTCACTTCATAGATTATGTGTTTCTTTCTATTTAACTTTTATAGTTGGTTATTGAATCCGTTGGTAGGTAGCGACACTTAGAGATTATTGGTTGCTTGGATTGTTTGGTTTAGTTTTATACTATGATCTTTAGATCAGTTTTATGTTGGTTTTATTTGGATCCATGCTTTTTACCTTTAAAAAATATGCATTAGCTTTTATTCATCTTTTTCCAAGGATCTCTAGGTAGGGCATTACATATGGTATCAGAGCCCATGTTGCAACATTGGGATCTCTATGTTATGCTCCCACTATGATATCATTTTGGGCACACATAATAGTATCAAATTTTGGCTTATCCTATGTTACTTATGTGTTTTTGGTATGTATCTAGTCCTTCTCTTGTTGCTTCTTTAGAGATGCCTCTTGCACGTAGACCTGGTAGTTGAAGGAATAACTGATAGAATAATGATGAAGAAGAACATAACAAGGAGGAATGTCGAGATGGTGGGGGAGGATAGGGTAATAAAAATAAAGTTTTTATTTAGGAATTGGTACCTTTTTTATAGGATCTTATAGCTTAGTTGAGACCCTAAGTTGAGGAAAATCTACACAACCATGGCTAGGAAGATGGATCTCACTATGGAGACTCCCATATGTTACAACATAGAGGTGGAGAAGAGAAATTACATGATCGTGAGCATTATCACACACCACTGGTAGTGGGGATTACTATAGAGAGCTTGTGGTTGGGATGATGTAGATTCCATCCAAATGGATATGATGAGAGACCTTTAGAGGTCAAACCACCACTTTTTGATGGCCTAAGATGATGTCTCAAGGCTGAGACATTGTTACTAGATATGGGGTGCTTCTTTTCCTTGTATCCTTATGAAAGCAACTTGAAGGCCCATTGTGCTATTACACAACTAAGAGACCATGGATCTATATGGAGGGATATGGAAAGCAAGAAGCTCTATATTAGTATAATAGATCTCTCATGGGAGATCATTGAGGAGAGGTTCAGGGAGAAACTTATATCTCCATAATATCGAGAGGATCGTGCTGATAAGTTCCATGAACTCAAATAGGGGAACATGGAAATGGATTAGTATGAGAGGTAGTTCTTTAGGCTAGGACAGTACTTGAGCTACCATTATAATGAGGTAATCCTGTCACAACATCTTGTCAAGGGTCTTAAAGGCTCTATCATTGGGGATGTCCATCTCCACTAGCCTAAGACACTTGCATTCTCCATAGAGAAGGAAATAATTATTGAGAGAAATGTGGCTAGGGGGTTTAATGTTAGATCAAGCTCTTAGAGCCATAGTACATGATCTATACCTAGAAAAGCATACCACCCCCTTAGACACAGGTCATAGGGAAGGGTCCAAAACAATTAGCACCCTCACAAGGTGGTCATGGATGTCAAGATTAATGACACCAACTTTATCAACATAAGGGTGGACAATGTTTAGGTACCACAGGAGGAAAGGGGCCTAACTAGAGTAGAGGTTAAGAGTCCCAATAGAGTCATCCATCTTAGGGTAATCAATAGGAATCTAGTAAAGGGAGTGCACCATATTCTAGTGCTTCCTAGGGTGGATATGGATCTAGTTCAAATTTAGAGTAGCATTTTTTTCATGTGGTCATCTCAGCCATAAATAAGGGGAGTTCCCTCTAAAGACACCTTTAGGACCTAATAGAGGTTTGGCGATATTTAAACCTATTGTGGGTGATGTGGGTAGATCCCATAAAGTTTTTGCAGTAGTTTAAAATTGTCAAGCTAAGCACTAGGATACTACAGTCAAGGCTACTGGTACGTTGCATGGTAAGTCATTTAAAGTATTAATTGATTCAGTTGCTTTAGATTCTTTTATTTCAACATCCCTTGTTTAGTGATGTGGGCTAGTGGCTATATGATAGGTTGATAGGTGGTAGGTTGAGTTAGCTATAGGTTCTAAAACAACTCTAGATTCCATAGCTAGTGGTTGTGGGTTAGACTTGGGCACGCTCACCACCATAGTTGAACTTTGTATCATACCCTTAGGGTCTTCTAACATTGTGTTGGGTATAGATTAGTTAGCTGCCCATTAGATGAATATAGATTGTTGATGTATGTTGGTACGGTATGTGGATGACACAAGTGGGTAGGTGGAGCTTGTAGGGGTACAGAGGCCAGTTTCACTTTGAATGATCTCAGCTAAGTAGTTAAAGCATAGTGTGCAATATCGATGTTAGATGTTTACACTCTCTATCAATGACCTTAAGGAGGCTAAGAGCCATGAGGTAACATTGGAAACTCACCCACTCTATTGTGAGTATGTAGGAACATTCCTTGATGAGATACTAGGCATGTTGCTAGAAGGTGACATTGATTTTTGTATTGATCTCATTATAGGAGCGAAGCCTATTTCATGATCTCCTTACTGAATGACTACTTAGGTGTTGGGTGAGCTCAAGTTATAGTTGGATGAATTATTGGCCAAGGGCCATATTTTTCCTAGTGCATCCTCATGGGGTGTACCAGTCATCTTTATGAAGAAGAAAGATGGGTCATTATGCTTATGCATTGATTACTAGTAATTGAATAAGGTGGTGCTAAAGAACTTATACCCCTTGCGAAGGATTGATGACTTGTTTGATTAGATGAAGGGAGAGAGAATGTTCTCAAAGATTAATCATAAGTTAGGATACCATTAGCTTCAGATTCATGGGTCTAACATTCATTGAACATCTTTTCATACACGTTATGGGCATTTGAGTTTATGATTGTATCTTTTGGGTTAAACAATGTGCCATCAATGTTTATGAGTTTGATGAATGGAGTATTTCACATGTACATTTCTCAATGTATCCTTATTTTCTTAGATGACATATTTATCTATTATAATAATGTTGAAGACCATGAGGTCCATTCATGCCAAGCATTATAGTGCTTACAAGACAATCACTTGTATGGAAACTTGGATAAATTTGGATTCTTCTAGTCTGAGGTGAAGTAGTTGGGGCATATCATCATAAGTGATGGTATTATGGTGGATCTAGAGAAAACATGAGCTATCATGGATTGGACAATGCCCACTAATGTTTCAGAGGTTCATAGTTTCATGGGATTGGCAAGTTATTATTGTTAGTTAATGAAGGACTTCTCATGAGTGGCTCATCCTATCACTTCTCTTTAGTGGAAAGGGATAAAGTATGTTTGGTTAGAGTAGTGTGAGTTAGTATTTAAGGCTCTAAAGGATTGATTGAACAGTGTGCCAATCCTTGTTGTGCCTAATCCTATAGGCAATTTTACAGTTTGCACAGATGCATCATTGGAGGATGTGGTTGCAGTGTTGATGTAGGATGGTCATGTGATTGCATATGAGTCTAGAAAACTCAAGGACCATGATCTTAACTACCCCACTCATAATTTGGAACATGAAAAACTTGTGCATGCTTTGGTGTGTAGGAGACATTTTCTTTTGGGGGACATGTTTGAGCTACATAGAATTCATCGTAGCTTGTAGTATATCTTTACTTAGCCAAACCTAAATGCATGACAATGTCACTAGATGAAGTTTCTATGTGAATATGATTTTGATGTTCACTAAATCAAAGGGAAATATAATTTCATCATGAATGCCTTGAGTAGGAGATGACATGAGATATCAATTTTGTCATTAGCAGCAGATTTAGAGGTCATGTCTTGGAGGTATTACCTAGTGACACATGGTATCAAGAGGTGAGGTTAGAGATTGAGTCTTGATATACCCTTTAGGGAAGGTTTTTAGGTTATTCCATAGAGTTTGATGGACTGTTGGGATACTTGGGGTGCATTTCTGTGCTAGTGTCTGGTGATCTTCATACCTTGATTTTGTTAGAAGCACATTATGCACCATATTTCACATATCCTAATGTCAAGAAGATGCATGTCGACCTTAGATAATTGTATTTGGGAAGGGATGAGGTGCAATGTTGCCAATTTTGTTTCTCAATGTCTTGAGTACCAAAGAGTGAAGGTAGAACATCAACATCTAGTGGGCCTTTTGTAGCCACATACCATTCCAAAGTGGAAGTGGGATACTATATCCATTGATTTTATCATAGGGTTGCCTATGTCATCACAAGGACATGATTGTATCATTGTGAAAGTGGACATGTTGTCCAAGGTAGCACATTTTTTGCCCATGAGAACATCCTTCATAGCTTCTTCTATAGCCCATTTTTTCTTAGAAGACATTGTTCGATTGCATGGAATCCCTCATTGGATTATATCAAACACAAATCCAATGTTTACTTGATCATTGTGGAAATATCTCTAGTATTCTTTAGACATGCAACTCAATTTTTGTTTGGCTTACCACCTAGAGATCGATGGTTAGACTAAGAGAGTTAATTAAGTTCTAGAAGACATGCTTCACATGTATGTGATGGATAGGAAAGTAAAGTAGGAGAACTATCTGTATCTTGTTGAGTTTTCTTATAACAATCTGCCATAGTTCTCTTGGCATGTCACCTTTTCAAGCCTTGTATGGTAGACCATGTCATACCCCTTTAAGTTGGGATCATTTAGAGGACTACGCAATTTTAGGTCTAGAGATGCTTCAAGATATGGAGCAGTAGGTTGTTCATATTAGAGAGCATTTGGTTACTACTCAAGACAAACAAAAGAGATATGTAGATGCCCATAGGTTGGATCATCATTTTCAATTGGTGATAGGGTATTTTTGAGAGTGTGTCCAAGGAAGTGCCCCAACCATTATGGGAAAGGCTCTAAATTGGCACCATGTTTTGTTAGACCATTTGAGATCCTTGAGAGGATCAGTCCTATTACTTATTGACTGGCATTGCCACCTAGCCTATCACACATCCATACCATTTTCCATGTTTATGATATGAGGTAGTACATTCTTGATGTGACCCATGTACTTTATTGTGATGCTTTGCAGGTTGAGGATGGGAAACTTTCTTTGGATTCCATCTATATACTCTAGGATTGCAGGTTGGCCCTTAGAGGTTAGGATCTAGAGTAGGTAAGGGTCCAATAGGACGTAAATTATGAGACTTCTACTACTTGGGAGGACAGTGCATGGTTGAGAGATTTGTACCCTTATCTTTTTATAGGCTTCTAGGAGTAAGCCTATGCCTAGTGGGGGAGGATGTAGTATCTCTCATGTTTGCATTCCATACCTTGTTATATTTTGGATTCGAGAGATATTGTGATACTCATGTTGGATGACATTCAAGATGACCTGATGGTTAGATACTATATTTTGATTACTATTATAATAGATGCTAGATGCTATGTTGTTCAATTTGATCATATCTACATGATGATTCTTATTGATTGGACATGATGCCTTATGATGATATTTGGTTATTTTCTATTTAGACAAATACTCTATTTATGATTATATGTTGGACTTTTGAATTTTGGATACTATGATTTAATGCTAGGTATATTTAATTCATTCTTTCTTTGAGATGTCTTATGATGTAATGAGTGATGTAGCTTGATTATTTTAATGTAATTAAATAAATGGTTAATTATGTGATTTAATGTATTTATCACTTCAACTATATGATTATATGCAATTGCACTTGATTGTGTTGTTTAGTGTGTAGGATTTATATCCCCAGTAGTGGCACATGGAGTTAGTGATTTGACTATTTATACCTAGAAATGTCATCTCTGTATGGGTGACCTATCCTGTTTAATTGTTAATTAAACCCTCTAGTGAATTAATAAATCTAGATTCATTTTCATTTGTGATGAGACCAATATTGTGTTTGTGCATTTAGATATCCGCATTTGTCACATAAATTATTAAGGAATATTGCATTTTAATATTTCAAGGATATTTAAAGTTTTGATCTTGTTATTTTATTTATTGGAAGCTTTGTCATAGTTGAATCTCCTTTAATGGGAATTACCTGATTTGGTCTGGGATAAAGAGGGATTTATTTTAGTAAGCCAATTGTTTTCCTTTTATAATAAAATATATCCCAAAAAGTGAGTTATTCCTCACTTCACATTTATCAAATTAGAAATTTGAGAAAAATTCCCAAATCCTCTTCAAGAGGTATTCTTGTTTTACTCATTGTGGAAGCTATGTCCATGAGATCATCACAAGATAGATCTCATTGGATTTGGCTCAGGAAGACCTTGGTTTGCCAAGATTTTTAATGGCTTTCTCAAAGAAATTATTTTATCGTAGACAATCTTGTTTTGCCCCTTTTAGTTGTGAGGTAGGGTTCTTCTAGTTTTGACTTTTTACTCCATTTCTAAGTTTTTTTCTAGTACAAATATGTAGGAGGTATAAAACTAGTGTTTCCCTCCATTTATGTATGTTGGATCTACCCGGTTGGGCAAGTATGAAGCTTTTTTGCTTTTGGTGTGGGGTTTTGGGGTTTTGGACCATTATGCTAGCCATTTTTCTATATGTACTTTGAATCCAAATTTTATTGGATATTTGGGGTTTTTATACCCAATTGGAACTAGGGTTTTAGTTTTGTTGATTTTTATCAATGTTGGTTTTGGGCATTTTTTACTTCACCTTGATTTGTGTACCACCCTATTTTCTCTAGTATTTCTTGGAACTAATGTTGGTCATGGACTTAGACTATCCATGAGGAATCCAATCTAACCATAAATATTCTTTTGCATTGGGATTCAAGCCAAATCCCTACTCTTAACTATGTTCTTGGTTTAGTGATTAGATACTGGTGTTTTTATTATTTTTCATCTAACCCTTATTGTTTATGATTTGCATGTAGTTGATGTGCCCAAACCCAACAACTCTTAACTAATCCCTACTCTTAACTATGTTCTTGGTTTAGTGATTAGATAGTTGGTATTTTTATAATTTTTCATCCAACCCTTATTGTTTAAGATTTGCATGTAGTTGATGTGCCCAAACCCAACAACTTGAGCATACACTTATCAAATTCTTGCAAGACCCAAACTCCTAGTTGTTTTCAGGTGAGTTATGTTCATTGGGGTTGGGTTGGGAAACTGCATTTCCTATAGGTAGTCATCATGTGATGAGCATGGGTATGCAAGGTAGATAGGTGGAGGGGATTCTCTCATAACCCTAGGTTGTGTTCTTGACAAGCTTGACATGAAGAAGTTTCTAGATAAGTGATAACTGAATAAATTCATGGGTAATTAAACTAAGATAAGAAAATATGATGTACCTGTATGAGTCATTTGTAGGTATGTGCCTATTTTGGTTCATCTGATGGCCAAGTGTCTACATCATTCATCTAAGGACATAGTATGATGGGCTCCTAAGGGAGAGTTTTTGTACAATGTTTATCTTGGGCTTCACGATTGCAAGCAATCTATTCTCTACCAGAGTCCCTACATAGTAGATCCATAGAGCATCTAACCAAGACCTATTTTGCATTGTCTCATGGCCTTGGTTTTAGTCCTCTATACTATTTGATGTGAGTAGTAGCCATGGATTACTGTATTGTGTCTGTGTGTTTGAGGTCAGATCACTATCTCCATCAGCACAATAGGAGTGGGCCTATGTGTTCCACATGGTTGGGAGATGTAGCTATTTTTACCACTACTAGGGACCAACATATAGATTTGGTCTTCCTCCATGTTCATTTCTAGAGCTGGACACTCACATAGTTCTCTGTATCTTCTAAAGTATGTTTCCTATGTGGTTTATATTATTTTAGTTTATTGACATAGTTGATTTATGCGCATGTATTCTTATTGTAATATTTCTTTCCACATGATTACATCAGATGTGATGGATTAGATGTTAGAATTAATTGATCTCCTAATGCTTTTGAGTGTTTACTCCTTGGCTATCATAGTTCTAATACTCCCTAGTGTGGAGGCTCTAACTCTATTTCCCTTCTAAATGGATCATTGGGTTTTTTTTTACAAACTTGGGAAACATTGGTTTACCATTGGATGATACTGGAAAAGTATCACACAACTATAGATAGAAATATTGTACAATATTGGAAAGTATCGTACGAAAGAAGTAAATTGTATTGTGCGATATTGATAAAGTGTTAGATAGTAATACGAATGTATATCATGTGATACTGAAAGTATTGCATAGTAGTTGTGGTTCCACAATGCACACCCCATTTTGACTAGAAATGGGGACACCCTACTTTATTTTTTGGTTTTCTAGAACCCTAGTCTAGAGTTTGAGTCCTTTTTTAGGTTTTATCTAGTGTCTTAGTTCATGTCTAGGTCCTAGTTAGAAAATTGAGATTTTGGAAATAGAGTTTTGGGAGGAGATTAATAAATTTGCAAAAGAAAAAGGTGCACTAGTGCACCCCATGAGGTGCGCTAGTGTGCCAAAACATTTTAAGTCAAGGGCATCACCCTTGGTGATGCACATCTATGGGTGCGTGGGTCCTTGAGTCTATAAAATTTGGGGGATCTCCTTCTCTCTCCATATTTTTTCCTTCTTTTCTCTTATAAATCAAAACTCTACATTAATAGAGGTGCACCTCCTCTACCTTCACCCTGCAAAAAATGCAAACAAAATAATGTTAAACTTCTAAATTAAGTTGTGTATAGTGCACCTAATTAGGTGCACTACTACAAACTTTTTTCTTCCTAACAAAACCTTAAAACTTTAAAACAAGTACAAAGGGCTTATAAAAAGGTTCACAATAGTACACCTAATTAGGTGTACTACTATGCATACTTTAAAAATAATAATAATGCCCAAGTCTAAATATGAGGTGCTCTGATGCGCACCCCATATAATAGATTTTTCTTGTAAAAAGGTGCACTAGGTGTGCCATTTTTTGCATTCTAAGGGTATAATCAAGGTTTTCTAATGTCTTACAAACAATTAGGGTTTTTGGTTCTAGTTGAGTCAATGTTAGGGATTGAATTAATCAAAATTTCTTCAACTTCAAACTAATGGCCACCATTATTTATGCAATAATATATGCTTTTGGTGCTCGCATTTGGAGTGTAGTGATTCTTGCCTAAGTGTGTTATATTTTTGTGAATGTATGTTCATGGAATATAATTGAGCCAATATTTTTATTGCATTGTTTTAGTTGTGAAATATTTTAATTTTGGTGTTTGCTACGGGTCTACAAATTCTGCTAGCATATTTAGTTTGAGAAGAGATCACCATATTGTTCTTGCATAGTTTTTTATCTCTATGAGCACACTTTCCATGGCCTTGCGATTTGATGAAAAGTGAAACATCTTATGGTTACTGAATTCCCATTGACGATTGCATTAGTAGAATTAAGGAAGTGTTGCTCCTATTTTCATTGGTTACCCATCGATCTTTTTGAAGGCTTAACTCATAGATGCATTGTTTCCATAGCTTATGTCTGTTAGGATTTACTTTTCATGTTATTTGCTTAAATTTCTTATTTACCTATTTTTTTCATTTGCTTTGCTAACCCATTGGTTAATTTAGGAATTCACACAGTTGCATTATTAGATTGCATTCATCATAAAAACAGAAAAATAGGAAAATATATTCTTTTTGTGTGGTTTTTTTTTGAGATAGCAAGAAGATCATACCTCTTATCTAAATCATTTCAGAACCAATAAAGGCCTCATCATGAATATTCACATTTATCTTCAATTGAGCAGATTCTAGTAGGTCACAAGATCATAGGGAATCTTTGAGTTGATCCTTGGATTAGCTTTTCAAGAGAGGAGTTTGAAAGGATTCTTTCCATTAAGCATCATGCAAAACAATAGATCAATAGAAGTGGCACTAGAAGGAGGGCCCCTTAAAATTCAAAATAGAAGAAAAAAGTTTAGAAAATTTTCTATGTTTTCAAGCTTCCAAGCTATGCAGGTATGCATGTGCGCTAGGTGCATAGGTGCACTAGATTCCAAGGTGTGCTTTATTTGTGAGAAAGTGCACTTCTAAAAAAGTGCACTTTTTCTAGAATTGATGAAAAATAGAGGATTCTGATCCATCATCCCCATTTCAACAACCTTTAAGATCTTCACCAAGTGCACACAAGTTCCTTGAGCTTGGCCATTTTCGTAAACCTCGTAGTGACAAAGGAATCCCCTAAATTCTACCACTTCCATTCAACATTTTGTCATCTTCTTCTATTCCACCTCTACAAAAACCACCTAATGTTCCACCTAACCCTTTGATGGCATTTATTACAAATGTGATAGACTCACCAATTAACTTGGTAGGTGTACTCAATGATATTCTTAAGAATCTTGAGAAGTTTTTCCCAAGGTCCATCTATGGAGATACACAAACTATTGAAGATCACACCAAGGTATTCAAGGAAATTTGCAACCAAAAGGAGATTGCTAATGAGAATGTGATTCTTCACTTATTCCCCTACTCTTTGGGGGAAGTTGCCTTTAATTTTCCACTTGGATGTATTGGAGAGTGGGCTACTTTCAAAAAATTGTTCTTAGAACAATTCAAAACTTTCATCAATCCAACTTTGATACATCAACAATTCATATCAATCAAAAAGTACCCATCTAAAATGGTTTCACACTTCAACCATCACTTTCATATGACATACCCCAAGTTAGAAATGCCATACACTATAGTAGTTGAAGCTGCTATTTAGATTTATCTAAATTCTATGGACCATCTTATTGCTATTTTTCTAAGAAGACTTCCTACAATAGATATTGACACATTGGACAAAGTCTTCGTAGAAGAAATTAGCTTCACTAAGAAAGCCAATCCTAATGGAGGAGGATTGATGCTTCTACCTCAAGCTATTACTATGATGCCAACATATCTTGTTAGAGTACCTATGATGCATAGCCAATTCATACCTATGAATCCAGTTCCATTACAGTAGGCACCTACTTTACAAAATTTTGCTTTAATATATCCAAGGTATGAACCTCCAAAAGCTACTTTCTTTGGGCAAAAGGAAATAATTTCCACTAAGGCAGACAACATGTTTCCCTCCAAGTTTGGTCAAATGAAGAAGACCATGTCACAAGTGAATAGTGAGCTAACTCGCTTAAGGTTGTCATGAGGACAAAATAACAATTTCCAAAGAAATAAGGTTGTTCCTTACAACAACAAAAATTACACTTAGAGCTACAATAGGAATTTTGCTGGAAATAATAATGTTGGAAACAACAATGGAGGAAACAATTCCAATCCTCTTGATCATAACAATGGCTTCCAAAGATAGAATAGATAGTGGAACACTCATCTGAACAATGGGAGCATTCCTATAGACAAGAACAACAATAATGTTTAGTATGTGGACATTAATTAGTATGATGATGGTCAAAATACATCTAACAATGATGGTTCATACTACAATAGAAATCAAGATATAACTCAAAATACAAAAGTTAATGACAATGTCCCTCCTATATAATTTAATGCTATGTTATTAGAATCCTACAATTTTCACATAACACATAGGTGGAACAATCAGACAATGAAGAATTCTCTTTCCCATTTAGCTAAAAACTAGACATTCAACCAGAAGAGGTTTTTTCCTTTTTCAATGATAATCAAAATACATATAATGTATGAAGTCAAAAAGAACCTATGATAGATGGAATTCTACTAGAATTACAACCATCTCTTCCTGATCCAAGATAAAGTAATAATATGGTATCGATCAGGCTGCCTTATGGAGGATAACAAAATTAGAATCAAGGAACTGTGCCAACCATCTTGAAAAATCTAGCTTGGTCTACTAAAAAATATAATGTGATGGAGGATATGAAACAAACAAAGGCCAACATGTCCATGTTTGACATGCTATAGAATTTTCCTCATCAATGAGAATCACTAATGAAGACTCTGGATCATATAAAGGCACCCCATAACACAAATACTATCTCTTAAAAGATAGTATCTCAACAAGTCAATGCTTCGAAGGCAATTCCAACTATGTTTAAAGATAAGGTTAAGGTACCCCCATTTCTACTTAGCATTAGGATATATTAGAAGAATCTTCATAATTGTTTGATTGGTTTAGGAGCTTCTTCTAATATTATGCCACTATCAATAGCACAAAGGTTAGGAGTTAATCCTCAACCCTCCAACTGAATAGTGATCCAATTGGAGAGAAAAGAGGTGAAAGTCATTGGTGTGTTGAAAGATGTTCAGATATAGTTGACAAAATATCCCCAAATTTAGGACATCATTAACATACATGTGGTGGATATCCTAGAAACATATGGACTACTACTAAGCAGATAATGGACCAAATGCTTATGAGGATGGTTTTCTATAGATTTTACTTAGCTATGGTTACCATGGAAAGGGTCGAACAATCAAATCAAGATAGATGTAGAGCTGAAGTTAAAAATGATGATTACAAAATATAATGCCTTGAATGAGGTAGCATTCTCACAAATAGATTTGGGTTGTTACAAGGTGATGGCTTTTGATACAACTTCAACCAAAATATCAAATGATCAAGATTTAAAATCTAAGATTTCAATCCCAAAGGATGAGATCATAAGATAGTTCATACACAACATGATAGCTAACTTATAATGTCTAGGAGAAGAAGCTAACCCCAGTATTCTCCTTCTTCCAAGATTGCGTTGATTGCATAAAGTTAGTCATTTAGAGTTTGAATGTTCATCTTGCAAAGAGGCAGTTTCCAAGGTATTGATATAAATGATGAGACTAGAGAATAGTAATGATTTGAAAGATGAACTCACATAGAATCAAAATCCTATAAACATATCTAAATCTTTGGAGAAGTTTAAAGAAGAAATTGAAGATCTAAATGCATCATATAGTGATACCTCTTTAGATGGTGGGGGTTTGTCTTCTCCTCTACCCAAGATAATCAAAGTTAAAAGAAGAAAATATGTGAAAGGTCAAGGATGGACTTTAGTAGTCATCCATCCTAAACCAAAAATGGATGAAATTGTAGAATTGATAGGGGAAATCTAGGATAAACAAGAAAAATATACACTTCATGTGTCAAGGAACAATAATGGAGAATCATCAAGTCTACCTTGCAAAAGATTACAGTGGGTCTCCAAGAAATAATCCATCTAGACCCAAGTCAAAGAAAAGCTAAGGACACATAAGCATAAGGTTAGGAAGCCCAAAGAAGATCCAATTTGGACTCTCCACTTTGATGGTTCCAAATGAAAATTAGGAGCTGGCATAGTTATTGAGTTGATCAACCCAAAAGATGAGTCTTTCTATGCAACATGTCAATTACAGTTTAGATGTACTAACAACATTGTAGAGTCTGAAGCATTGATCTAACGATTACTTTTCACATTAGAGAAAGGAATCACAACTCTCATAGTCAAGGGAGATTCTTAATTGGTTATATGACAAGTAAAGTCAGTATATTCTAGCAATGATAAAAGGTTTCTTGCATACAAAAAGAGAGTATGAGATTTAATGGATGATTTTGAAGCTTTGAATATAAAATCTATTTCAAGAAGGAAAAACATGGTAGCAGATGCTCTCTCCATTTTAGAAAGTGCATTACAACCTATCAAGAAAATAAAATTGAAAAGGTTTTTAGTAGAATTGGTTGCTACTCCATCTGTCCCATTCAATATTACAAACTTCCAAGTTTTTCAAGACGATCAAAATATACTCAAATTTATCATGTGCAATGGCCACTTTAAAGGGTAGGAAATTGATGATACTCCTGACAAAAAACCTGAAGATGATAATGGGATCCTAAACTTGAAAACCAACACCTTCGTAAAGGAATGATTGAATTGGAATGCTTTTTTGATCATGATGAATCTACACTTAACATAAGAATGGTCCAAGAAAAGGGGATTGAGGAATGTGACTCATATAATTTGGGTACTGATGAATATCCTAGGATGGCAATGATCAGAAAGGTGTACAACACATAGGAAAGGTAGGATATGCTTAAATTACTTATAGAGTATAAAGATGTTGTTACTTGGAGCTATGAAGAGCTAAAAATGCATGATCTCAAGATTATTATGCATGACATTCCATTAAAACCTGATGCAAAGCCTTTTTAGAAAAGACAAAGGCTTGTTAATCCTATCATTGAACCACTAATAATGAAGGAAGTTAAGAAGTTTCTTTATGCTAAGATCATCTTCCCCATTTTCCATTCCACGTGGTTGGCTAACATGGTTCCTATATAGAAGAAGTCCAAAGAGATTTGTCTTTGTGCAAACTTTCTTAATTTGAACCTTTCATCTCAAAAGGACAATTACCCTTTTCCTTCATTGAATGAAGTTCTACAAAATTTTAATGGTTCAAAGATGATGTATTTCTTAGACAAATATGCTAGATATAATCAAATCATGATTGATAAAGAAGATAGGCTAAAGATGACCTTCGCAACTAAATGGGGGACTTTTTCTTATAGAAGAATGCCTTTTGGATTGATTAAAGTAGGGGATACATTTCAATCAGCCATGGATGAAGCTTTTAAGGGATTGATAAATAAGCATATAGTCATCTACACATGGATGATTTAACTATCTTTTCAAAAGATTGAAGCACCCATATTGCTGATCTAAGAAAAGTATTCAATAGATGTTGCAAGTACAACATATCCCTCAATTCCAAGAAATGTTCATTTGGGGTTACCAAAGGGAAGATCCTAAGCAATATCATCTCTAAAGCTAGAATCTCCATTGATCTTGATAGAGTTGAAGTCATTTTGTAGTTATCACCTCCCCATAGTCGAAAAGAAATTAAGTCCTTTGGAAAGATAAATTTTGTAAGAAAATTCATAAGCGGATTTGCAAAGATAGTTCATCCCCTTAATGATTTACTCAAAAAGGAAGCTAAGAAAGAATGGGTACCAGAGGTCAAGAAATCATTTTAGGATATCAAAGTGGCTATTTCCATGGCCCCAATAGTGATAAGTCCAAACTATGGACTACCTTTTAAAATATACTATTTTGCTTCAAAATATTCATGTGCTGGGATTCTCATGCAAAAGAAGGAAAAAGAAGATGAGAGGCCCATTGCCTTTATGAGTTTCCCTCTAAAAAATGCTAAGTTAAACTATTCTAACCTTGAAAAATAGTCTTTTTCTTTAATTAAAGTGGTAAATAAGTTCCACCATTATATATTAATGAGTAAGGTGTATGTGATTGTACCTAATCCAACAATTAAGACATTGTTGATGCAAAATGAATTTGGTGAAAGATGAGGAAATGGATGGCAATCCTTCAAGAATTTGATTTTGAGATCCAACCTATGAAGTTAGTAAGAGGCCAAGGATTGTCAAAAATGATAGCAAATAACCAAATAGAAGATGAAAATAAATTCTAGTTCGATGGTGAAATAGATATGAACAATTAGAAAAAGATTCTAGTATCTCAAGTTGATATTGGATAGGGTGTGATAACTGATGTCTGGTACCAAGATATTGTTTACTATCTTTTACAAAATTAGTATCCCAGTTGGATGAATAGTTCATAGTGTAGGGGACTCAAAATGAAGTGTGAATCCTACATGTTGCATGATAGAGAGCTATACAAAAGGAACTATGAAAGGATTTACCTTAAATGCTTTGGGGGTGAGGAAGTAAAAGAAGTTTTTGAAGAATTTCATGATAAGTACGATACAAGGCATGGGTCGATAGAAGTAACCACTCATATGATCTAAAGATCAAGTTTTTTTTGGCCCGTGATATTAAAAGATACTTTTGAGCATGTGCATACTTGTCATATTTGTTAGACTAGTGCTAATAGAGAAAGACATCCTACAATGCCATTACAACTAGTGTTCGAGATACGCCCCTTCACAAAGTGGGGGCTAGATTTTATTGGTCCAATGAACCCACCATCATCAACTAGAAACACTTTTATTCTCACAACAACTAATTACTATATGCACTAGATAGAAGCAGAGACATTTAGAAACTACACAACTAAGGTGATTACGAACTTCTTGGAGGAATACATTGTTACTAGATTTGGGATGTTGTTCTCCCTAGTGTGTGATAATGGATCAGATTTTGCATTAGTATTCTTAACTCAATGGGCACTAGAAAATTAGGTTATTATCAAGTTCTCTTCAAATTATTATCCATAAGGAAATGGTGTAGCAGAATCTACAAATAAGAACCTAATCACGATAATAAGACATTTGTTGAAGGAGAATCCTAAAGATTAGCATACACAAATCAAATATGTGTTATGGATAGACCAAGTTAGGGTCAAGAATTCTTTGGGGACATATCCATATTTACTTTTCTATGGAAAAGAGCCAATATTTCCACTTAACCTCAAGATTCCTATTTTGAAGTTCATGAGTGGGTATGCTAAAGATGCAAATAGAGTACAAAGTAGATTGATGAATCTTTTAGAGATGGATGAAAAATTGATAGCTACTTTGGAGCATATGGCTAAACATCAAGCCATCATCAAGAGGTGGTTCGACAAGAGGCCTTGATAAAGTCTTTTAAGATATCTGACCTTGTTCTACTCTAGGGCAAGGCAAAAGAAAAGTTGGGCAACCACAAAAAGTTCCAACACTTGTGGATTGGTCCATATTAGATTGTAGAAATTGTGGGATAAAACACTTTTAGGTGGAGTTCCTTATAGGTGGAATTAGTTTTGTTGCTAGTCAATGCAAAATTTTTGAAGCATTGTTTTGAGGCCTAAGAGATTAAAAAAAAAGGATTACATTTTTGCAAGTGTGTTTATTTCTACAAGTGTGCTTGCTTTAAGTTGTGTGTTTCCTTTTAGTTGTGTGTTGATCTATCATTTTGCACAATGATTAATAGTAGGAATCCTTTTGAACTCCTCTCTTGAAAAGCTAATCCAAGGATCAACTCCAAGGTCTTGGGTGATCTTGAGACCTACTAGAATCTGCTCAATTGAAGATAAATGTGATTGTTTATGAGGAGGCCTTTGTTGGTTTTGAAATGATTTGGATAAGAGGTATGATATGCTTTTTGTCTCAAGAAAGAATAACCACACAAAAAGAATATATTTTTCTATTTTTCTATTTTTATGATGAATGCAATCTAAAAATGCAACTATATGAATTCTTAAATTAACCAAGGTGTTAACAAAGAAAATAACAAAAATAGGGAAACAAGAAATTTAAGAAAATAACATGAAAAGTAAATCCTAATGGACATAAGCTATGAAAACAACATGTCTACAAGTTATGCCTTTGAAAAGATTGATGGGTAACTAATGAAAATAGGAGCAATGCTTCCTCAATTCCACTGATGCAATCATCAATGGAAATTTAGTAACCATAAGATGTTTGAATTTTCATCAAATTGCAAGGCCATAGAAAGTGCACTTATGTGAGACAAAAAGCTATGAAGGAACAATATGGTGATCTCTTCTTGAACTAAGTACATCAAAAAAAATTCTAGACTTATAGCAAAGACCAGAATTAAAAGATCGCACAAAAAAAAGAGCACAATAAAACTATCAACTCAATTATATCCCCACCACTGGATAATATATTGATATATAAGCTCCTTGTTAGAGGATGGACCCTATTAGGATTCAATGAGAAAATTCAATATAAGAAGTCCCTATTAGGAGAATTTGAATCCCTATTAGGAGATTCCAACCCTATTAGGAGTTGTGGTATAATGTATGTAAGAAAATCCCACAACCTAAACATGAAATTTCAACTACAAGAAGAGCTCATTGCTCAAAAAAGTAATCTACTATTATTTTCCTTCCTTGTATAATCTCTAATCTTCAACTCAATCTTAGTTCACCAAATAAAACTTCACACATATTGCTTTCACAAAAGTTCTCTTGCTTCACAATCTTACAAGATAGAACTAATACACCAAAATTGCACATACAAGCACAAACTTCTTATCACAAGTAGTCCTTTACATAAAAATCATGCCTATATAAAAATTACTGCTAGTTTAGCTAAGACCACAATTCACTTTTCCAAGGTAAAGTAAACATCTAGAATGTCCATTAATTTTGCTATCTTGCATGATCAAAACAAAATTAGATCTATTTTGTATAGTTTGTATACTATTCTGAGGTTATACACATCATTACCAACATGTATACTATCTCCATGTAACTTCACTTGTCATAATACGATGTCTGCAACATGTTATAAAAAAAACAATATATTGTTGTAAATCAAATTTTATACTTGGACAATTTTTTGATTAAACGCTAAGTATCTTTATTTTCAAGGTTTCCTATCAACATGTACATCATGCCTTTCCATTAATGACAAAAATTACATATCATGATTAGTCAATTGTTAAAAATCTCCCCCTTTGGCATTGATGACAACAAAATAGAGAAAATTGGCTAAGTGACAAAAAAGAAGAAGTAAATAACACCTTACATCTATTACAACTTGTTCATATTTACATACATTCTCCCCCTTACAATATACTTCATATGTATTTCTTCTCATTGTATCTCTCCCAACAATCTCATGTATACAATTTTCACATGAATCTCTCCCCCTTTGACATCAATGACAAAGGTAAAAATGTCAAAATTGTTGACATGTCTTTATGCCAATATTAACTTCATACAATCATAAAAAATAGTCTTCAAACTATTCATACCTTTATTCCATGTTTCTTTGGTAGACTCAGCTAATGTGAGAATCTCAACTACATTGATATCTAAATACAAAAAGTTTGTATATGTGTCCTTGGCCTTGACAAATTTTTCTAGCTACTTCTCAATGAAAGATAGTTTCAAAGCAATGAATTCTTTGAAATCAGACATTCTCTTCAAAATATGTTGTTGCCAAAGTTCCAGTTCCCTAATCTCACTATGAACACTGGCAAATTGACTCTCAAAATCATCAACTTTGCTAGATGGGTGCTAGATCTAGCTAGATAAAGCCTCAAGCTCACTTATCTTTGCCTCTAGCTAACTATCCAAGTCTTTAGTTAGTTTGTATGATAAGGTACACTTAACATACAAAGCTTTACCTTCCTACCAATATTTTTGAAGTTCTTTTATGCATGTATCAACATTGACCAAGTCATTCTTGATATTTTGGTAGATGGTGCTAAACAAGTTAGCATCATGGGAAATTTGAGCCTTCACCTTTGCAACATTTAGAAAATTAGCAAACTCTTCATCAAAAGACTTTAGCACTACATGTGCTCTCATTATAGGATCTAACTTAGTATGTTGAACTGCTAAAGTGTTGTGTAGTTTTTTAGTCACTTCCATCAATGTTCTTTGTAAACTCTTAACTATTTTCTTCTTCTATAAGAGTTTAGATAAGGATGATTTTAGATTAGTTTGATCATCATCATCAATTGCTAAACTTGCAAGAGAAAGTGGAGTAGATGTGTTGGTGTTTTGAAACAATAGAATTTAAAATTACCTCGATGAGAACAAGATACATCTAAGGGAAACTACTTCCAATCCTCAACATACCCTTTCAGACACTAGGCTAACTATAAGGCTAAACCCTTCTTCTACTTTAGGCTCTGCAAAACCTAGGTGGGTGTACCTATTAGATTCTTCATATGGTACCAATTGTCAAAGCATAGACTGAATCTAAATAAAGTAGATAAAAACCCTTAATCTTCTAACACTTATGTAGATATCTCAAACATGGAATAGCTAATAACATGGCCAAAGAAATTTTTAAGTTAAGTGATAGAATCCTTTTTAGTTCTTCAACATTAAAGGAAAAATACTTGATTAATGATGTTGATTTTTAGCAAAACCCTAGGTATGCAACAATAAGAGAAAGCTGATCCTGTAGCTGATCAATGCCTTATCTATTGGGTAATTCCACAAATCACATACAGACAAATGTGATACTAGTGACATATTCCATACACCAAGGTATCAAATCTATCTTATCACTTTGTGAATAAGACACCGGTGTTCATAAAGACCTCATTCCTATGAAGTATCCTCCTCAAATAACAAGCAATCCTATCAAACACATCAAGCATTTACTTGGCCCTTTGTTCCAATAGTAAAATATATGAGACATACAACCCTTAGGGGATGTAAATGGGTCCCAATACTTTTTCCTTAAACCACATAAGATTGCAGATTACAGAGATAGGAGATGACAATCAAAATGAAACTAAAGAGATTCTTTCTCATTTGTATTCATTATTTGAAACTATACATTCAAATGCATGTAAAATGATTCATAAAACCACTAACTAGATTATAACTAACTTCAATATCTTCACTATTATTTTTCATACAAGAGAAATATGCTGAAGAATGTGGTATCATAGTGATCAAAACACCTCAAAACTGGAACCCTAGTCTCACAAATCTGAGAAAACTCAAGATTGGAACACACATGGTATCACATTAGTCAGTAATTTTATCCAAAACTAGAACCCTTACAATGGATGAGAAAGAGAAATATATAGAAGGAGAATGGAATCTATTGGTGCTCAAAAGTGTAGCCCGAATTTTGAGCACCATTGAGAAATTGAGCCCTATAAATGCTTTTTGATGAGATCGTACCCGATTGTACCTTTGAGGCTTAAGAGGTGTTCAATGCTTCTAACACCTTCCATTTAGTGTGTCCACATGTTCCATAATGATAAACTGTTGTTTTGATCCATTTTGTGAAGTCCTGATTTGAGCACTTGTTAATCCTGCATTTTCATCGAAGTGTCAAACAACGACATGAGGCTATGTTTACATCTAAGTATCTCGCACCCAAAAATGTTTCACGAGTCACTACGTTGGGAGTGTTTAGTGTCCATACCTAAGAGCCTATGTTTTAGATTTCAAGTCATTTTGAATTCGTTTGACTAGGTTTTGAATCCCTCAAAGTTGGCAGTTTACTGTTTTCATGCTAATGCACATTGCCCATAATTCTAAGAAGCCCTGTTTGACATGTTATAACTTTGACCTAGTTGACCAAAATAATAAAATTCCTTTTTCATTGCATTGTAGATGTCAAAGACTTGTTATGTTTCAAGTTTCAGCTTATGATGAATCCGTTTGATTAGTTTTTAAATGCGATTCCAATTGCAATTTATAACTTTTTACTGGTGTCAGCATTTGCAGATTGATGGGAACCCCTGTTCGTGACATTATAACTCCTAATACATGATTGGTGAGATTGAATGGATTACACCATTGTGTTGTCCTCTAAAAATACTTTAAATGTGCCAGTTTTTACATCTTGACAAATCCATTTGCACCCTTTTCCAAGTCAATTCCATTTGCAAAAATTGATTTCTTGTCATTCTTTCCAGTTAGCAAATCCAAGTAGCTAACTTTGATCACTCGCCAAATTCATCCTGTTACTCATCATGAGCCCAAATCAAAAATCTATAATATTCTCATGACAGAGAACCAATTCCTCAATTTTCATCTTCCCAAGTGTCCATTTACCTAGTTTTCAAAGCCAAATCCAAACCCAATTTATTGCTTTCTGACATGTTTTCTTGCAGGCAATTTTGAAAGGGTCACTTTGATAGTGAATATCTTTTGATCCTAAATTCGTCATGAGATGAGATTTGATAGGGTGCAAGAATGTAGAACAGAGAACTAGTTGGTCAGATTTCAGAGCCCAGTTAGGTGTTTGGGTCAATTTTTAAGGGCAATCAAAGGATCTTTTGGCACCAAATTGATAGTTTGAAAATAAGCGTTAAAGTGATTTTAATTTGATGATTCAGTGATTAAAGTTGATTATAATCAGCCTGAGGTGATGAATGGATCAGTTTGCTAGTTCAATTGTTCGGAAATGAAATTTTTTTTAGCAGAACCCACTTTGGGCCCAACTAATTTTTGCAGATTAATTGGAACAAAATTGGAAGTGACAAGCTTCATGATTGTGATGGTCATTTTGGTTAGTTGAAGCTCCTGACACTAGTATTTCATCCTTTTTATATACATGAAGTTAAAAGAATTCTTGGAAAAGGTTTGGGCCTGGAGGCTTTTTCATTGGATTCACATAAGAACCAAATCTAATATTGACAAAGCTCATGTTAGAAAAGAGCAAAGGGCAATATACTTTTAATCGAATAGTGGAGGGCTAGACATTTCAAGAAATATTACTTTTTGTCCAATACAGTGGAAGCAAAATGATTGAAAATCTAGTTATAAGTTAGAACTCACCATGCCATTAAGAAAGTAGTAGTATAGAATGTTTCAATGTATGGCAGGGGGCTTGTAAAGTGTAGCTCAAGATGTTAGCAAGAGGCACTCATGTTGAGAACATGTAAAATGTACATTCACGTTAAACTTGGTAGTGGAAATCATAGCCATCATTCACTTCCCAACTCCAAGGTGACTAGCATGAATAATTTCCCACACAAAGTAGGGTCTGAGCAAGCCACATTTGGCAGTTGAGGAGATGTCTATTGCAAGGGTGCCCATGGAAGAGTTGGAGTAGCTTCACGCAAAAGGGGAGAAAATAGATTGGTACCCATGTTTTGAAGAAGGTAGGGCATCATGTAAAAGAGCCCTAACTGATGCATGAGCAGGAAGATGCCAAAGAACAAGGAAGCCATGACAACTACCATATCCAATGAATGTAAAGAAATCCATGCTTTGTCAAAAATAAGATTAGCTGCCAATATAGAGAAGAGGCAGTTGAAGCTCGAGCATGAAAAAAGACTCGCAACAGATAGAGAGTCCAAAACAAAGAGATCATGCCAAGCATGTTAGGAATGACCATGATCAAGCGCCAAATGCAAAGATTCACATGGAAGGAAATTCATTGGCAAGGATATAATCGTTCAAATGTTTGAAGAAGAATGTGACATGTGAGAGGCAAAGCCATGGGATGATGAGGAAGCCATAGGGGATGAAGGAATGCATTTGAAGAGGTGCCCAATGGCATGAAGAAGAGAGTGGAGGAAGAGGTGATAGAAATTGATGGTCCCTTAGGAAAGAGTGATGCCCTTAATCGTGAGTTGGATGGTTTAGAACAATAATTATCTAGAAATAATAGTAATGAAACTCTTGATAAATTTGGAATGTACTTGTATGGGATTGTGCTATGTAAATGTGGGAAGGATAAATTAGCTTGTGATGTTCTCGTAAAATTTGTTGATGCTTATCCATGGAGCTAGAGTGCATGGCTTGAGCTGCAGGCTTTATCTACAAATATGAGTCAGATTGCATCTGAATTTTGTAATTCATGTGATTATGAGAGAGCTAAATCTAGTCCTCATGGCATGTGTACACATGTGGCTACTTCTGGAAGCAGGTATGGTATACCTTTGTTTCAAGAAATAGAGGTGGAGAATGATCACCATATATTTGGCTAGGTTAAGGTGAAGTTGGAAGTCTCTGATAGATCAATCACAACTTCATATCCTTTCCATGCTTGATCACCCATTTTTTCCTACTCTCTATGCCCATTTTGATGCTTTCCTTTATGCATGTACTGAAACCTTGAGTATCCAAAAGATTGGAAAAGCCATGCCATGCGATGAGATACAATGGGAAAGGCTCTTTCCATTTATCCCACATTGAGTAGATTGTTTGTTCTTTTAATGTTTAAAAACAAGAACTCACTCTTTGAAGAGTGTCTTAAGAAATCACCTTTTAGAGGTAGCACTTGCTTAGTGGACCCTACCTTGCTGAAATCAAATGGAGGATAGTTGGCACAAAATTAGGAAAATTTTAGATGAAGCTGCATGCATGCTGATGTGGCAGGAAGCACCCAAATTGTGCCACATGTCCCGATTGTGTGGTAGGCACTTCCTCACAATAAGAAGATGCATGCTAGTTAAGTATTGCGGGCATGTGGGGAAGCAACATGTGGCATGGGCCTAGAGTAGATGGTGATGTGGCAACCAATGGCAGGCTCAAACTAGAGGCTTAAGATCATGCCACGTGGCAAAATCTTACGGTCAACACATCCCCACATTACGAAAGTGCTTGAATGATAAGAATTGCAGGTATGTAGGCATGTGACACGTGGCAGCAGGCCCACCCAGTGCTGACATGGTAGTTCAATGGCACATATATAGAGGTGGACTAATCACATAGTGCCATGTAGTGCTTGGTCAAACAAAGGTTGACCCCAAATTTGGAGGCTAGGAGAAAATAAAATGATTCTGAAATCTCATTTTAAAATTATTTTCTTAAATGGTATGTTACATCAGACATTTTAAATTCAAAAAGTCTTTTAATCTAAAGTTTGAACTTTAGGTTATTTTAAATTTTTTGAATTTTTAAATTCAAGGATGTAGGCCTAATGGTTATAGCAGGGGAGTGTTTTTCAAATTGATATCCTAGGGGTTTCTGAGAAGAAAAATATGCAATGTTATATATCGTCAAAACTGGGAGAAACTGAACTTTCCAATTCTAAGCTCATTTTTTGCATAGAACACCACTAGTTTGAGCTACATGAAGTTTTCTTCCAGATTCCTATCTTGCAACTGTATTCAGTTGAGAAAGTTCAAAATTGATTTTTGATAAGGTAATGACCTGAATGTTGTTGAAAGGTAGTGAAAACTCAGTTTGGGTTGAATTTGATCACATTCATTCAACAAAAACTGAGATTTCACCAGCATTTCATGTGGCAAATCAAATATTTTTTTTGACTCAAAGAGTTTTCATCCTTGAACAGAAGATATTTTCAAATTTGTTACAAGGTAATGATGAAAACGAAATCAGATCAAAATGGTAGAAAGATGAAAGAGGTTTTCAGTTGTAGGAGATTGAATTTCAAGTGGACACATCTCAAGCACATATTAGATCCAGGAATTCCTTCATTCTATATCATTCTTTCTCTCTTTCATTTGAGGGGTTGGTAGTTTTCTCTGGGTAATACCAGCAGGGTTCCAATTTTATTGTGAAACCACATTCTTTCAGCACATTCTCTCTTGCATGAACATCATTAAGAAGGTTAATATAGATAGTTTAGATCTGTTAGGTTGTTTCATGTTTTTTATTTCATGCATATGACTATATAATTTCAAGGAAATAATACAAAGAGTAGAAGAATTTCATTAGTTTCATTCTAATTCTTGTCTCCAGTCTCAGTGAATTTTCAATGTTTTATGATCTTTGAACAAAGAGGTTAGGCCATAGTTGCAGTCCCTTAAGGTTGTATGTTATTTTATTGTTGCTTATGACTCAAGGAGTTATGTAAATGCTTCAGGGAATCAACAGGGTTGCAAGTTTATTGAGAAGGATATCATGTAAGAATGAGATTCAGATTCAACATGGATTTCTATTTACAAGTTAAATGGATAGATCAGATATCTGAAGATACAAATAGGTATTAGATATCCATATGTATGCATCTAATTCATGGATTTGCCCAATAGTTAAGGCACTGATTAGCTATAGGGTTACTTAGTTCTTGTTGCTGCATATTAGGGGTTTTGCTAAATTCAACATTATTAATCAAAATTTCTTTCCCTTTCATGTTGAAGGACCTCAATGTTTAACCCTCACTCAGCTTATGAGATTCATAGCTTTGCATTTAGCTACTGTAGATCTGTGTCATTTCATGAGTCATTAGGAGAAATAAGGGTAAAATCTACTTAATAGATTCAGGGATATGTTTTTGCACTGGTACGGTATCATTTGAATCTAAGGTCTACCCACCTAGGTTTAGTAGAGCCTGAAGTAGAAGAAGGAGTTATGCCTTATAGTTTGCCCAAGACTGCAGTTAGGTGCATTCATCATAGGAAGTTGCTAGCCTTAGATGCATTCGTCTGGTTTCTTGGTCATTTTCAAAACTATTAAATCAGGAGCCAACAAAATCCTAATTTTGATCTAGAAGTGACATTTGTCCACTTGAATTTCCATTCCTTGATATTGTAAAACCTCTCTCATCTTTCTACCCATGAGATCTAATTTGGTTTTCTTCATTGTCTTGTAACAAACCTAAAATATCTCTTCCTTAATGACAAAAACCATCCTACTACTAAAATATCTAAAATGCATCTAGAATGTTGATAAAAACTCCATTTAACTAACTAGGATGTGACAAAGATCACCCATAATTGCATTCATTTTTTCTTTTATGTTCATTTAGTTCACCCTTTCACTAGAAATCCAATCTAAGCTACCTCAACTAAATGAAACTATAAATTGGTTACCTAAGACAAATCCCTACATAACTTGAACCAGTGACCTCCTATGCAAAAACAAACTCCAAAAACATAAAGTTTGATTTCTCCTAATTTCAGCGGTATACTACACTATGCATTTCTAATAAAAATTGCCCCTCTAGTGTGCATTTGAAAATTCTAGCTTTGAGCCATGAACATAGTTCAAAATGAAAAATTTAAATGATCATATAGTTTAAACTATATAGCATCATTAAATTATTTCAAATCTTTGAACTTTAAAAAAAAATTTGAGCATATAGATTAGAAAAAATGAATTTAAATCTTTTATTTTTGTTGGCATTATGTTGTATTTTTCATTAGTGACAACACTCATTCAATTCTGAACAGTTATCGAGCTCATCACTTAGTCTACAGTTTATACCGAGCATTCAATGGTTGTCAAGTAAGTTTATCACTTAAATAGTTCACACTGAGCATTCTTGAAGCTACCAAGTGAATGTGCAGTTTAGTAGTGTTCACTGAGTAGATAGTGGTCACTGAGCTTCATTGTGTCTACTGAGCTATCAGTTTGTGTGATGAGAAGCTAGTTTCTATTGAGTGATGGATGTGTAGTGTTTACCGAGTGATAGCAAGGTAAACAAAGGATTTAGTATCTACCGAGTCTCCAATGGTTACTGAGTTTGAAGCTATGTTGTGTGACTAGTATGGACCAAGCTTCTACTTCTACCAAGTGCATGATGATGCTGAGTAATGTAGTGAATGTCATGTAACAGAAGTTCACCGAGTCAGCTTCAGAATCTGAGTTTTCTACTGTTTGGCCAACTCAATAATATTTTGTCTACTTGTGTTTTAGCCAACCTTGAAATTGTAAATATTGGAATGATATATATGTATTGTATCATTTGCAATGTATGATGTGGAAATTAATGAATGGATAATATGATGTTTTGAGAAGAGGAAATGAAAATCAATAGTAGAGCAGAGTATTCAACAAGGTCATTAAGAAGCAACAAAGACATATCAATCACAAGAGTGATCTATACTTCAAAGATCTATTTAGCAATCAAGTTGTAAGTCAGATCTACTATTTCATCTTGATAAGTGAATCAATTTTCCAAATCCTTTAACAAGGTAGACTTAATAGTCTTTGTATAAATCTCTTAATAGAGTGCATACTTCATTGTATGTTTGTAAAACCTCTAACAAGGTGGATCTAGCAGTCCAAATTGCTCTTAATAGGGTAGATCATTAGAAGTGGTCAATGTAAGCCCTAATAGGCCAACTTTATACTACAGTAGTGAAGTTTTGTGGGTATCATCCCCACTCCAATTTTTCTTTCTATTTTGAAGGTTTTTGGGTCACCAAAATACTATGTTCATGTGTTATGAATGTTTATCTTTTTCATGCATGTAGTAGATTATATGAATGGTGAATGATTTATATTGCTAAATTCTAAATTGATTTAAAAGTTTTTGAGGTTACTGATTCACCCGTCCCCTCTTAGTAACCTAGCTAGTCTTGATTATTTCCAACAATTGGTATCAAAGCTTTGTGGTTGTTAGGATAAGTTTGATAGTTTGAGCAAAGATCAAGGACAATGGAGATATTTAGACTCGACAAAGCTATTGAGAATGAGAAGCTAGATCTAAAAATTGCCATAGCTCAACTCAAGGAAGCAAAAGAGCATCTTTCCTTGTCAGTGAAAAGAAGGAAGGAACTTGGAAGATAGATGAATAACCATCAGTATGTTGAAGAAAATATTGAATATTTTTTCCCATCAAGAAGTTTAGATGAAGCAAATGAGTCAATCAAAGAAATCCTAGAAAAGAATGGCTCTTTACAAGAAGAGGTAAGCAAATAAAAAAGAGAACAAGAAGTTTAGTCAATAAGAATGTGTGAAATCTTGGAACAAAGGAATAAGGCAAGTGAAGACTTGGAGGCAAGGAACAATGAAAATCAAAATCAATACCTTTAGCAAGAAAGTCTTATCAATTAGCTCTCCAATTATAATGAGGAAATCATGAATTTGAGATCTAAAAATGAAAGCTTAAGGAATGATCTAATCACTAAAAGATAAATCAGTGAAAGATTGAAAACTGATCTAATTTTTGAAAAGTAACTCAATGAAAGGATGATGAAATCTCAAGCAGACATGGATAAACTAAATCAACAAAGTGAGAAAAATTTGCATAGGCAAAAAGGTAAAGCAGGACTTGGATACAAAGAAGAAGGTGAATCTTCCAAACAAGGTGCCCAAAGGAATCAAAGACCTACTTGTAATCATTGTGGTAAGTTAGGTCATACATCAAACAAATGTTGGAGTAATGAAAAGGAAAAATTCAATGGAAAATGCTACAATTGCAGTAAACATGGTCGTAAAGCTAATGAATGTAAGGAGAAACCAAAATTTGAAGGCAAATGTCGCAAATTTCAAAAAATAAAGTCACAAGGCATCTGAATGCAGATCCAAATCATTCACTCTAGCTAAAAAAATTGTCAAATAAATATTTGGTTGGGATTACAACACTTGGTGTAGATGTCACTATTGTGGATAATATGGACACATTGGCATAGACTGTACAAGGCACCACTTGAGAAAGATACATTCAATAGTAAGATGTTATACATGCACTAAAATTGGTCATATAGCCAAAAATTACATGAATATAGGAAGAATTGAAGATGGAAAGAAAGCTAAAGCTGATAACATCAGGAAGTAGATGAGATAGTAGTGGATTCCAAAATCTATAGAGTAGAACAGTTCAAAAAATGGCCATGTCACTCAAGAAGTGGGTGACTCCATTATTTCCAATTATATTCTTAAATGAAGGAATTGGAACTATATCATCAAGCCATATCTCAAGAAGTTCCAAATGAAAATGCATAAGATCCAAATTAGTATTTTAGATATAGAGGGATCACATGAAATCAGTTCATACTGAGCAAGGTTGGTCACAGACTCAACTGAGCTAGGTCAGGAGTAATGAAAGTTTTGTATGATCACCAAGTCACAAGTTTCTACCGAGCTAGTGAGTGGATGATAGTCTATCATGCACTATGTCATTATGGTACCTAGCATTAATGGTGAATTTTCATAAAAAAGGGAAGAATTTGACTTTATTTTTCACCACATTTTTAGAATTCACAAAGTAGAGTGATTTCTAGGTGCACACAAGTGATTTCGAGTGAATTTGTAGCAAAGAATTTGTTTGAAAAATTTCTATCATTTACTGAGTAGCAATGGCATCTGAAAGCAGTAGTATCAACAAGGTGAAAAGAGGTTCAAAAATGTTGGTTAAGGGTGTGGAGTGGAAAGTGCTGAATTTCAGGTTAGTTCTAGTAGTTGTGAAGTCAGTCGATCATAATGGTGCATAATCCCAAATTCCACATAAGGTACTTCTGATTAATGATATATGCACTCATTTTAAGTGTTCTATTCAAGAAATTGGAACCCTGGAGATGGATAGTGCATTTGAAGAAATGTGTGTTGATGGCTCATTGAAACTCAAGCATAAGCACCTAGAAACAAAAGGGTTGACCCATATCAGACACCTGCCAAGGAGTTTTCAAATAAAGTAGATTAGGTACATTCTTAGTCATGTACACAATGGGTAATTATGGTTAGAGTAGACAATATTAATCACCAAGAATTTGATTCACAAGATTACTAGTCTTCCTGTGCTGAGCAAAGAAAAATCTACCAAAACCCTTGGTCAAGATGAACTCCAAAAGAAAACCCTAGCTGAGTGGGATGGTAGAGGTTTGAAAATTAGCACTATTTCTAATGTGGAGTTAAGGTTTGGCATTCATGTAATTTCTCACAAGATTTATAGCTCTAGTCATTTGAACAGTGTGCCATGTGAGGCAGTGGATTTAGCATTTAAGGTTGTGAAGAAAAGCAGGGAATTTGACTTGTCAGAATTACTGTTGAAATAATTGAACAAGAATATGGATAGTATTAGGACATCAAATAACAATCCTTGTAAATTTGGTTCTTTTTTGACGTATCTTTTGTTTATGTGCAAAATTTTTTCCCACCAAAAGGTTCTATTGTGTGGACAAAAGATGTTCCTATCTTGTATCAAATAAATGAATTTATTGCAGAAATGGGTATAAATTTTGACAACATTATGGATAATTATTTTGAGGATTTCAAGGAAAGGATGAAAATAGGTTCAAGATACCTCCTAAACTTATTGAGGATTACAAAGATGATGTGTGTTTCATGGTTGACTGTCATAGAGTGTACATTCAAGTAGCCAGGCCTCGAGTTGCATGGTAAAACCTCTCCCATATGAGGTCAATATTGATGAAACTAGAGATATTATTGAAGCATTGGTGAATGAGCTTGTAGACCCTAAGCAACCAATTTTTGGTACATATGATGAGGCCAAAGCTAGAATTGAGCTTGAAATCAAGCTACCCTAAGCAATTAGCAAAGGCAAGAGGAAGATAGCCAAGATGAAAATTGCCACTAGCCCTCTAATGCTTACCAAGGGTAAAGAAAAGGATAAAGAATAAGAAAATGAAGAAGGAGAAGAACAAGAACTAGAGAAGGAGGCAGAGCCAACAAAGAAGAAAGGAAGGGTATTTATTACCAAACCTCCAAAGGCCTCCACAACTATTTTCACTAGAAGATCAAAAGGAAAAGGAAAAGGAGAGAGTGAAGTTGTGCTTGTAAAGCCCCCACTTACCTTCCAGGAAAGGTTAAAAAAAATGGAAGGAGTAGGCATCACAAAATTTAAAGCCTTAAAGCTTGAAACAAGAACTAGTGCTGAGAAGATGCAAATTGAGGAATTGGTACTCACCAAAATGGGAAAATGGAAATATTCCCTAGATTAGATTGCTCCTTAGATTTCAAAAGAATTGTTGGCAAGATTGCAGCTAAGGTGGGAATCAACTGTACAAATAGCTAAAGATATATATGAACAATCTTTGAGGAAGTTACAAACAAATCTTATAGATGTACAAGTAAAGGTAGCAATGAAGAACATTGAAGGTAAAATGATATTTAGATTCCATACATGTTTGATTTTCATCAAAGATATTGAGCATGTTGTTAGAGATGCAACAAACATGTGGAAAAACATCTATCATTTACATAAGCCCAGTAAAGATCTAGTGGAAATTAAGGATGACAATTATGATAGTGATGATGATGAAGAGGATAACACACCATGTGTTACCATTGATGTTGAGGAATGTCAAGAATTGATGAAGGATGATGAAGAGAAAGAGGAAGAAACTAAAGAGGAAAACAAGGAGGAAGATGAACAAGATGATCCAATGAAAATAGCAGTAGAACTCATTGCTTCCATTCCTCACTCTCCACCCAAAACTACTACATCATCAGAGTTTGAGATAGCTTCAGTAGGAATGATTGCAACCACCTCAGAAATATCATTTGCACCTGCTACTTCACAACTCCAAGTATTTGCAATGGAAGTGTCTACCACTTCATCTACCGAGCTACAACCCTTTTCATCAGCTCTTGAGTCATCTACTTCAGTAGTATGCACAACTACCAATTCTATATTTGTATCAACTTCTATAGCACCATGTATAGTAAGTTTGCTAGTATGTTCTATAGTTTTTTCTACTTTAGCTTTGATTGCACCAGTTTCTATTTCAATCAGTTCTCCACTTGTTAGTATTCCAATTTATACATCACCTATTGGTACTACATTTTTGGACAGCACATCAATTTTGGATATAGTTAGCAATTCTTTTAATTTTCCTTTAGTTGGACCCATTCAAGTCTTTACTACAAGTCCAACTACTTCAACTATTGTTTCCATTTCCAAGTCCAAAGAAGTAAGCTCAGAAGTAAAACCAAAGACCCCTAAAAAACTTTTGCTTACTGGCAAAGCAATTGATGAAGACATCGATTTGGACGAGGAAATTGTCATTCCTAAGTTGGATCTAGACATTGCCACAACTGATGAAATGATACTGGTCAGTCATCTTTTGGAGCAAAAGACAAGGTAGAAGTATCTTAGAGCTAAGAGAGATAGAGAATTTACAATAATTGAGAATGCTAAAAATATAATAACTGAGGCTATAGGTGTTGATGTTGATTCATTTCAACACATTTTTTTGTGACTGGAAGAGGCTGTGAATAAGTTTAACGAGGACACTTATGGCCAAGAGAAGCTCATTGAGAAGCTAGAAAATAAATTTGATAATAAAGTGCTTGAGCACATTGCAATAAACTAGGTAGAGTTATCTACAATTTTGAGCAACCTTGAACAATCCTTCACCAATGTAACATCACTTTTTGGTAAGCTTTGTGATGTTATCAAGTTAACCAAGGATATAAAGGAGAAATTAAGTAAGATTGATGTGGATATGAAGGCAAGCACTCAAAGGCTACAACTTGACCCTAGTTCAAGCTCAACACATCACCTCAAGGTGAAATTTTTGTCAGAAATGCAGGCATAATTACTAAGAGAGGAAGCTACGATCAGGTCCACACTTATTGATATACAAAATATGATCCTTTGAGTTACGGACTTAATACAAAAACTCATTACATATTCAAAAACATTAGTCCAAGATAACAATTTTTCCATAGCAGATCATATGATTGAACTTTCTACATAAATTCAAGTGGCACTCTCCACCTGCAAAATTTTGCAAGAGAACTGGGATAAGAAATTGACTCTTATTCTCAAGGTACACTCCAAATTTCTCTCACATTTTGGTGTCTCTATTTGAATATTTTGCAAATCTCTTTGGCATTATTGTCAAAAAGGGGGATTAAGAGATAGTAAGAGACATGGGAGTAAGAGACGATAAGAGACTTGTGAAGAAAACAAGGAAGAAAATAGATTAATATATGTACATATAAAGGCTATGTATATATTATTCCATAGGTATGGGGGAGATATGTAAGATATGTATATAAAATAGCTTTACAAAGATCAATTTTGAAAAATAAAAAATCAGTATGTCAGTGTACATAAGGCTTGCAAGTGTTTTTGTCACTAATGCCAAAGGGGGATATTGTTGGCATTATGTTGTATTTTTCATTAGTGACAACACTTATTTGATTCTAAATGGTTATCAAGCTCATCACTCAGTCTATAGTTTATACCAAGCATTCAGTGGTTGCCAAGTAAGTTTATCACTTAAACAATTCACATTGAGCATTCCTAAAGCTACTGAGTGAATGTATAGCTCAGCAATGTTCATCGAGAAGATATTCGTCATCAAGCTTCATAGTGTGTACTAAGCTATTAGTTTGTGTGATGAGAAGCCAATTTCTACCTAGTGATGGATGTGTAGTGTTTATTGAGTGACAATAAGGTAAATAAAGGATTCAATATCTATCGAGCAACACTAAATCTACCTAGTCTTCAATGGTTACTAAGTTCGAAGCTATGTTGTGTGACTAGTATGGACCAAGATTCTACTTCTACCAAGTGCATGACGATGTTGAGTAATGTAGTGGATGCCATGTATAAAAAGTTCATTGAGTCAGCTTCAGAATCTGAGTTTTCTACTATTTGGCCAACTCAATAATATTTTGTCTACTTGTGTTTTAGCCAACCCAATATATTGGAATGATATATATGTATTGTATCATTTGCAATGTATGATGTGGAAATGAATTAATGGATAATATGATGTTTTGAGAAGAGGAAATGCAAATCAGTAGTAGAGCAGAGTATTCAGCAAGGTCATTAAGAAGCAGCAAAGATATATCAATCAAAAGAGGTGATCTGTACTTCAAAGATCTATTCAGCAATCAAGTTGTAAGTCAGATCTACTATTTCATCCTGACAGGTGAATTATTTTTCCAAATCCTTTAACAAGGTAGACTTAATAGTCTTTATATAAATCTCCTAAAAAAGTGCATACTTCATTGTATGTTTGTAAAACCTCTAACAAGGTGGATCTAGTAGTCCAAATTGCTCTTAATAAGGTAGATCATTAGAAGTAGTCAATGTAAGCCCCAATAGGCCAAATTTATTCTATAGTAGTGAAGTTTTGTGGGTATCATCCCCACCCTAGTTTTACTTTCTATTTTGAAGGTTTCTAGGTCACCAAAATACTATGTTCATGTGTTATTAATGTTTATCTTTTTCATGCATGCAGTAGATTAGATGAGTGGTGAATGATTTATATTTCTAAATGTTGAATTGATTTAAAAGTTTTTGAGGTTATTGATTCACCCCTCCCCTCTCAGTAACCTAGCTAGTCTTTATTATTTGCAACAATTTTATCATTCATCATTTCTTTAATTCGCATATGCTAAGTGTCAATTTCTGATTTGACCACCACCATTCGGGTGGGCCCCATATTTTCTCATGCCATATTTGAATATTTTGATTTTGAAATCTTATGATAGTACAATGAAATCATAATATCTTAAGCTTTATGCTTCTCATTCTCGACCTTATGAACAAGGAAATTTTTGTAATTTCATAGCTCTTTATCCTTAACTCCCCAATCACATGAAAAGAGGCCCCATCATAGCATCATAGATCCATATTTTAACCTTCACGATCCCATGATTTAGCATATTATTGGGCCTCTTCTTTTGTACACCAACAATCTCTTGATGGCGTCATAGCATCATAGGGCTTTATGTTGGCTCTCTCGATCTTCTGATTGGTTATAACATCGCAAACATTTGAAATCTAGCTCCTGACCATATGAAAAACTCACCATTCTCATAATATCTTACCTTGGAAAATTTTAAACCCTGATCTTATGCTGACTATATCATCGTAATACCATCTCCCTTCCATTATTCTCGATGCCATGATGACCTCCTTTGTCATAATATTAGAGATCACTGAAAAGCAAGCCAATCAAAGAATGATATGATCATAAGACACAAAGAAAATTGTATGATAAAAAAGACAAACTTTATCATCCATCATACCATGATAAAACATTTATCTTAAGATTGGGACATTGAAAACTCGTCCTTACAATACTCTGCTATCCTTTAATTGTAACATTGTAGAAGATAGTGTAAAACACAAAATGAAATCTTGCTCAATTATAAAACCTAGGATAGGGACCTAAGCTCAAATTTTATGAATATTTTTCATTGTGGGATAAATTTAAATCTCTAGAGCACTAAACTTTACACTTGGGAAAATAATGAAAAGAAATTGGATCAGGGCAAAACATGTTAGGGTTTCCTCTGCAAATAAAAACAAAATATATAAGCCTAAGAATTACAACATCAATTTAGTTTTTTTAGCATAAATTTTGAAAATTAAGCTTAGTGAAAATAGGAGCTATCAATGGCTCTCTCTGGGGATGCATGTCCCTTATGGGCATGACAAGGATTTAGATCTCTAGTCAAAGAAGATCACTTCCAAAACTTTCTCCAAACAACTTTATTGAAAGAAAAAACAACTACTCCTAGACTATACAAATGATGGCCCCAGGCCACCAAGCTTATCAAAACTTCTTACCTTGATCATATATCTAATTTTCATCTACACATTCATGAGGTAAGATGAACACATCTTTTGCATCAATTTTACCAATTAGATTATCATCTTGAAACAAATCACCTAGAAAAATGAAATAACTTCCTTCATTCTCATAGAGCATGTATACATCAAAATTAACTTCTACATCATGCTCACTATGAGAAAAAATCTCACTAATAGCTGCTACTATCTCGTTTCTCCATTTATCTTCTCACCAACTGTGAATAAGAATGGCCTCAACTTATTCCTCAAGTATGGTGTGAGGTTATTTAGCAATCTCTTAATTTCATCTTCATCATCAATATTGCAAATGGTCCTTAGTATAGACTTTGAAGTGCAAGGTATTCTTCTCTTGTAGGAGTCTTGTTATCTATAAGTCTCTCATAGACCTTTTGGTTTACTACTGCTTTGATATCCTTCATACTTAGATCATTAGCAATGATATGTCTCACAATAGATGTATCAATCTGATCCCTCTCAAAGTTATTATATAGATCATAAAACTTGTTCATCTCAACAATGTTTCCCTCATTTGCAATAGTTATGTTTATCTTCACAATCTTTAGCTTCTAGGGTTGTCAAGCTTTATCTACTACTTTCTTAGGTGGAGTCACCTTTTCTACTTTCTTGGTTTCCTATTCCTCCCCTTCTTCGTCACTTGAATCAATTGTCAACAATTTTTTATGTCTCTTACCAGGTCTTGTGGCCATCTATTTGAATCTCTTAATCTTTGAAGATACTACTTCAACTAATCTCTCTAATTTTCTCTTCTTCTCACTAGGATGAACATCAGACACTGCTACATATGGAATGCTTTATCCCAAATATGTCTCAACAATAGATACTATCAAGGGTTGTATGTTTAATACACCTTGCTTCATTGTTTTTCTGATGGCCTCAAATTCACTCTCTATCATACTAGTCTCAGATAATGCCTTCTTCATGATTGACTCAACCTTATTATGAGATGCCTTCTCCAAGGTTGCTTGATGAACATGCTATGTAATCTCATCATACGTGCCAAATCTATATTCAGCTTTGTCTTTCTTAGAATTTAACAACAAATCAATGTATCCAACTACAACATCATCATTCAACTTATAGCTCAAGGGATCCAAAAATGTCTCCTAAGGTTCCATTGCTTGAATGTAAGTGTGATCTGTATCAACTAGAATACATATATCATCCTTGAATCTATCCATAGTTGCTAGTAAAATCGTAAATCTCCATTTCATCTCATTTTGAAATGTTTTCATAATCAGATTACCATTGTCCAATATCTTGTCTTCAGGGTACCTTCTGCATACCTCTGTAATCTTCTCCATAGTGTATCTATCACTACTCATAATGTTTGATACTAATAAGTAGGAGAATCTCTTTAGTACATAGAAGAATATGTGATTTATCAATGATTGTAATCTAAACACACTATTCTTTGTTATCATAATCTATTCAAGGTTTTCCAAGAGTTGCATTCTCAATATTTCACTAAAATTAACTTTCTCTTTTTCAACACATATCTTATATGCTACATATATAGATCCAACTAAAATTTCATCTATCTTATAACTTGCACAAATTGAATAAGCAATAATTCTGCTAAGAAATCTAACATCATCTTGCTTGATGGAGCTGATTACCATAGCTTTCCCACTGTATACTACCCTAATGTAACTTTCCACTTTCTTCTTAATCATCTTTTCACCTATAGGTACACTACCTTGTTTGATAACACTGGTTACCTCATGAATAAGGTCAATTGAGATGTCTACTACATTATCTTGCATCAACAATTTGCCATCATGTATCCTACTCAATATGATGTGAGTCAATTCATCTTTATCTAGCTCATGGTAGAAATGATACTTAAACAATTTAAATTCTTTTATATGTTCAAATCTAGGCTTCATAGTCATGTCATGGTTAAAGAGTAGTTCCATATCCTTATTCATATATTTACTACCAATTGACTCAAACTTGCAATTCAAAAAAAATTCTATGCCTTCAAGGTAAAGTATGTTGTTAGGAGTGATAGAAAATGCAGAGTTAGGGTTTCCTTCACTAGGTTTTATGGAAACTATCTTAAGCATAGGTCTATCCTCATTCTCAACACTATGTACCACTAACATATCCAAAATTCTTATCAATATGAACTTTTATTGAGGAAATTTGTTGTAAAATATGATAAAAATACCTCTTTCCAAAAATAGGGTTTTCTTTGAAATCACTCTCATAAGTTACTTCTGAATGCTCTTTGCTTCAAATGTGTTTGTAATGAAGTAAAATCAATTTGTACTCCATTTATCCCTCAAATTGAAACTTGTATTAATTTTTTACTTCATAAATATGAAAAAGTTGTTAACTACGTTTTGTAATCACATAACTGCTCAAAATCATATTCAAGCTTCAGATGTCACCTAAAGTTTATTATAGCCTCATTTCATCATGATAATCATCCTCAAGACTTTTCATCATGAAATTCTCTACAAAAACTTACTTTTCATCTTTTGTTACAGAATTAGCCTTTACTATAATACCAGTAACTCTGAATTTCATCATAACTTGTGTAGATGAGCTCCAAATCACAAAAAAGCTTAGGTACCATCTAAACATAACTGAATACACCTTTTCCCAACTTTACTACCTCTAATTTGGTCTCTGAATGAATTTCTCAAATTATGATATTGTGAACAAGCTTAATTCAACTTAATTGAATCAACTTCAACAATTGATTTTGATCTTTTTGTCTCATTATCATCTAACTTTTCTTTTGAGATATCCATTCCTTTCATGAAAGCTTCATTATGTTCTTCTTGAATTTCACTCACAATGTTTCTTTGTTCTTCATTATTATTTCTAGAGTTCCTTTCTTGGTTCCTTCTATCATTCCTTCTATTCCTAGAGTTTCTTCAATTGTTTCTTCCATCTTCAAAGTTTTTGTCCATTTTGCAGTACTCTGTTGTGTGTCCAAAGTTGTTGCATAACTAATATCTCAAAGTCAACTTCAGATTTGTAATCTTCAATTCATGCTTCAAGATCTCATATTCTATCTTCAACTTTGAATAGTCATTATCACTAGTTCTAGATTTAGTAGATTCAAACTTGGATTTTAGATGTTCAATCTTTTCCTTCAATTAACCAATGTATACTTTGGAGTCTTCATATCTATCCTTTAGCTTATCCCTTTCTTTAGTAAGGAGATAAATTTGTTCAAGAGCTTCTTCAAGATTCTTCATCAACTATTCCATATCTATAGGGATCTTAATCAAGCTATTAAGCCTCTTCAAAGAAACTATGCTCTGATACCAATTGTTAGAAATAGGGATTATTGAGAGGGGGGGTGAATCAGTTATCTACAAAATTTAGCTACCAGCTAGATATTATTACTTACTTTAAACCATGCATAACAAAGTAATAAAGTAATGTTGAACAGTAACAATAGCAATGCACAAAGATAATTCATAACACCATATTTTGTTAAGTAGGGAAACCTTGGCAAAGGGAAAACCCCAGTAGGGATGATACCCACTAGATAATATACTGATATATAAGTTCCTTGTTAGAGGACATACCCTGTTAGGATTCAATGAGAAAATTCAATATAAGAAGTCCTTGTTAGAAGATTTTGAATCCCTATTAGGAGATTCCAACCCTGTTAGGAGTTATGGTATAATGTATGTAAAAAGAGCCCATTGCCTAAACATATAATTTCAACTACAAGAAGAGCTCATTGCTCAAACAAGAAATCTATTGTTATTTTCCTTCCTTTTCTAATCTCTAATCTTCAACTTGACCTTGAATCACCAAATAAAACTTGGCATATATTGCTTTCACAAAAGTTCACTCACTTCACAATCTTACAAGATAGCACTAATACACAAAGATTGCACATACAAGCACACACTTCTTATTGCAAGAATTCCTTTGCATAAATATCATGCCTTGACACAAATTACTATTGGGTTGGCTAACACTAGAATTCACTTTTCCAAGTTAGAGTAAACATCTAGGATGTTGGCCCTAATTGGACAAGGAATTGTTTTGTAAACAAAGCAATTCTTTCCTTCAATTCCACTGTCCTGCATCATCAAAACATGATTAACTCTATTCCATATAGTTTGTACAAACTTTTAAGGTTATATACATCATCATAAATATGTATACTATCTCCATGTAACTTTTCTTGTCATAATATGATGTCCGTGACATATTATAAACAAAACAATACACTGTTGTAAACCAAATTCTATACTTAGACAATTTTTTGGTTACCAAACACTAAGTATCTTTATTTGTAAGGTTTCCTATCAACATGTACATCATGTTTTGCTATTAATGACAAAAATTACATATCAAAATTAGCCAATTGTCAATAGTTTCTACACCTAAGTTTCTTTATAGTTGTTAGATTCAAACACTTGTATGCTTTACTTCTGCAGTAGTATCCTAGGAATATGCCTTCATCACCTTTGAAATCAAATTTATCTTTCCTAGATTCCTTCAAAATATAACATTTGATACCAAATACTTTCAAGTAACTTACATTGGGTTTGCAGCCATATCATATTTCATAAGGAGTTTGATTTGAGTCTTTCTTCAACTATATTATGTTCAAGGTATGCACTACAATACTGATTGCTTCCTTCCAGTATTTGATTGCAACACTCTTTTCTATCATTAAGATTCTTGTACAATACATGATGGATCTATTCATTCTTTCAGCTATACCATTATGCTGAGGTGTACCAAGGGCTAATACTTGTGTGTTAATTCCTTTTTCAATGTAGAATTCATTGAACTCATTGGAAATGAGTTCTTCACCTTTGTTTGATCTCAAGTGTTTCAACTTCTTTTCAACTTCTTTCTCTACTCTTTCTAGATACCACTTAAACTTTTGAAAGTCTTTAGATTTTTCTTTTAGATACATTATAGTCATCATTCTAGAATAATCATCAACAAATAGAATAAAATACTTATCTCCACTATAGCTCTCTATTCCAATAGGTCCACATAAGTTTTTATGTACTAGCCCCATGACTTCTTATAAATGATAGTCTTTGCTTTTGAAACTTGTCTTTCTCATCTTACCAATTTGACAATTATTGCATAGACCTATATCAAGTTTCCTCAAACTAGGAGTACCTCTTACTCATTTTTTTTGCTTATCTTGATAATATTATCAAAGTTCACATAACACAACCATTTATTCTATAACCAAATTTCTTCTACTTGAGCAATGAAACATGAACCTTCATTAAGATCTAGGTAGAACAAGTTACCTTTTGTTTGTTTGCTAGACCCAACTAGATTTCCTTTTCCATCTAGAAATTTAGCCTTCACATTCATGAATTTCAATTTGAATCCAATATTATTCAACTATGACACACTTAGTAGATTATGCTTTAGTCCTTCAACCTATTAAGCATTACCACATCTAAGTTCACTAGTTATTGAGATAAAAAAAATTCTCTTTATCCAACAAGGTTCATTATTTCTATATCTCACACTACCACCATCATAATGTTCCATGTGTTCAATTTTTTTTGCATCACCACTCATATGATGTGAGAAGCACTATCAATAATCCATGTATCATTTTTTCTAACATGAGAGATAAGTTCCATTTTATCTCCTTCATGATCACATTCATCTTTTACAACAATGTAAACCATTTCACCATCTTCACCATTATCTGAATCTTTAGCCATAAAAAAATATTTCTTACCTTTTTCCTTGTAGTCCTTGAAGTTCTTAAAATCTTTCTTGCCTTTGAACTTACTGTGCTTCTTTTCATCTTTGTCTTCTATGTTTGGGCACCTTGCAACAATGTGTCCAACTTTGTCACAAGAGAAATAGATCAAAGGAATCTTACCATTATACTTTCCTTTTCCTTTGGGATACCTTCTTGCAAGCAATAATTTAATGACTTCAAGATCACTACTAGAACTATCTTCCTCTTCACTTTTAGATTGTTTTCTTTTGGACCTTTTAGCTTTCTTCTTGAGTGATACCTTAGCTTCAAATGTAGACTCAAGATGGCTAGAACTCAAAGTATAATTATCATAGTTATCTAGTTCAAATGTTTTCAATATTCCAACTAGAGCATCCAAAGTTATAGTGTGTTTTGGATTACATCTTGCTAGCACTCAAAATTGCATTCTCATTTTGAGCGTCAATTTGTGATTTTGAATCAATTCAAGCCCTTTAAATGCCCATAAATGAGATTGTACCCGAATGTACCTTTGAGGCCCTTGAGGTGTTTGATTTTTATAACACCTTTTGTTTAGCCTATCCATATATTCCATGAAGTTAAATTGACATTCTGAGCCATTTCATAAAGTCTCATTTTGAGCTAGTGTCATTTTTGCATTTTCACCTTAGTGTCAAACAATGACAGGAGGTTGTGTTTTTCATTGAATATCTAGTATCCAGTATTGTTTCATGACTTGCCACTTTGGGAGTATTTAGTTTCTATACCTGAGAACCTATGTTTCAGATTTTGAGTCATTTTGAATCCATTTGGCTGAGTTTTGAATCCCTCAAAGTTGGTAGTTTATTGTTTTCATGCTGATGCACTTAATTCATAATTCTAGGAAGCCCTATTTGACATGTTATAACTTTTGAGCATTTGACCAAAATGTAAAAATTCCTTTTGCATTGCATTATAGACATTAGAGTCTTGTTATGTTTCAATTTTGATTTTATGATGAACATGTTTGATAAATTTTCAAGCATGATTCTAAACACAATTTCTAAAGTTTTACTAGTGTTAGCATTTGTAAATTCATCGGGACCCCTATTCATGATGTTATATCTTGAAATTTGTGATCTCCTAGATCAAATGGATTGTACCACTATGTTTTCCTCTAGAAATACTCTAAGTGTGCCAAGTTTCAAGTCTTGACAAATCTATTTGCACACTTTTCCAGGTCAATTCCATTTGCAAAAAATGTTTTATGTCAGTGTTTCCAGTTTACAAATTCTGAGTAGCTCACTTTGACCACTTTCCAAATGCATCTAGTTATTCATCATGAGCCCAAACCATCGATCCATACTCTCCTCATGACAAAGTACCAATGCTCCAATTTTCATTCTCCCAAGTATCAGTTTGCCCAATTTTTGTAGCCCATTCCAAGCACGATTTGTTGTTTTCTGACATGTTTTCTTGTAGGCAGTTCTAAAAGGTCAACTTTGAAAATGAATATATATTGACTAAAAATTCATCATAAGATGAGATTTGACATGGCAGAAGGATGTGGAACAGAGAATTAGTGAGTCAGATTTCAGGGCCTAATCAGAGGTTTGGGTAAGTTTTTAAGGCCAGTCAAAGGATCTCCTAGCACTAAGTCAAAAAGTTGTAGATAAGTGATAAATGAGCTTTAATTTATTGTTCAATGATCAAACTTTATTTTAAATTAGTTTGAGATGATTGGTAGATGAGTTTGAGATGTTCAGTTGTTCAGAAACAATTTTTTTTAGCTGGACCCACTTTGGGGCCCAACTAATTTGCACTAGACAGATAAGATATTGGGAAATAAAGATGGACATAATCATTAAAAAATCAAGTGAAATATTTTATGCGTCCTCAACATTTATTTTTTTCTTTTACATGGAATATTAGCAATGATGCTACTTGGTGATTTTCCCAAGTTTTGGCTAGTGCATTATAGAGGGAGCATGTGGTTGCAAAGTAGAAGGGAGCCATGGGTGCACTAAAGGAGTAGGAGAAGATTCAAGAATGGTTCATAAGCTTTTTATCATGGCAAGAGAACATGCTTCCTTTGCAGTCTTTATTAATGAGATTGGCAGTATAAAATTCACTAGAAAGGAGTTAGGATTTGGTAATGGTGATAGTTAAGTGTAGAGAATTATGCTTGAGTTGCTTAATTAGTGTGATGGGTTTGAGGTATCAAAAAAGATTAAGGTTCTCATGGCTACAAATCAAATAGACATTTTTTATCAAGCTCTTCTTTGACTTGGTCAAATTGATAGGAAAATTGAGTTTTGGTCAAGTTTTAACCCATATTAAGAAAGAACTTGTGAGTTTGAAGGGTAATGTTTGAGTATATAGTGACGTGGTTGTATTTTTAACCAATATGCCAAAATTGCTTGGGCTTAGTCAGTTTGGCCTCATCTATTCATGGAACAAGCAACCACTATTGGGAAAAGTCATTGACTCCTTTACTCATATTCTACATGTGAAACACCAATGCATTTGAAAAAACTTGTCATTACAACTTGTCATTACAAAGTTGAAATGGTTTGCTAAGTAGAGGCAACAAACTAATTTCGAAAGGTGAGTCTCATGAATAAAAACCAAGTTTAGAACAAAGGTAGTCCAACAGCATGGAAGGAGGATCCACATTTTTGTAGCATGAATAGAGGAGCATCTCATGCAGGTTGAAGAGGCATGATTCCATGTTACAAAGGCAAGGCACCATCCATGTGTTTAAAGGAGCCTCAGTCCATGTCTACAGCAACACTCTATGCCATAAAAAAATAGGGTAGTCAATAGCTAAAGGGAAAGAAAGTCCATGCATAAATTGTGAAAAGGCATGTAACGTTAGAAATCTCAATAGAAAAGCACTTGTAGCATGGCAAAGGGAGCCATCATTTAGAGCATTCACACAATCAAAGAGAATAGACGCCATATGCTAAAGAGTACTCGGTTGGAGTAGGGGCAACTCACGTTGAAAATGATCATTGACAACTTGGAAAATAGACCACTCATGTAACAATAAAAAAATAGGGAAAGCAATATAAAACACTCACATCTATGACAAAGGGAGAGCTGCTAAGGACAAAGAGAGCAACTCACGGTATACCATGCAATTAAGTAGGAGCCACCAACAGATAGAAAAAGCCAAAGCTTCCATCAAAGAAACTTGCATTGAGATGAGGGGAAGTTGGAAATGAGGAGTTCTGCATTGAAATACCCATGCAATTGAAATGGAGAGGAATGGAAGGTAGTCTATAGGAAAGAGCTATATCACACGAAATAGCTCATGATAAAAGATGGAAACACGCACAGAGGATGGGGGCGTCAAAACCAAATTATCCCACATTGGGGATATGAAAAGTTTTATAAAGTTTAAATAGTGTCACTTACAAGAGTTATGTGCCCAAGGACATTCTACTTTTATAAGCCACATACATAAGTGGTGGAGCCCACCCTTGGTTGGCATGAATTGGGCATATTTTAACATGCAACACAATGATCAAAGAGTAAGTGTGCAAGTTAGTTTGAAAAACCTTACATTGTTATGATCACCATATGATTGAGAGATGGATGTTGAGAGGATTATGCTCATACAAAATAAGCCTAGCATATGGGCATAAATTTTTTTTAAAAGGGTTCTAGGGATATGTTCAAGGTCATAGGAGCATATGAACATAAAAGGAGATTGAAAGCATAGGAGTAGAAAAGGAATGCTTCAAAGGTCCTAGGGCTATGAGATATGAGAGATATTAATAAAATATTAATATTCTATCCTCATTGAAAGCATATGAATGTAAAGCCAAATGAATGGAGCCTCTAGTGCTACGAGGAGGAGATGGAGAAATTAATAAATATTAATTAATTAATATTTCAAACGTTATGGTCAATCAAATTTTGACATATGGCATTTTGAGATTAGGGGGATAAGGAGAATTGAAAATAAAATGAAATTCAAAGATTTCCATGCCTCATAATTTGAAATGAAAGATTTGAATTATTTAAAAGTTTTTATATAGTTTTAACCATATAGGTTTTTAAAATTTTCATTTTTAAAAGCTCTGATTCAGTCCAGGACCTAATTTTTCAAACTGCTACCAAGTGGGCATTTTTTATCCAAAATAGGCCTTATAATATACTATTGGAACTGGGAGAAGATGAATTTTCTAGATTTGGGTCATATTTTGTATAGCAATTCATCGATTCAATCTATAACCAATTTTTCATTTTTCAGAGCATTCTCAGTGGAATAAGCCAAATTCATCATGAAGTATTAGAATTAGATAAAAAGTAGATATGAAGGCTTTTTGAAGTCTGAATGTGAAGAAAATTGATTCTAAAGGGTTTTCTTGGCTTTTAGAAGTTAATTTTTAATCGATTTTCATTTTTACCATGAGTAAAGATCAGGCATGAAATCAGTTATTTGTTCAATTAGATATTTCAGATATTTTGTGCTTTTGGAGGCAAAACTGATTGAAGATTTGATATGCAAGTTGAGGGGAGAGATTAAAAGGATGTTTTTAACCTTTTGAGAAGGTTTTCCAAGTGGATAGATGTCATGTTCAGATCAGATCTGGGAAGGAACTCTTCTCCTATATCTTTCTTTCTTTCATCTTTTGTAAGGGTTCCAATTTTCACTAAGAAACTAGTTGGTTGGTTGCAGTTGGTTCCAGTCTTTGGAGAAAAAACTAGTCTTGATGTGTTCCCATATTGTGATACCACATTTTTTTTCAGCAAATCTCTCTTGTATGAATAGCATTAGGAAGATAAATACAACTAGTTCTGATATGTTAGGTGTTTTCATGTTTTAATTCTATGCATTTGAATATATTATTTCAAGGAAATTAATAGAAAGGAGCAAGAATTTCATTAGTTTCATTCTGATTCTCGTCTCCCATCTCAGTAATCTTCAATGTTTTATGATCTTTGAACAAAGAGCCTAGGTTATAGTTGCAGTCCCTTAAGGCTGTATGTTGTTTTATTGTTCCTTGTAACTCAAGAGGTTATTGTTGTCACAAAGGTTTGCACCCTTGTCCAAAGTTTTTACCTAAGGACAACCTTGTGAAACATGGAAACGACCTCCAAGCTGTGGGACTTGAATTGTAAGGTTGAGTCTCCAGAGAAGGCTGGCTTCCTTTACTATCAGGGGGCACCTAACTACTCTTGGAGAGGAAAAGGGAGAAGGAATGCATGAAAGAAAATCTACCTATTCTAATCTAAGGGGGTGATGCACCAAAATAGAGTGTTCAAACTGATCTCTACCCATACATGCACTATTTAACCACCATGACACCAAAATATGTACACATCCATACTTGCTTTAATCTAACAATCACATTCAGATTAGAAAACCCAAATGAATGACACAAGGAAAGGGACGATTCACTTATATACCATTCGTAGGCCAAAAGAGATACAGTCATGCAGATTGTAGATCTCTACAAAACACCAATGAGAGGCAAATAGTTCTTGCACTTTCACATTAATGGTTGAAGGAGATAAGGTAGAATGTCATACAGTTTAGAGGCAAAGGGAATTTACACATGAAATTGTAGAGCAGTATTAGAGAAGTCAGAGAAGAGTCAACCTTAACAAAATCTACAAAAATTGCCTTTATAGCTTAGGCATAACTGAGATATTTCCCAACTAAAATTACTCTACAACCACTACCATCAAGTCCTACAAAGAATAATCATGTAGATCTAGGGCAAATCTAGCCTTGGCATAAACATAAATGCAATGAAATCTGATCTTTTTTGGAATAGGGCCCTGAGAAGATAGAAACTGTGCCATTAAATTGTCAGACCAAGTAGATGGATCAGATCAGAGGTGGTGGAGTGTTCTCCCTCGTTCACTAAGTCCAACCTTCATCCAAGAGTGGTTGGCATTGATTACAGGGATCAGATCGTGCAGGAAAATTTGACACCCTTTTTTTTTGGTTCATGAATCAGTAGGGTTAGCAAGTCAATTGAGTTCTACCACTAGGATGAGCCACATGGATCAATGATCTTCTTTTTTTTTTCCACTTCGTAGAGTCTCCATGTGGTTGACCATATCTTTTAACTAACTATGCCACCTCCTCAAACCCTGATCATGATGTAATTGCCAACCATTAGCCCTAACTGCACTTCCTTCATTGTTAATACCTTGGCTGGGCCTGCAAGGACACATGTCCTTTGGGAACTTTCCCACATTACATAACTACCTCACATCTTCATATTGTAGGGAAGCACTAACTGTTGATCTTGCTTTGATCCTTTCCTTCACTATTGGCATTTTGAACTGGACCCCACAAAATTTTGAGGACATGTGGCATTGAGTTTCTATCTTGCTATAAATATCCTCTAAGCAACTCTTCATGGCAAGATAGTGATGGCCCTCAATCTGAGACCAAATCAAAGATGGAGAAATTGCACAGAGTATCCTGAAGAAGTGGTGGGTCCATACTTGCTATGTTGCTATAAGTAAACAACTTGCAACTTTCCTTAACAAGATAGTGATCATTGTTGATTCAAGATCAATCATGTGGAAGACATTTGATGCATCACTGAAGAGAAATATGGTGGGTCCCTTGTTGCTATGTCACTATAGTTAAAGATTGATCATTTCCTCAAAGCAACATAATGAGAAGCGTCGAACTGCCACCATTTGACAGCCCTAAAGGTACACCCAACCTGTCAATGTACCAACCAATAGAAACCTGGCCTTTTTCAACCTATCTGGTAAGTCTTCACTTTTGTGGTGCACCAAGGGAAATAAGACCCACAATCCACATGGCAAGCACTCACTACCTTGTTATACATAAATTTTGAGCACCTTTCCATAGCGAGTTAGCAACAACTGTTGATTTAGCTTGATCTGACAATCATGAAAGACTTTCCATATTACTGTGCTTTTCCCTTAATACTTTTGGCCCCACGAGAACAAGTGTCACTGAGTTGCTATCTCACCATGCATAACCTTTGAGCAACTCCCCATAGCAAGATAGTAACGATCGTAGATCAAGACTGATCTGACGATCAAAAATCCTCATGTGTTTATGGAAGGGGCATGGGTCCAGGTTACCGATGACATCAAAAAATTTGCACAATTGGCAGAACAAAACCCTATTTCAATCATAGTCATCCTTTCACATTACTTGTGGCCCCATCATGTTCACTTCATGGTGCCTTGCTATGTCGCTAATGACAAGATGCGTGAGTTTTTCAATAGCAAGATATCGAGTGTTGGGAACTCTATTAAAACTCGATGCTAGAAAAACAAAAAACCCCACCATCATCATTCAGACCAATAATAGTTACTAAGAAAATGGGGGACCACTATGTCTTATATTTCATGGTGCCTCACTAAGTCGCTAACAGCAAGATGAATATATTTTTTGATGTGAGATATTGAGGCATCAAAAAGACCTTTATTCTGGCACTAACTTTCGATTGTTTTCACCAGGTCCCTCTCCTACTCTGACAGTACTTACCAGGTGTAGGTGGTTGAAAAGGTTGACCATAAAATGAATCTTGACTACCACCCCTTCACATTCTGGTCCCACTTTCCATAATTTCCTAGTTCTCGCTATGTTGCTAACGGAAACAACCTTCCAACTTTTCATAGTGAGGTAGCAACATCTGTTGATCTCACAAGATTTGATAGTGGGGAGAGTTGCGGCCAATAGAAAAAAATCATAAGGTTTTAATCATTTTATTTGGTATTTCCCAAGCATTAAAATAATACAAAATATGGAAGGTGACCGTTGGGTGGGGCAAGCATTTAAATTCAAATTTTGGCGGGGGGGGGGCAAAAATGGTAACATTTTTGGCGACTCAGAGGGGATGCAAGCCTGCTATGTGCATGACTAGTGGCCTTCTACATCCATTGGGCTATGGAGTCACAAAAATGTTGGATCTATGCATTGTGAAACCCTAGCTCTACATCTGCGGTAGTAAAACATTTGGAAAACCCTATCTCTGTAACCTTCAAAACTTTGAAAAATTGGCTACCTCACAGAGAGATAGCCTATGCTCGTGCACTTCTTGGAAAATAGGAAACTACAAGAAACAAAACTAAGCTACATATGTACATGAAACTTCAATCTTTATTAGAGACATGTCTTGAGATGGATCCCATTGACTGGGATAGGCAAAATTTGACCACTAGGCTTGCTTAATTGAAAAGCATTAGCCTACTTGCAACTGACAATCAAATAGGGACCACTCCATAGTACATCAAATTTTGAGTGCCTCCTTGGCTTTGCCCTATCTACATCCCATTTTAAAACTAAGTCACCCTGCCTTCTTGTCAAAACTCTTTTTTACCTTCTGCTAATATGTTTCTAGGGTTTGTATGGCCTAACTTCTTTTCTCTTTCAGCTCCATCAACTTTTCCATTCTTACTATCATGGCATCATCTTCAATTAGCTCTAGCTGATGAGCTAGTTCTAGGGATGGGAATTCTAATGAAATTGAAAGCCTTGCCTCTCTGTCATATACCAACATAAATGGTGAGTTTCCTATTGACCTCTTAGGTGTTATTTTGTCAGCCCATAGTGTAGTCCTCAACTTTTGATGCCAACACCTCTAGTTATCCTCTATAGTTCTTTTCATAATTCTAATCAGGTTTTTGTTAGAGGACTTAGCCAAACCATTACCTTGAGGATAGTAGTTTGAGGATGTGCTCAAGTAGATATTATGGTCAACTGCCCATGCACAAATCTAAGCTCCTACAAAAGATTTTGCATTATCTAAAATAATAGTTGAAGGGGCACCAAACCTGGTCACAATTCCATCAAGGAACTCAATAAATAAAGATTCTATGGCATCCTTTAATGCAACTACCTTTGTCCATCTAGTAAAGTAATCTATAGTAGTTAAAATCCATTTGTGACCAGAACTAGAAGGAGGATTGATAGGGCCTATGAAATCCAATTCCCATTGAGAAAAAGGCTGGTCCACCTAAATGGGATGAAGAGGAAGAGTTGCAAGCTTTTTCTTGCTAGAGAAGAAGGCACATTTTTCACACTTCTCGCATACTTATGATAATCATGGAATAGGGATGGCTAGTAGTAACCAGATCTCATGATCTTCATTATAGTTGTCCTTGCTAAGAAGTGACCACCATCTGGACCATCATGAATCTCTTTGATCATTCTTTCAACCTAGTCCTTGTCAATGCACCTTAATAGGGCTCCATTAAAATATTTCCTAAAAAGGATGCCATCAACTATGACATAAGGAATTGACTATAATCTATATTATCTCCTTTCAGTTCTATCTAATCCTTAAGGGTATCCATTGCCTAATAAGAAATTCTTCATATCATTCATCCAGTTCTTTGGATCATCATTTCTTGCCTCTTGTTGTTCTGTTAGTATCATAACAACTTCCTCATCGGATTCCTAAGATGATATCATATATTTACACAACCCCTTCCCTCTTACTAGCTTGGTGATCTAGATGCCAACATCATATTCCATTACTTTAGTAATCTAGCAAGCCCTTTTCTCACTAATATCTTTGCTCAAAAGAAAATCTTTCACACTGACATGGGGTACTAACAAATGAATCTTGTTATGAGATAGGAGGTGTCTAAACTTCTTTAAAGCTCTGATTATTGCAAGATCTTTCTTTTCTACATAGATATATTTGTCTTCATACTCTTTAAGCCCTTCACTAAAGAAGGCTATGGGTTGTTCTTCATCTTTATCATTTGCTTGAGTCAAGACAATGAAAATTCTTGACTCACCACCTAGGGTATAAAGGATGAAATCCTTTTCAAAATTTGGATTAATGAGAGTGGGGGTTGAGGTTATGGCTACCTTAATCTCTTCAAAAGGCTGGTCCACCTAAATGGGATGAAGAGGAAGAGCTGCAAGCTTTTTCTTGCTAGAGAAGAAGGCACATTTTTCACACTTCTTACATACTTATGATAATCATGGAATAGGGATGGCTAGTAGTAACTAGCTCTCATGATCTTCATTGCAGTTGTCCTTGCTAAGAAGTGACCACCATCAGGACCATCATGAATCTCTTTGATCATTCTTTCAACCTGGTCCTTGTCAATGCACCTTAATAGGGCTCCATTAAAATCTTTCCTAAAAAGGACGCCATCAACTATGACATAATGAATTGACTATAATCTATATTATCTCCTTTTAGTTCTATCTAATCCTTGAGGGTATCCATTGCCTAATAAGAAATTCTTCATATCATTCATCCAGTTCCTTGGATCATCATTTCTTGCCTCTTTTTGTTATGTTAGTATCATAACAACTTCCTCATCGGATTCCTAAGATGATATCATCTATTTACACAACCCCTTCCCTCTTACTAGCTTGGTGATCTAGATGCCAACATCATATTCCATTAGTTTAGTAATCTAGCTAGCCCTTTTCTCACTAATATCTTTTCTCAAAAGAAAACCTTTCACACTGGCATGGGGTACTAACAAATGAATCTTGTTACAAGATAGGAGGTGTCTAAACTTCTTTAAAGCTCTGATTATTGCAAGAGCTTTCTTTTCTACATAGCTATATTTGTCTTCATACTCTTTAAGCCCTTCACTAAAGAAGGCTATGGGTTGTTCTTCATCTTTATCATTTGCTTGAGTCAAGACAACAAAAATTCTTGACTCACCACCTAGGGTATAAAGGATGAAATCCTTTTCAGAATTTGGATTAATGAGAGTGGGAGCTGAGGTTATGGCTACCTTAATCTCTTCAAAAATTTCCTTCCCTTCCTTGGTTCATGCAAATACCATACTTTTCTTGAGCATAGTTGTAAGGGGTTTTACCATGGTGGCAAGATTAGGGATAAATCTCCTCACAAAATTTATCCTACCAAGGAAGAGGGAGAGAAAGTATTGCTTTTGTTCTTTCTGGATCAATGGTTAAACCATCCTTGAATACAATGTGTCCTAATAATTTTCCTTGATTGGTAGCAAAGACACACTTGCTTGGGTTAAGGGACACCCTAAACTCTCTACACCTTGAGAAAACCTGCCTTAAATGATCAAAATGATCTTCTACATTCTTTGAATACACTTTAACATCATCAAGGTAAACTAATACAAACTTGTCAATCATGCTTTTAAAGGCCATCTCCATTGCCTTTTGAAATGTAGCACCTGCATTGGTTAGCCCAAATGGAATCTTACAATAAGCATAGGAACCCCATTTGGTGGTAAATGCAGTCGTGTACCTATCTGACTCTTTGACCACCACTTGATTGTAGCTATAAAATCCATCAAGAAATGAAAACCGCCTTGAACCACTGACCTTGGACAAAATCCACTCCATGGAAGGGAGAGGATGGTGATCTTTAAGGGAAGCTTGGTTAAGGTCTTTAAAGTCCACACACAATCTAATTTCTCCATTCTTCTTCCTAATAGTGACAAGATTTTCTACCCATGATGAGTGCTTGATGGGAAAATTATATTGGCCTCAATCAATTTGGATAGCTCTTTTCTCATTAAGGATTTAATTTTGGGATTCACTGGGCTCTATTTTTGTCTAACTGGTTTAAAATTATCAATTAAATCTATGGTATGCTAAAATAACCTTGGGTCAACACCATTTAAATCATCATACATCCAGGCAAATATATCATTAAATTCTTGACATAGATGAATAAAAATTTCTTGCTCAATCTAAAAACATACCTTCCCCATGTTTAAGGATTTTCCATCAGCAATCATGACTAGGGTGTGATCATCCTCATTAGTAGCTAGGTTCATTAATTTTCCTCTTGCTTGGTCATCAAGATTGAAAACAATCTCTAAAGTAATATGACCCCTAGGCAACTTATTGGAACTAAGGTTAATGATTTGATCACCATACTGATCCTACAATCTTGATTGGTTCTTATCTGAAAATTCTGCTTCATTCTGCAAGAAGCTTACAATTTGTTCATCAGATTCAAACACTTGCCAATGGATGTTGTTGTTAGGGATGGCAAGCCTTACTATCATTTTGATTTTTTGCTTCTTCTCCTCCTCAAGATTCCTTGGCACATCATGAGATGCACCTATTGCTGCAAGTCTATTAGCATGTCTATTTTCTTTTCTAGGGATGCTTTGAATATTAAATGCATTGAAACCCTCAAGCAGATCCCATACCCTATGTTTATAAGACTTGAGTAAACCATTCTTGGTGATATTCTAATTTCTCACTTGATTAACCACCAACTCACTATCTCCATATACACTTAAGGCTTGAATTCCTCTTTTTTGCGCAAGTAGGAGACCCTGAATCAAGTATTCATACTCAGCCACATTATTAGTGCAACTGAATTGGAGCCTAAAGGAAAAGTAGTAGCTTAATCGTACAGGAGAAATCAACGTCACGCCAGCCCTTGATGCATTCTTATTTCTTGATCCATCAAAGTACATATTGCATATTCCACTCATATCTTCTTTATTCTCCACAAAATTGGGAACTAGAGCATCCATCTCTAATATACAATATGTACTAAGGCCTGTCTAAAGGTTTTCTGACATAGGATCAGATTGATATGCATTAGCCCATTCATCTAAAAGAAAATCAGGTATCTCTGCTAGGGGAGTAGTAGGCTCATTTACTATGTTATTCTCATCCATTTCTAGGATTGTGCAATTCATGTTGATGAGATTAAGGGTGTAGGGTTCAGTATGATGGAGAGCTAGATGCTCTACTCTAATTGAACCTTTGGCCCCATATCTTGTCCTAAAAGACATATATGACCATTCAGAAGATATGTAACCACCTATTTGGGTAGTGAAATCTCTTGATAGATAGATGAAAAAATGTGGCTTGACTTTAGCAACAGATATATCTTGAGTCATAGTACAACTAGGGCATGTGTGTAGGGCCACTTCAACATTCCTAAGTATCCCTATAATCTTGATAGTACTACCATCCAATTGTAACACATCCCTAACAATGTGTTCATATTTTATTCCCAAAGAATTAGCAACACGCCTAAGCATCATTGAACTACTAGCCCCTAAATCAATCATGGAATTGTGGACTAGTTTGTCTCCTATAATTAGAGAAACATAAAATGGAGGGGATCTAACCTTTTTACTTGTTTCTTCCTCCCTTGATGGTTGTACTAGGCTTGTGGCACTTTCCATGCTGGGTGGTTGACCCTTTGGTTCAATACTTTCCAATTCTTGCTACAGCAACCTCTTTTGCATGTGTATAGTAGCACCAACATCCCACATGGAAATATTCACATTTTTCTTCTTCATTTGTTCTACCACACTAAATGGTGTAGTAGGTGCTTTAGTAGGAGCCTTGGGAGCTGCACTTGTAGGAGGTTGAGATGGAACAAATTGAGGATCACCTACATCTCTTTTGTCAATATTATGCCTTTGCTGCTGAGGGGTATTTCACTGGTCATTTTTTGATTGATCATGAAGTATTACATTTGAAGTTGAGGCCTGATTGGGAAGAGGAGGGGTAGCATCTTCGATAGCTCTTCTTTTACTCCTAGTATTGTGAGAAATGAAATCCTAGTTTACATTACAATGTTCCTCCATTTGATGATTCATAAAGGAGAAATCACCCTGTCCTTGCATACACGAGGCCTCTTTAAATTGGTCCTCCTTATATGATTTTCCTACTATAGGCTCTTGGATGGTCAAAGAAAAATAAGATTCAGTGTTCTAACACATGCAACAAGCATAGGAGTAGTTACAAGAGGGAAAAAAATCCTGATCCTAGGCCATGTTGTTTTGAGGGACTATGGCCCTACTTTGGTTTACATTTGAGGTTGAAGCATGGCTATTCTACCTATTTTGATCAAAAGAATTGTTCCCATAATTTTGATTTGGAGGTCTACCACTATTCATAGTTTGATGCTGCAATTGATGAGCCTTACTACCTTGAGCTTGTTATCTTTCTAAAGTCGCCAACTTAGTGCTCATTTTTTGCATCACAAAGAAACTATCCTCTAGCTTCTTCTCTTGGCCCTACAATCTCTTATCTATGTTCAGCATCATAGATTGCATCATCTCCTTGATTTCATCTATTCCATTTGAAGATGTGGAAGCTTGGGGGACTAGAGCAAGGGATTGTGGTGTGGAAGTTGTGGGAAGAGGAGCCATTGCTAGTTGGTGATTTGGAACATTAGGAAAGAAAGGCATATGAGGCCTTGGAGCTAGCTTGCCTCCTTGTATTAGGACATTTTTTGACTTTATTGCTATTTCATAGGCATTAGGCAAGGTATCTCCTTCCATAGTTTGGATTGTAGTGGCAATTTCACTATTAAAAGCTCTGAGGTAATGCAGGAAGGCATTACCAGGGGTGGGTTTTACTGAAGTAGGTACTCTATCCCATGTCTTTTGGAATATATAGTTGAAATTAGTCATACATTCATGGGGGACTCTTTTTATAGTAGTCAACTATTCTAAAAGTGACAAATGGTCACTTTTGTCCTCAAAGTGTTTGCATAATCCTGCTCCTAATCCATCCCAATCTGTTATAGAACCATGAGCCAAACCTCTATACCATTTTAGTGCTTTTCCTTTCAAGGATGAGGCTAGAAGCCTAACTATAACATCATCTTTTTTAATACCATGGATGTTGTAGACATTTTCAACTTCTTGAATGTGTTCTAAGGGAGAGCTAGAAGTTTCACCAGTAAAATCTGGTATACTTTTGAGTGCAGCTATTGGTATGTCATGTCTTTGGGCCAATAAAAGAGGACTTCCACCATTAAAGGTGGCAAAAGTATGGGCTCTAGGCTATGCCATATAGACAAGCGATCTATTGATATGTGCTGATGGCAATCTAGGCTAAGATCTAACAATAGGAGGAGTAGAGATAGATCTTGTAGGTGTATTTTTTACTATTGCACTCCTAACTGGTGATAAAGATACTCTAGTCTTCCTTCTTCTAAGATTTTAAAATGAAAGCTCTTGGTACTGAAATGTACCTCTAGAAGATGCCCTTTTTTTGGCTTTGGGCATGAATTACTGGAACTTTGGTCTAGAACTAGATGTATTTGAATCTCAGAGTCACCAAGTACTTGAAGAATGAGCCTCTTAAAGGCTTGAACACTGAAGCTAGTACTATCTCTTCAGTATTAATCTTCAAATCTTCCTTTTGACACCAGTAGACTTGAAATTTTCTAAATAGAGTCCCACCGAGCATGCCAAAAACTATTGTCATAGAGGTTTGCACCCTTGTCCAAAGTTTTTACATAAGGAAAACCTTGTGAAACATGGAAACAACCTCCAAGTTGTGGGACTTGAACTATGAGGTTGAGTCTCCGGAGAAGGCTTGCTTCCTTTACTATTAGGGTGCACCTAACTATTCTTGGAGAGGAAAAGGGAGAAGGAATGCATGAAAGAAAATCTACCTATTCTAATCTAAGGGGATGATGCACCAAAATAGAGTGTTCAAACCAATCTCTGCCCATACATGCACTATTGAACCACCATGACACCAAAAGTTATACACATCCAGACTTGCTTTAATCTAACAATCACATGCAGATTAGAAAACCCAAATGAATGACACAAGGAAAGAGAGGATTCACTTATATACCATTCATAGGCCAAAAGAGATATAGTCATGCAGATTTTAGATCTCCACAAAAAACCAATGAGAGGCAAATAGTTCTTGCACTTTCACATTAATGGCTGAAGGAGATAAGGCAGAATGTCATACAATTTAGAGGCAAAAGGAATTTATGCATAAAATTGCAAAGCAATATCAGAGAAGTCAGAGAAGAGTTGACCTTAACAAAATCTACAAAAATTTCCTTTATAGCTTAGGCATAATTGAGATATCTAGGGAAAATCTAACCTTAGCACAAACATAAATGCAATGAAATCTGATCTTTGTTGGAATAGGGCCCTGAGAAGATAGAAACTATGCCATTAAATTGTCAAACCAAGTAGATGGATCAGATCAGAGGTGGTGGAGTGTTCTCCCTCGTTCACTAAGTCCAAGCTTCATTCAAGAGTGGTTGGCATTGATTACAAGGACCAAATCGCACAGGAAAATTTGACACCCTTTTTTTTGGGTTCATGAATCAGTAGGGTTAGCAAGTCAATTGAGCTCTGCCACTAGGATGAGCCACATGGACCAATGGTCTTCTTTTGTTTTTCCACTTCGCAAAGTCTCCACGTGATTGACCATATCTTTTAACTAACTATGCCACCTCCTCAAACCCTGATCATGATGTAATTGCCAGTCGTCAGCCCTAACTGCACTGCCTTCATTGTTAATACCTTGGCCAGGCCTGCAAGGACACATGTCCTTTGGGCACTTTCTTGCATTACTTAACTAGCTTGCATCTTCATATTGTGTGGAAGCACCAACTATTGATCTTTCTTTCATCCTTTCCTCCACTATTGGCATTTTTTCACTGGACCCCACAGAATTTTGAGAACACGTGGCACTGAGTTGCTATATCGCTATACATATCCTTCGAGCAACTCTTCATGGTGAGATAGTGATGGCCATCAATCTTAGACCAAATCAAAGATGGAGAAACTACATAGAGTACCCTGAAGAAGTGGTGTGTACATACTTGCTATGTCGCTATGAGTAAACAACTTGCAACTTTCCATAGTGAGATAGCAATCATCATTGATTCAAGATCGATCATGTGGAAGACATTTGATGCATCACTGAAGAGAAATATGGTGGGTCCCTTGTCACTATGTTGCTATAGTTAAAGATTGATCATTTCCTCATAGCGACATAATGAGAAACATAGATCTACCACTATCTAATAGCCCTAAAGGTACACCAAACCTATCAATGTACCAACCAATAGGAACTTGGCCTTTTTCAACTTGTCTAGTAAGTCTTCACTTTTGCAACTTGCCAAGGGAAATAGGACCCACAATCCACATGGCAAGCATTTGCTACCTCGCTATACATAACTTTTGAGCACCTTTCCATAGTGAGTTAGTGATAACCATTGATTTTGCTTGATTTGACAATCATGAAAGACTTTCCATATTACTGTGCTTTACCCTTAATACTTTTGGCCCCACCACAACACATGTCACTGAGTCACTATCTCGACATGCATAACCTTCAAGCAACTCCCAATAGTGAGATAGCGACGATCGTAAATAAGGATTGATCTAACGATCATAAATCCTCATGTGTTTACGGAAGGGACATGGGTCCAAGGCACTACTGACATCAAAAAATTTGCAGAACTGGTGGAACAAAACCCTATTTCAATCATAGTCATCCTTCCACATCGCCTATGGCCCCATCATGTTCACTTCACAATGCATTTCTATGTCGTTAATGGCAAGATTCCAAAGTTTTTTGATAGCGAGATAGCGAGTGTCGGGGACTCTATCAAAACTTGGCGCCAGAAAATAAAAAACACCATCGTCATCATTTAGACCATTAATAGTTACTAGGAAAATGAGGGGCCACTGTGTTTTACATTTCACGATGCCTCGCTATGTTGCTAATGAAAAAATGAATAGATTTTCTGATAGCGAGATAGCAAGGGATCAAAAAGACCTTTATTCTAGCACTGACTTCTGGCTGCTTTCATTGGGTCCCTCTCCTGCTCTGATGGTACTTACTAGTGCACATGGCTGAAAAGTTCGGCTAGAAAATGAATCTTGACCACTTCCCATTCACATTTTGGTCCCACTTTCCATAATTCTTGGTACTCATTATGTTGCTATTGAAAATAATCTTGCAACTTTTCATAGCGAGGTAGCGACATCCGTTGATCTCATAAGATCTGACGGTGGGGAGAGTTATGGCCAATGGAAACAAATCATAAGGTTTTAATTATTTTATTTGGTATTTCCCAAGAATTAAAATAATTTTGGCAAGGAGGGGGGGGGAGGGGGGGGGGGGGGGGGGGGGGGGGTGGGGGGGCGGGCAGGGAAAAAATGGTAACAGTTATGTAAATGCTTCAAGGAATCAGTAGGGTTGTAAGTTTATTGAGAAAGATATCATGTAAGAATGAGGTTCAGATTGAACATGGATGTTTATTTACAATGTGAATGGATAGATTGTATATTTGAATATATGAATAAGTATTAGGTATTTATATGTATGTGAATAATTCATGGAATTTCCCAATAGATAAGGCACTGATCATTCCCATGATCACTTGTTCATGCTGCTGCATATTAGGGATTTTGTTGAATTCAATATTATTAATCAAAATCAATTCAATATTTCACGTATTGTAGTGGGATGAAAAGGATTAACCCTCACTTAGCTTATGGTTTCATAGGTGATGATTTGTAGGTATTTCATTCCTATGTTATTGCATAAGTCTTAGAAGATAAAAGGGGTTTACATCTACAATAATTAGGTTCAAATTTATGTTTTAAATGCACTGGTACCATACATCAAAACCTCAAGGTTAACCTACCTAGGTCTTGTAGATCCTAAAGTGAAGAAGGATTTATGCCTTGTAGTTGGCCCAAGATTGTAGTTAGGTACATCCATCATAGGAAGTTGCTAGCCTTAGATGCATTTGTCTAGTTTCTTGGTTATTTGCAAAATTGTTAAATCAAGAGCCAACAAAATGGAAACTCTACTGGGGAGTGTATTGAATCTATGTGATAGAAAAACCTTGAGAATTTAAAGAAGATTAAATACATCAAAAAAGTGTTGCTATATTAGTGGGGTTGTGAGGTGTTTCTTATTTCCTTGCTGAAGTTTCATGCACCCCAGTAAGTTTTTATCCATTTGTAGCAGTAATTTCAAAGTTGAATACATATTGTGTTACTAAGTTTTATTTCTAGTCAATCCAACCAGTTGTGGTTTTCATAGTACTACTAAAAATTCAGAGTTAGAATTATTTTAAAATGGTTTCTCTCTTCCAAGTATTTAGAGATTTACAAATTTTACAAGTTGACAATCTAGCTCAGACCTGTCATTTATGAATCATGTTTTAAATCTTTCTCACAAATGTGATTGGCAACTCTTTGAAGGATCTCTGTACCAATGTAGATCGATTATGTATAAATGCTTTCAAAGAGTTTTTAGTTAAATTAGGCAAATTTGAAAGTTATGTGAAGTTTCAAGCAAGAAGAGAGTTCTATATAAGTTCTTGACTAATGACTTTTAAAGTGTTGTTTGATCTGTTGTCATAAGATTTCTGAATGTAAAAATGAATCACATCAGTGATTTCATTTAGTTCTCCTCAAGGAGATGGTAACTCTATAAGGATATGATCAGTGGTGTGAGGAATTGAGATTAGCACTAGGCCAATCAATAGATCAAGGTTTCAGCAGCAACACTTAAGGTATTTTATATTTTCATATGATTCCTTTTCCATGAAAGTGAATTCTACATATGTGTTCTCCATCAAGAGGTATTTCCAGCACTAAGAGGAGAAGAATAGTTTGAAAAGTTTTATACATTTCATGAGAATAATTTTTTAGCTTGTTGTATTGAGTTTGTGAAGTGTATTTGAAGAGAAGTTATTTGGTAGAAGGTTATATAGATCCACTACAAGTTGTGAATCTAAGTATTAATGGTGAATGAGTTTTGAACCTTTGAAAGAATGTCAAGTTTTATTTCACCTAATATGCAACTGGTTAATGAAATTTCTAGATCTATTTCTACCAAGTGATATATGCCATTATGTTTTGATGGTATTTATGGTTTCCCAAATGTCATTCCTAATGATGTTAGAAATAAATTGCCTAATTTTAGTGGGAACCATCTTGTTTCAGCTAGTCATCATGTTGAATTGTTCAGTGATTTGATGGGTGACTATGAGATTACTCATGAGGATGTTCACATGAAACTATTTGTTCAAACCCTAGAAGGTGATGCTAGATACTTGTTTTATTTTTTACCAGCACATTCTATTTCATCATGGGGTGAGTTGCATTCCACCTTAATGGAGCAATTTGGAGAACAAGTAAGCATATATGATTCATATGACAAGTTTTTGAAGATTCATATTCAGAGTTATGAACTTGTCCCTCAATTTAATATCAGATTTGCAAGATTTTGAATGAAATCCCTAAGAGTTATAGGCCCAATGATCAAATGTGTTTAGCTATTTACTTTGGTGCATTTGACAAAAAAATGAATTATCTGCTAAGGGATAAAAAACCACATACATTGTATCAGGCTTTTGTGACCGCTAGGGATATTGAAAATAATTTGAAGTATAGATTGATGAGGGGTCACTTTGCTATGAATTATTTCTAGTTTAATATGTTTGAAAGAAATGATGAATGTGGTATAGATGCTTCAGTTTCAAATAAGCATATTAAACCCCTACTGTAGGTTTTAATTAGATTTAAATTTCAAATGAGCATGTGTGTGTGTAGAGAATAATGAGCCTATTGCAAATGAAGACACACATGTTTCTGATGCTATAGCAGTAAGAAATATCTTAGACTTTGATAAGGTTCAATATTGTGGTGATTTTATGAATCAAGGTTTAGTTACAGTAGTAAGTTCTTCTCATGATAATTATATGTATGATGATGTAACTAATGCTTCAGATTTTGAGGGTGGTACACCAAATCTCAGTCTTATGTAAGTGAGAAGGCTGGAAGTTATATCTCTGATCATGAACTTGATGTTGCTGATCCAATATGTCATGGAGAGAAAATACAAGATGGAGAATATGAATCACACTTATCTTAGTCACAGTCAGAAGAACAGAGTGCACATATTTCTAATGTTTCAATAGTAGAGGGTGACATGGATTTTCTTGATTGGTCAAATATGCAAGAAATGAATTCTCTTATTAAGAGGTTGCATTATGTTGAGAGTGTTTTAAAGCTTGAAGTGCAAATATATGCATCTCAATATAAGCATGAAGAAGCTGAAAGTCACTTTTCAAGTGATGATAATAAAATTGCTGATCCAATGTATTATGAAGAAGCCTCATGTGAAGATAATAATGAGAGTTTTTTCTTGAGCCAAGAAGACAAAAAATGCTAGTATAGGTTCATCTTCATGTGATTTTGATGCAATGAGATAAGAACAAAGCAATGATGGTAGTGAAAATTCATCATAGGGTCAAGGTATGATTTCTTGCTCTTAGTCTAAAAAAGGAAGTGCATCTCGATTTTTGTATTATACAAATTAGTTAGCCAATGAAGAATTAGAGAATGATTTTTCCTCAAGGTATGAAGATAAAGAAATGGTTGATCAATTTGATGATAATAAAGTTGAATATGAAGATTTTAGTGAAGGGTTGTCAAGTATTCTTAAATTAGACAATAAATTTGCAGCATGTAGTGAGGGGTTTAGGAATGATTCATGGTCTATCTATAATGGTTATCCTAAACGAGCTAATGAAGAGAATGTTATTATGGACCCTATATGTTTGGTAGAAGAAATAGAAAGTGAATTTTCATATAATTCTAACTTTTCTTCATACGCTGAAGCTCTCCATGAGAATGACAAGGGCAGTGAATTTAAAGTGTTTACTAACACTTTATATGATGAAGTTTGTGATGATGAACAACCCATCTTTTGTCCAAATGTCCAAAGAGGATCCCCACATGGAGTTATTAACCCACTGTTTGAGGAGAACTACGAGCTTTCAAATTTAGTTGAGATGGTTATAAATGATGATGAATTATCATATTGTTGTAAGAGGTCAAATGTATCTTCTTTTGAGTATGATGGTGAAAGTGTTGATGAGATTGCATCTCATGAGATTGAGAACAAGGTGTTTGATGAAGGTGTTTTTGAAAATTTGTGTGCACCTTGTAATGCTTTTTATGATGAACTTTATAATGAAAAGACCGATTCATTTGCTGATTATGAAGAACCATTGAAGGACTCTAGATTAGTTTTTGATTTAGACATTGATGACATGTGTGAGTACCAGTCAGATTGTTCGTTTGAGTATCCTCCAATTATGCAAAAGGATATACAATTTGAAGGTATGAGTGATCCTTTTCCGCATGTTGAATATGATGCATTCATATTTGAGATTGATAGTCACCAAGGCACCTGCCATCTCCTCACTTCTTCATGACCTAAAACTAAGGTTTAACATTTAACCATATGATAATGTGAACAAACCTTTTTGTAACCTCGCAGTCTAAATCCAAGGTTGATGTTAATTGTATTTGATGATGCAAAGAAGGGGTTATCCCATGGTCGTAACTTGAATTACTCATAAGGATATAAAATTCAATATAAAAGGTTTGAAGACTTGGGATATAAAAGGTATGACCAAGGTTTTTACGTATCCCTTTCAAGTTTGCATGATAATAAATAGATAGTCCAAATGATGTGGACATGGTTGTCACCCTAGCTTTCAGGAGATTGGAAATATTTGGAAAACAAGGGTGGGGGAAAAGTTGGCTAACAAAAATTTAGGCATATATAATCCACATCATTCATGTGTAAAACTCTCTATAACAACCTCTACAAATATTAAATATTTCTTCCATGTCAGCTCAAAAATATTTTACCTAAAAATAGGTTCCATTCCTAAATTTTATGTAAAATCTACATTGCTCAGCCTTTACTATTTTCTAACACTTGACATTGTTGTTTCTTAGTCCGTATTATGCTTGGCACAAACTATGTCACACATTACTTGTATGCATGAAACTTTCCCATTCACTACTGAGCTCAACACATATAGAAAATGCTCAATGACCATACACTTTCTCGACTTCTATAGAGCTTGGTACATACTTATTTATGTACACTCGACCTATGTAGAGTCTATTAGTCATAGTGATAACTATCTGAGATACCAATAATAGAAAATGATAGTTAGAGATACCAATAATCTCCCCCCTTCACATTAGTGGGAAAAACACTTTGTCATATTTATATCATTACAAATACAATCTAATATAAGTTGCCCCCCTAAGTCAAATAATTTTTGCCAAAACTAATTAATGAATAAACAATGTAAAATGAATATGTCACATCTATTTCCCAAATCCAATTCCCCCTTTCAAATATATTTACTCCTTGTTTTTGAACACTTATGTCATGAATGTTGGGGTGTAATGGGTGGAAGCAATCCATGTTTGTCAATGAATGTCTTGTGATCTCAAGTAATCATGGATAATGCATGATCCCATGTGGTTTTTATTGTTCCCAAAATGTTATTCTAAAATTTAATCTTGTAGCTAAATCAATTAAGCTGTCAGCCACTAAAAGATTGTGATCTTATGTGATAATATCCTGGGCTAGTTGTACCTCCCTTTGCATGAACTCCAGATGAGGTATTATCATCCTTGAATAGATATAAGTTTGGATCTCATATTTTTGTTATCCAATTGAAGCTTGACCATTGTTCCTTGAGCATTCAATAGATTATTGTAATGATCTATGCTAGATCCTATTGACTCTAAAATAATGTTGCTAAATCTTTTAATCTCAACTTGAATTTGGTTTATTTGTGCCTGAAGATCACTTGTGAATTGTGGCACATCTAAAAAAATGTTGTCCCTTTTGAATTAGTTTTGTCATAACCTATATTTTCTCTTACAATTGCACTTTCTACTCAATAATGGTTATGGAAAATTTATCCACAACTTTAGTCTCAAATCTTCTTGTAGACCAATCCATCAATTTTTCATTTGATTCCATATTACCAACATTGACTTGATCAACTATATTTATAGTTTGGGTGATGATTGGCTCGTCTTCATCAAAATTTTGAATATCAAAATCATAAATGAAAATATGCTTTACATCATAGAGTGTCTTCTTTTTCTTAATCTCTCTTCTTTACTCTTCTTTTCATTTCTTCTTTCCCAAAATCTCTTGTAGAAAAATGGTTTGGTCCAAGGCGAGATTTGTGAAGTCCAATTGTGGCACCTCAATTATTTCATCTAGACTAGCTTCAATATCTGGTGAAGTATGCTTTATTGTTCTCTTTTTTCTTGGTGAAGGAGTGCTACTACTCAACACTTCTTTTAGACTTGGTGAGGGAGTTTCGCTACTTAGTCATGGTTGTGGATAAGTGCTCAAGATAACAATGGTTGCATTTAGTTCAACTCTACTTGACTCTTTATTTTCCTCAATATGAGGTGCTAAAATAGTCTTACTATCTACAATTGTGTATTTTTCCTTAGTTCCTACCTTTATATCTTTGAACCTTGACTTCTTGGCCTTTGGAGTGCCAAGGATATCGGCATTAACTGATGACATGCTTCCTTGTAGACTCGACACACTTGAGCTTTCTCCATTGTTGTAATCATCTTTAATTTTTATATTTTCCATCTCTACTACCTTGGTACATAATCAAAAAAATATTTTTAGAAATTCATCTTGTTGTGCTATAACATCCATTTTATTCTATCAGATCAAAAAAATTCTATATTTAGGAACAAATATGCTCCTATAATTTTCCAAAAATGTTTCCTATTGATCCTAGGATAGATCAGGCACGACTTTGACTAGTGTGCTAGTCCTTATATTTTTCTCTTCTACTTCTGCCTACTGCCATCTTCTTTCTAATCTATCATACAAATCCTTAGGTATTTTCTTCTCAATTTTACTAGGAGATATCTTATGATTAGTAATCATATCCACCATAGCCTCCTCAATTTTGATTTGGTCAACATTATCCAATGTATCATATGTTACAAATCTAAAATTAGATAATCCTAAAGATCCTCGTAGATTTGCACATACATCTTTAATAGATTTAGATAGCCCTTTAAGTGGTCCTTTGACCAAACTCCTTCTCTTTTTTCTATGGGAACAAGGCTCGGTAGTCTCTAGTACTCTCTATTTTGTAGACTTTTGAACACTAGCAGCTACCTTGGTCCTTGGCTTATTTGGTGGTGGAGGAGAGAGGGGTGTCACTACTAGCTTCTTCTTGGTTCCTTGAACCTTCTTTCTTGATAGAGTGATAATAGCTAGAGATTTACTCTTGTCTCCTTCTATTTTTTCCTCTTCCTCATCACCGTTGCCTTTTTCATCCTCTCTAAGACCTTATGTTAACTTTATTAGTTCCATTCTCTTGCCTAGGGTGCCCAAGTTTTCTTGTAGGTCTTCAATAATTATTTTCTTTTTCTTCTCCTTAGATTCTATCTTGATATTTACATTTACTCTTTCTTTAGCTTCCTCATATTTTCAAAAAGGTTCAAACTTAGTGCCTATCTCTTCTTTCAATAGTGTAACAATGTTTGCACTCACTAGATCATTGTCAATTTCATAGTCAAAACTTTGTAACCAAGCCTTTCACAGCTTCACCTCCTGAATAAATGTGTTATTTGTATCTACAAGGAAGAATTTTTCACTTTAATAACTTGTAACTAATTCTTCTATTTTCATTCTTTACTTAAATTCATCAAAATAAGCATCCATTACATTCTCAAAATTTGCTCCTAATTGAGTGATATATTCTAGTCATTGGTTTGTCTTGTTCCCAAACAACATTACCAACACCAAGAAAATAATTTTGGATATAAAATAAAATACATATAATGAGGATCCAAACTTATACATTGAATTCTTTGCCTTCTTTATAGATGGCAAATTCTTTGTAAGTTATACTTTTTGCAGCTTAGCAAGATCATATCCATGATCTTTCATCACTATCTTTCATTATTGATCTACTACCATACACAATACAGTATTTAATCTTCTTCATTGGTAAAATTTGTGAGCTATAACCCTCACTATAAATTCAATTAGTGGATCACAAATGTTTGCAATGGATAGATCTCATCTATTCCACTTGGGTCATGTGTTTTCTTTGACTTCTTCATAACTCATGCATCGCATGGTTTTCTTCTTATCTAGGGTTGTATAACCTATGATTATATGAATAAATTTCTTTGTAATCTCCATGGATCCATTCTATAACCAATACTTCATGTCATGGATTTTTCTCATAATAGTATTAGTCCACTCTATCTTGAAATTCTTAAGGAATTCTAGGGCACAAGTTAACCCTTTCCTCTCAACAACTTTATATTCATCCTTCAAGATTCCTTTATTGCATAAATTTTCATATGCCTCTCTAATTTCATAGTCTTTTAATTCTCTAATTTTACACATTCAACAACCTCTAACATCATGGATCATAATAACTTTGGGTGATATCAAGAATAGCACACCCATTGAATCTCCTTTCATTGCAATTTCTAGAATAGCATAAAAATTTGGTGGAGGACAAGCATCACTCTTCATCAATCAAATATTACTAACCTTTTGGCCCATTCTAGTGGTAGATGAAGGTATCATATTCATTGTTAGGGTTTTAAGTCTCTTCTTTCACCTTTTTTTTCTCTTCTAAATTACTTGGCATGGTTTAGACCTTCACTTGTTTAGGCTTCTTGTCCAAATTGCTCTTGAAATCTTTTTTTGATTTCTCAAATCAATAAATTTCTATGTTCTCTTGAAATATGTATGCAAGGTATGAGATAATGTCTAAAAAATTCAATATATACCTTCTTTTGATTAATTTATGGTCTCCATTAAGGTTGTGTACTTAGGTAGGTGAAAGTCACCTGTCTTGATTGATAATGGTGCCTTCTGAACTAATTCTTTACTTTACAACTCAATCTCTTCTATATCACTCAATCTCCACCATTTCATTTGGTCTCTACGATTTCATTTAGAGGTGCCCAATCTATGTTGCAATGTTTGGTCAACACAAATAATTTCACTAATGCTCGACAATCCTTCATAAATTTATTCTTATATATCTGTGTATATGAAGATATGAACTTTGGTGCATTCATGAAAGGAACTGATGTACGATATATCAATTGAATATAAAGTTCCATATATACCTCTCTTTCTTAGTTTGAGATGACATGATCACCTTCTCCATTGGATTGGGTGACCTTAGCTCCATTTTCTCCACTACTATCTTCTATTCTCTTTTTCTATTTTTTATTCATTTCCTTTTTAATTTAGTCAATGTCTACTTTTCCTTTCCCTTTTTCTTTTGTTTTATTTTTTGAATGTACTTAAGCCTTGAAATTGTTGATATCCATTCATATGCTCTATGCCCATGCTTCTGATACTTATAGAAATATCCTTCAAATCTAGGTGTACCAAATACATTCCTTATTCTTGACCAGCACTCATGTATTTAATGTCCTTGTTTATTGCAAATTAAATAGTAACCAATCAACTTAGCTTTAGGATTTTGCATACCATGTTTGATTTGGAAAATGTTTGCAGTATGACAATGTTTTCCACAGTGATAAAATTTTGGCTTGTCATTTAACTTTGTATTTCTCCACTCTCTATTCTTGGATGATTCTCGTTTCTTAGTGCATGAATGTCTTGACCCATCAGAATAGCTAGATGAATTCATAAGTTCTGCAAAGTACTTCATTGCCTCTTTAGGTTTTTTGAAACTCTCCATAGATTATTTTATAGTTTTTAATTCATTCTCCAGTATGTCCTTTTGTGATTTGAGATTTGCAATTTCCATATCCTTGTGATTTAATTCCTGATTTGCAATTATTATTTGATTCATCATCTCTATTTTTTTATTTGTGAGCTTCTACACATTTGATATCCTTTCTTCAAGTCTGGTAGGCATTACTCTTTTGTCTTCATTAGCCATAGTCCTATCTTCTTAAACTTTCTTCTTTTTTTTAGTTACTTCACATAATCTTACTTATTGGATTTCATGTTCTCTTTTCAGTCCTCTTATTTTTTCATTCAAGAGTTTTTACTTTTCAAGTAGATCTTCATATGCTTTGTCAGTTGGATTGATTGATTCAAATATTCCTTCAATCTCAACTTCTTCATAAGATTTTTCTTTTATCTAGATAGAAATTTCCTTTCTCCATTTTAGGGAATCCTTCGGATCTTGTCTTTCTTTCTCAAGTTTCTACAGCATGAGTTGGAAGTCAATCACCTGATTGTCAATAACCCTATCTAGTTTAAAAGCCTCCATCTCTAAGATCTAATCTCAAAGCAATTAAGCTTCTCTCAAGGAACCAATGCTCTAATACCAATTGTTTACTGATGGAGGTATACACATGATAACTGATATATTGAGAGGATGGGAGTGAATCAAAATCTTAAGAACTTTTAGTTTTCATCAATTCATTCACACATTCAACATTTATAATATGCATATAAAACTTGTAATAATGAGCTTGTTGTATCATGTCAATTTTCTCTATCACATGCATAAAAATAAACACATAACACAATATTTGTTACCCAAAAACCCTCCAAAGTGAAGATAAAATTGGGGTGGGAATGACACCCTCAAATCTTCAATGTTGTAGTAATAAAGTTAATCTATTATGGTTATAATTTTAAATCATTAAATATGATCTACCCTAAGAGGGCTCTACCCTATTAAAATCTTAAGAGACTGCTAGGTCTTGCTTTGTTAGAGGATTTAACACTTACAAAAATGTAAGGACTCTTTTAGGATATTTATAAAGATCTATTAAGGCCACTCTATTAAAAGATTTACCCTAATTCAATTTTGATAGAACTTATTCAGTACTTGACTCTCAGTATGCTCTATAAGTTGATTTTGAGTCTTCTCCTTACTAACTAATCCTCTCCTCTAAACTAATAATAATTTTCTTCCCCTTTCACTTCACTGCTATGAATAGGTCACCTTCTCTATTAAGTGATAATATAACCCTTTTAGTAACTTCTGGATTGATGTCAATTGTTCACTTCACTAATCACATATTACTCCTTGTTCACATGCATACACTTCTCTTCTTCATGCAATATTACACCACATGATTTAGGTTAAGATCTCATCTATTTAATGAGTTCTATAAAGAGGTTTCTAGATCCTTTTACAATAGCCTATCCATCTAAATCATTGATCACAAAACATAGGGTTATGTAATCCACACCATTCACATGTAAAAATCTCTATAACAACCTCTACAAAAATTAAATATTCCTTCCATTTCAGCTCAAAATTTTTTTACCTCAAAAGCTATTTCATTTTTGACTTTTATGTAAACTCTACATTGCTCAGCCTTTACTATTTTCTGACACTCGACATTGTTGTTGCTTGATCTATATTTTTCTTGATATAAAATTTGTCACTTGAAACTTGTATTTGTAAAACTTACCCAGTCATTGTTGAGCTTGGCTTGTATAGAAAATACTTAGTGACCATACACTTTCTTGACTCCTATAGAGCTTGGTACATACTTTCTTATGTACACGAATCAACTTATGTAGAGTAGCTCTATCATAGTGATGATTGTCTAACTCTACCTTGTAAATGACTAAGTGTTTGAAACTAATATACAATAATAGTTAAAGATAACAACACTAGGTAGAAAAATTTGATAGAGAAATTACTTTGACAAGGCCAGAAGAGGTGGCATTGGCAAGAAGGTATTCAAATCCTTCTACAAGAAGCAAATAGAGAGTCAAAGCTAAAGGTCAACCTTGACAGATGGATCTAAAAAGACAAAAATATTTAAATCATCTTCTATTAATAATGATACAAGTTGAAGCATCCCAAAAGAGAATTTGGACCATCTAGATAAAAATAGGACCAAATCTAAGAGCTTGAAGCACTACAAGAATGAAGGACAACTCAACACAATCATAAGATTTGGAAAAATCAATTTTGAGTAAGATGGCTATTTTTTTCAGAATTTTGATCCCATTCTATACCTTCCCATACCAAAATAGTATTATCTATAATATATTTGGATTTTATGAATTTATGAATCTAGCCTTCTTAGGGTGCACAATCAGAGGAAAGAGATTGTGAATTTTGAGAGAAAAATCTTTAGCAATTATTTTATAGGAGACATTCAATAGAGTGATAGGTCTCCAATTGCAAATGTCCTTAGTATCTCTAGCTTTAGGTATGAATTTAATGTTTCTTTTGTTGATTATATTTCCTATAGATTTTGATTGAAAAGATTTAAGGTAAACCATATGCATATAAGGGCCAATAGAGTCCCAAAACATTTTGTAAAAGTCACATGAAATATCATCACACCCAAGAGCCTTGTCATCCACCATGGAAAAGATAACTTCTTTAAGGTCACTGATGGTATGAATTTTCTCATAGAAAGCATGTTTCTCCAATGCAAGTCAACTTGGATTCAAAAAATGCAAATCCTTCAAAGCTTGGTCTCTAGCAACTAAATTTTCCTACTCTATGAACACCTTCTCATAATATCAAAAAAACTTAAAGAATGTCAGGAAGTTCAAAGATAATCTATTAACCTTCCTTGATCCTTTTGATCCCTATATAGGTAGGGAAAGCTCTAATAGCATGATAAAATTCTATGGAAGCTTGGTCTCCACCCTAGCCTAAAATTTGATAGTCACCCTTTCCTATCATGTGTATTTTTAATGATGGTCTGGTCATGTTAATGCCTTTCATTTTATGTTTTAAGATAATTATTTTGTCAAAAATCAATATTCTATATTTATAAATTAGTAATATGTTAGGATTAAATCAAGAATAGAAATAATAATTGCATGCAAATATAAATAAGGAAAATAATAGATCACATAGAAAAGAACACAAGACACCAAGATTTAATGTGGTTCACCTAATCCCTGGGCTACATCCACTAAACAACAAGTCTAATATTATTACGATCCAATCATTACAACCTGATTACAATCTATAATCTCTTACAACTCAATACCACTACAAGAACCAATTTTCACATCACCACATTGAAAAATTCCCTAGCCCTAAGCCCTTTTATAGAAGTATTTTTATAACTTTAGGGTTATAATTAATAATTACATGTCAACCCAAAATCTCAATAAAATAGGGCCCATAATTATTTTTCCAAGGCAATGCCCTGAGCCCTAAATAATTTATGAAGTATGTATAGTATTTTCTTGATCTGTCACCACAATCTAAGAATCTCCCACTTGGGGTGTGATTAGGCTCCATACTAAACATCAATCTCCCACTTAGAGACTAATCTTGTAGTTAGACTACTATTCCATGAGGCTCCCACTGAATCAAACCACAATAGAATCTTCCATTCTATTATTCATGTTTAGTCTAGAAGACCAACCAGAGCTAAAGAGGAGTTCAACTTGTCCCTTGTTATTACCTTTATAAACATATCTTCTAGATTGTCCTTTGTATGTATCTTGCCTAGCTTTAATAATCCATCATCCAAAACTAACTGAATGAAATGGTGTCACAACTGTATGTGTTTGTTCTTTAAATGTAGACCTGAATTCTTTACAAGATGAATGACACTCTGACTATCTATAAGCAAATAATTATCCTTCTAAGGGTGTCTCAATTCTTCCAAGAAGAACTAAAGCCATATAAGCTCCTTGGCTGCCTCTATAGCAGCAACATACTCTACCTCTGTAGTGGATAAAGCATTAACTTTCTTAAACCTAGAAATCTAGCTCAAGGCTACCCCACCAATAGTAAATACATAACTTGTAGTACTCCACCTGGTATCAATATCCCCTACCAAATCTGAGTCAACATATCCCTGTAAATCAATAGTAGAGCCCACAAAATATAAACACTTACTAGATGCTCCTCTCAAATATCTGAGAATCCATTTGAATGGATTCCAATGCTCAATTCCTGGATGACTCATATAACTGCTAATGACTCCCACTACATGTGCAATGTCTGGCCTTGTACATACCATAGTATACATCCAGATTCCTATAGTTGAAGCATAGGGTACCTTTGACATCTTATCCTCTTCTTATGTCTTGGGACACATCTCCTTAGTCAACTTCAAATGACCAGGTAAAAACGTATTGCTAGCTTTAGCATTCTCCATAGAGAAATGTTGCAATACCTTCTCAACATAATCAGCCTGAGATAGCATCAATTTCCTATTTTTCCTATCTCTACAAATATTCATACCAAAGATTTTTTTTGCTGCCCCCAAATCCTTTATAGAAAATGCATGTGCTAATTGGTATTTTAGCCCCTTGATGTAATCCATGTTAGACCCAAATACAAGCATATCATCAACATATAAACATAAAATAACATAGTTATCATCATCCAACCTCTTAAAGTAAACATAATGATATGAATGACACCTCCTATATCCATGCTCATGCATAAACCTATCAAATTTCAAACACCATTTCTAAGATGCTTATTTCAAGCCATATAAACTTTTCTTCAATTTGCACACTAAGTTCTCCTTACCATTGACCTCAAATCCATATGGTTGAGCCATATATATCTCTTCATCTAAATTGCCACAAAGGAAGGATGATTTAACATCAAGCTACTCTAAATGCAAATCTTAAGTAGCCACAATACTTTAAATAGTATGGATAGAAGTCATTTTAACAATAGGAGAGATTATCTCATCAAAATCAATTCCTTTTTTCTGTGCAAATCCTTTTACAACTAACCTAGCTATAAATCTTTTCTTACCTCCATCCTTTGATTTTAACCTATAAACCCACTTATTCTGTAAAGCCCTTTTACCTATAGGAAACTTGCATAAATCTCATGTCTTATTTTTTAGCAAAGAGTCCATTTCATCTTTCATTGCACACTCCCACTAAATCTTAGTATCCACCTACATAGCTTCATCATAACATTCAGATTCACCAGCATTAGTAAGTAAAATAGAATACAAAGGGGGGGAGAATATTTTTAGAGGTCTCATTAGTCTTGTTGACTATCTACTATTCACTAGTGTGTGTGGTATTTGTTGTTTTAGTTGTTGCGCATCATGAGGAATTGTTGGAACATTGTCTTTTGGAGTATCATCCAACACTACATAATCTTTTTCTTTCTTCTCATGTTGTTGCAATAGATCTTTGTACAAAACTTTCTCATTGAATATGACATCCCTACTTCTTACAATTTTATGATTTTCAAAATCCCAAAGCCTATAACCAAATTCATTAATGCCATATCAAATAAATATGCATTTCTTTGACTTAGATTCTAGCTTGGTTCTATTTTCAAAATCTATATGAGCAAATGCTTCACAACTAAAGGTTTTAAGAAAGGAATAACTCACCTTCTTACTAGTCCATGCTTCCTCTAGAATACCATAGCCCAAAAGAGTAGAGGGACCTATAATAATCAAATATATAGTATTATTGATAGCCTCCACCCATATGTGTAAGGGAAACCCAACATGCAACCTCATGCTCCTTACATGCTCCATTATAGTCCTATTAATGTGTTTAACCACTCCATTTTCATGTGGAGTACTTGGAATAATTTTCTATCTATGAATACCATTAGTGGATAATTAATCTTTAAATTCATGACTACAATACTCACCACCATTATTAGATCCGAGACATTTTAATTTCTTACCAGTCTCATTTTCAACCAAGCATTTCCATTTTGTAAGAATTTGCCTTAGGGAAAAATTCACCCAAGATCAAAGAACACAAGCACAAGCACGATAGTAGACCAAAAAGAGTATGATCAAAATGATGATATAATAATTATTCAATATGTGTTGCAAGTACACTAGGAGTGCTTGTATGTAAAGGCCTTTGGAAAGCTTCTAGAATACATGGGTATCAGCAACATGATATGATGTAGGAGTATCTCAAGTTTCCTTGTTACCCTACTCATTTTTGTCCATTCTATATATTGGAGCCAAGTTACTATAACACTCAGTTGGAGTTGAGTTACTATAGCACTCAGTTGGAGCTGAGTTACTATAGCACTCAGTTGGAGCCAAATTATTGTAGCACTTAGTTGGAGCTTAGTTACTATAGCACTCAATTGGAGCTTAGTTATTGTAGCACTAATTTGGAGCCAAGTTACTATAACACTCAGTTGGAGCCAAGTTACTATAGCACTCAACTGGAGCCTAGTTACTATAGCACTCAATTGGTGCTAAGTTACTATAGCACTGAGTTGGTGTTGAGTTATTGTAGCACTTAGCTGGTCTCGAGTTACTATAGCACTTAGTTGGTGCTGAGTTACTATATTAATTCCTTCATGTTCCAATTTACCTAGTGTATGCCAAGTGACTCTTCATGTGCTGAGTTACTTAGTGTATGCTGAGTGACCCTTCATGTGTCGAGTGTTAGCATTTGGACATGATTTCTATGAGCTGACTTGGGGGATTTACTTCGATCATGACATTTATGTTAAGATCTTTTTTTGGGATGTTTCTAGACCATTTTTGGGTTGGCCTTCCTCTTATGTAATGTTCTAGAATGATTTGTAAGCCATTTTGGCAAGTATATATAGAGTGCTTTAGGCTTAGAGTTAGGTAAGAAGTTTTTGGGAAGAAAAATTCTGGAGAGCAGAACTAGAAGTGCAAATTTGTAGTTGGATGTTTGAATATGAATGTATTTTAATTGACCATAACCTAGAAGGCCTTATAGCTAGGCATGTATGAAGATTTTTTGATGAATCAATAAAATTATTTCACTCTTCTTCCTCCTTTGATTCTTGTTCCTTGTGTTTGCTTCCATTGTGTTAAATCTTGCAGGGTGGTTTGGATAGTTGGGTGAGCTTTTGGCACAAGTTATTCACCCTTTTTCCTATGTCAATTGGTATCAGAGCTTGAGGTCCATCCTTATGGAGATTGGATCATGTAGAACCTTGATTCAAATTTGGTTGTAGGGTTGTAGATCTTTAGACTTGACCTATAACTTGCAGAGGGTTATGATCTTGTAGGAACCTAATTTGTAAAGATGGTTCATGGTAGAGGAAATGATGTTGATAATGCTATATTGGATTAGTTGAGACAAATTAGAGCTAGATTAGATGCTATTGAGATAGCCCAAAGGAGAGGAGCACATCTTGATGATGTAAGTGATGATGAAGCAATAGCACTAAACCATAATCTAGAACTTGAAGAAGATCAAGATGAGGAAAGATTGTTGCAAGTGTTGTCTAGGGAAAATTGAAAGCCTATTGTAGAAATTTTTTCTTATCATGGAAAATTGAATACCAATGTTGTGTTGTATTGGATCTCTAATATGGAGAAGTTCTTTGAGTATGGAACCACTCCCAATAATAGAAAGGTGAAGATTGCAATCACTATGGTGGGAGCCCTTGCAAATTGATAGACAAAGGAGAGGAAAAGAGAAGATAAGAACTTGGCCAAAGATGGTGAACAAGGTAAAGAAAAAATTCCTCCCTACTGATTACCAAGTTAGCTTGTTGAGAAAGATGAAAAATTTGAAATAATAGGAAATGACTATGAAAGAATATACTGAGAAATTTTATAGATTGGACATTAGATCTGGATATGTGGATGATGATGTTGAGAAAATTACAAGGTACAATAATGGATTGAGATTTGGAATACAAGATGAACTAAGTTTTATGAAGTTGGAAAGTGTAGAAGAAGCATATCAATATGCCTTGAAAGATGATGAGATCTTGAAAAAGAAGTATGAAAAAAGACAAAGAGGTAGAGGTGGTAGATTCCAAAGAGGCAGAGGTAGATCTGACAATTTTATGTAGGATAAAGACAAATCTAAATTGAAGAATGATGAAAAAGGCAAGACCGAATGGAAAAGTGATAATTCTTATTGAGGAGGCACTAATTCTTATTCTAGAGGTGGATTTCATATGAATTATTTCAGATTTGGTAAAGAGGGACATAGATCTTTTGAATGTAGATCATCTGAAAGTGGGAAAGACAACAAAAATGCTATGATTCAAGGAGATGATGAGGGTTCACCAAGTGGACTTGAGGCTAGAGAAAATCTAATGGCAAGAATAAGAATCTTATGTAATAAGGGAAGTGATGAGGAACTTATTTAAAGGAGAAGTCGTTTCAAGACAAGATGTCAGATGGCTAGAAAATGCTATAAAGTGATTATTGATAGTGGAAGTTTGACAAATCTGGTATCAAAAGAGTTGGTTACCAAGTTGTAGTTGTAGAGGCTGAAACATCCCAAACTTTATCATGTTTCATAGATCAAAGATGAATATAAGATATTGGTAAGTGAGAAATTCCTTGTGAAGTTCAAGATTGGACATTACTTTGATGAAGTTTTGTGTGATATTATGCCTATGGATTGTTGTCATATTTTTTTGGGTAGACCTTGGCAATATGATAGATATGTTGTACATGATGGAAGATTGAATCAATATACTCTTTGGGTAAATGGGAAGAAACAAACATTGTTTCCTTTGATTGAAAGTCTAGATGAGGTTAGTTGTACTACAATAAAAGTTTGCATGGTTAATGAAAAGCAATTTGAAAAGGAAATAAAAAGAATCAAGTCTGTTTTAACATAGTTCCTAGAGGATTGAGTGTTGGTAGTATTGAGCGAGTAGTAGAAGTTGGTAATGACAAAGTGATAGTAGAAATTGTAGAATTTCTTAATGAGTACAAAGATATTGTTGCTGATGATATTCCTAATGGTTTTCCTCTAGTAAGAAGTATAAGTCATTGTATGGATCCAATTTTTGGAGCTAGTTCACCAAAAAAAGCACCATATAGATTGACACCTACAAAGAATGAAGAACTTAATAGACAAGTGCACGAGTTGTTGCAGAAAGGTTTGATTAGAGAAATCTTGAGTACATGTGTTGTGCCTACTATATTAGCACCTAAAAAGAATGGAGAATGGAGAATGTGAACCGATACTAGAGCTATTAATAAGATAATAGTGAAATATAGGTTTTCTATGCTGAAGATGGATGAAATAATGGATGGTTTGAGTGGAGCAAAGTATTTTACCAAGATTGATTTGAAGAGTGGCTATCATCAAATTAGAATTAGAGAAGGTGATGAATGGAAGACTACTTTCAAGACAAAAGATGGTTTGTATGAATGATTGGTTATGCCTTTTGGTTTGACTAATGCACCTAGTACTTTCATGAGGTTGATGAATGAAGTTTTGAAAAGATTATTGGGTAAGTTTGTGATTGTTTATTTGGATGATATTCTAATATTCAGAAAAACTAAGGAAGAACATCTTGAGCATATTAGACAAGTATTGCAGAGGTTGAAAGAGGAAAAGTTGCCGATTAATCTGAAAAAGTGTTCTTTCATGCAAGCGAAAATTATGTATTTAGGATTTATGATTTTAGATGATAGTTTGAAGATGGGTCTTGAGAAAGTTAAAGCAATTTTGGAATGGCCTACACTTGAGAATGTGGGTGAGGTAACATCATTTCATAGTTTGGCTAATTTTTATATAAATTTTATACAGAATTTCAGTTCTATTTGTAATGCTATGACTGAGACAATGAGAGTAGATATAAAGGACTTCAAGTGGACACATGGAGCTAGTAAGAATTTTGAGACTTTGAAACAAAAGGTTGTTGAATTACCTGTATTGGCTTTACCTAATTTCAACAAAGTATTTCAAGTTGAATGTGATGCAAGTGGTAATGCAATAGAAGCTATATTAAGTCAAGAAGGTAAACCTATTGCTTTTTTTAGTGAAAAGTTGAATGATGCTAAAAGGAAGTATTTTGTGTATGATCAAGAGTTTTATGCTATTGTTCAAGCATTGAAGAATTGGAGACATTATTTGATTCCTAAGAATTTGTACTGTATACTAATCATAAAGCTTTACAATACTTGAGAAGTCAACATAAATTGAATCAAAGACATATGAAGTGGGTTGAGTACTTATAGAGTTTTACATTTGTGATCAAGCATAAGAGTGGAATTACTAAAAGAGTTACTGATGCATTGAGTAGAAGATGTTCTTTGTTGACTAAAATGAAGGTTGAAGTTCTTGGTTTTGATGAAATGAAAGAGTTGTATGATGTTGATCCTAATTTTTTTGATGCGTGGAGAGAGTGCAGATCACCAAATCTAATAGATCACATAATTAAGTATGATGAGTATTTCATTCAAGAAGGTATGTTGTTCAAAGGTATTAAGTTGTGTATTCCTAGAAGTTTTATGAGGTTGAATTTGATTAAGGAAAAGCATAGTGGTGGATTAGTTGGACATTTTGGAATTGATAAGACATTGAGTTCTCTGAAAGAGAAGTATTATTGGCCATAAATGTATAAGGATGTTTAGAAATTTGTAAAGAATTGAGGAGTTTATCAAATTACAAAAGGAGCAAGTCAAAATATTGGTTTGTATATACCTATTACTATTCTTGAGAAACCTGGACTAACATCAGTATGAATTTTGTTCTTGGATTGCCTAAGAAAGTGAAAGGGTATGATTCCATATTTGTTGTAGTGGACAAATTTTCTAAAATGGCTTATTTCATACCATGTAAAATGACATTAGATGTTGAGCATGTTGCTGAACTTTTCTTTAAAGAGATTGTAGGATTGCATGGATTACCAAGATGTATTATTTCTAGCAGAGATAGTAAGTTTGTTGGTTATTTTTGGAAGACTTTGTGGAAGAACATGGGTATTGAGCTGAAGTTTAGTTCTGCATTCCATCCATAGATAGATGGAAAGATAGAGGTTGTGAATAGAAGCTTAGGTAATTTGTTGAGATTTTTAGTTTGGAATAAGGTGAGTAATTGGGAGATGGTATTGGCACAAGTTGAATTTTCATATAATAGTTCTGAGAATAGGAGTACAGGGAAGACACCTTTTGAGATTGTTACTGGAATGAAGCCTAGAGGAGTATTAGATTTGAGAGATGTTGTTGGTGAAGAAAAGAAATCATTGTAGGAGAAGAATTTTCTGATTTTATGTAGTCTTTGCATAAGGAAGTGAAGTTGAGGTTGGAAGAAAGTAATTAGAAGTATAAGGAGAATGCTAATTAGTCTAGAAGACACCATTATTTTCAAGTTGGTGATGAGGTGATGGTTCATCTGAAGAAAGAAAGATTTCCAATTGGAACATACATCAAGATGAAGATGAAGAAATTTGGACCTTGTAAGATCTTGAAGAAGTTTAATAGTTGTAATGCTTATGAAGTTGAGTTACTTGATGACATGGATATATCTCCAATATTCAATTTTGTTGATTTGTATAAGTATCATGAGTTAGAGGATGAAGTTGTTGTACTAGAAGATTATCCTAAGAAGAAAATGGAAGAAGTTGAACAGATATTGGATCAAAGAGTTGGCAAGAGCACAAGAGGAAAATATTACTATGAATATTTGGTGAAGTGGAAGACTAGGCCTATTGAAGATGCTTCATGGATTTCTCAATCCAACTCAGATTACAACCTCTCAATGATTCAAGAGAATCATTTCTTTCAACCTTGGTTGTTTGATGCAGGAGCATCCTAGGTTGCCTTGTTACCCTACTCATTTTTTTTCATTTTGCATACTAGAGCCGAGTTACTGTAGCACTCAGTTGGAGCCAAGTTACTGTAGCACTCAGTTGGAGCTGAGTTATTGTAGCACTCAGTTGGAGTCGAGTTACTGTAGCACTCAATTGTAGCCGATTTATTATAGCACTTAGTTGGTGTCAAGTTACTAGAGCACTTGGTGTTGAGTTATTTTAGTACTTAGTTGGTGCCAAGTTACTATAGTACTTGGTGCCAATTTTCTATAGCAATTTCTTCATGTGCCAAGTTACTATAGCGGTTCTTTCATGTGCCAAGTTACTATAGAAATTCCTTCATGTGCCAAGTTACCCAGTGTATGCCAAGTGACTCTTCATGTGCCAAGTTACCCAATGTATGCTGAGTGATCCTTTGTGTGTTAAATGAAAACATTTGGATGTGATTTATATAACCTGACTTGAGGGATTTATTTTGATCATAACATTTATGTTAAGATCTTTTCTTGGGATGTGTCCAGACCGTTTTTGGGTTAGCCTTCCTCTTATGTAATGTTCTAGAATAATCTACAAGCTATTTTGGAAAGTATATATAGAGTGTTTTAGGCCTAGAGTGAGGTAAGAAGAATTTTTTGGGAAGAGGAATTCTAGAGAGTAGAATTAAAAGTGGAAATTTGTAGTTGGATCTTTGAATGTGAATGCATTTTAATTGGTCGTAACCCAGAAGGCCTTACAGCTAGGCATGTATGAAGATGTTTTGATGAATCAATAAAATTATTTCAATCTTCTTCCTCCATTGGTTGTTGTTCCTTGTGTTTTCTTTCATTGTGTTAACTCTTGCAAGATGGCTTAGATAGTTGGGTGAGCCTTTGGTCCTAGTTATTCACACTTTTACCTGCATCATGATAAGTCATACAACCAAGCACATGTCCACTAGATATGGGTTATCCTCCATTAAGGATAGGAGTTAGTGTGACGATGAGAGGATAAGCTTACAATGGTGTGGCATTCAAAATTATGTTGTAGACACCATGTGCTAAATTATGAGTGTGAATAACTATGTTGTCTACATGAAAACTCATTTTATGATGCAAACTCCAGTGTTGTAGATACCATGTGTTGAATTAGAGTTGCTTACTCCAGTGTTGTCAACATGAAAACTCATAAGAGTTCAAAAACTCCTAAGTGTCCCACCAAATAAATAATAAAATAATGCACTAAGCTAAGTAAACTTAAGTAAAGTGTAATAAGTAAATACTTATTTACACCAAAAACCCCGCTTAAGTAAAACTTAGGGGAATACACTTAAGCTCACAAAATCTGGGATGAAATGCATGATGGGTCTCAGATACTAGGCCATGTTAGGTACCCATGTACATAATGAAATGCAATCTCTCATAAAGTGAAGAAAGAGGGAAAACCTCATGGGAAAAACCCTCTCCCAAAAAGAGAGATGAGAAAACTAGATGCATGGATGGATGGAGTAATCAAGACCAACCTTGCCCCCCCCCCCCCACATTATGAAATACATCAAGTATATACAATAGAGAAATGTGATAAAAATACAATCCCAAAGGAGGAAAAGGTCCCCTCCACAAGAAAGAAGAAGAAGAGAGACAAGGTAGTCTCCCCCCCCGCCCCCCCCCCCCAAATGAAGAGTGTAAATTAGTGATAACTACTTGAATGTAGAAGTTGATCTAGGAATGCCTAATATTGTTCCTCCCCTTTAGAAGAAACAATGACAAAGGTACAAATTAGATGCTTCCCCTATGTGTGTAGAAAGAATCCCAATGATCAATGATGTTTCTAAAACCTACTCAACTATCCCTATCATGGATGAATGTAGAACCTATCCCAAATAACATACTATATCCTTAGATGATAAAGAGACCTCTTGCAACTATTGTACATAAGTATCCACAATCACATCAACCTACAAAGGTCAATCATGTAGAGAATAGACATGAGGGTCAGAGTGAGCCATTACAACAATTAAATAAGGATCTTCTCCATCAAAGAGAAGATGCATATTATCAATGATGTCTTCCAAATTTTCTAGGTGTGACTCCATGAACAAACCTAACATGTTTGTCATGAAGTCATCCTGTGATGTTGGAGCTGGAAGACTAGGTGTACCCTCCTATGCTAGACCTATCACTATAGAAATATATGCATGTAGAATGTACTAATGATGTGACCTCTCACTACAACTATCGATAGAGCCCCACATGTCTAAATATGTTGAAGCACTATCACTAGTGTCACTATCAGTTTCCATAGTGTATAAAGTGTGGAGAGGATTAGAGGATAAGTTGGGTGAACTTTCTTTAAAGTGTATATTACTCTCTATGAAAACCTCATGAGTCTCAAGATCCATAAGTCTATATGCCTTAACACCATCTTCATATCTAATGAAAGTACAAGGCTGAGGTGGTGGTGCCTTGCATCCCCTAGAAGATATGTTTTCCCATGCTAGATAATAAAAGACTCTAAAGTGACTCACAACTAATTTTCTTCCACACCATACCTCAAAAGGAGTTTTTCCATGTAAGACAGGATGAGGAGACCTATTCAGTATGTGATTGGCACTATTGTCTACTTTGACTTCAAGTGATGGATCTAGAGACTTGGCTTGTATCATGCAACTTTCCATTGACTTAAGAGTTTAGATCCTTAATGCTGCAACATCTATGTGGATTCTAAAGATCAATACCCTCAAGTTTGCAAAAGTCTTTAAGTCTTTTTTTCACATACCTACTTTCATTGTCCAACCAAACAACTTTAATGGCTTTCCTTGATTTCTATTCAACATGAGTCTTGAAGGCTAAAAAATTGTCCAACACTTCATTCTTGTGATGAAGAAAGTAGACCCAAGTATACTGTGAAAAGTCATCAATGAAAGTAAGTATGTAGTGACCCTAGCTGACTAATGTCATTGCAAAAGGACCCACTAGTACCATGTGAACCAACTAAAGAACAACTACTACTCTTGAAGACTTCCCTTTATGTAACTTCTCCTCTAGATGCATATCCACTAAATATGTTATACATTCACCATGGTAAAAGTTGATTAGAGGTAGACCTTTGACCATTTTTTGTGAGAAAAGTTTCTAAAGAGAGTGGAAGGCAAGATGTCCATACTGCTCATGCCATAATTTGGATTGTGAATTGGATTGAGTCAACAAGGCTTAGGAAGGAGACTTGGGCACAAAGTGAGAGAAAGAATACAACCATTTTTCATGATTAACTTTCCCCATTACAACCACTAAATCATCTTTTAGACTATGCACCTTTACTAAGTCAGGAAGGAACTCAACTTTATGACCATCTCCAAGGTGAATGATTTGGTAAATTTAGAGGATATTAGAACTTAGGTTTGGAAAATAGAGAACATCTTTGAACTCTCCATTTTCCATCTCCACATTTCCTTTCCCTTCAACTTCTATTTTTGTATTATCTCCTACAAAGATATGTAGTACCTTTGACTGCTTCAATAAAGAAAAATCTCTTTTTGAAGAACCCATATGATATGAGGTACCTGAGTCAAGAATCCATTTTGTTGAAGAACATGATTTTTCCATGAGTACTTGCCCTTTTCCCTTTCAATCTGAAGAAGATCCTTTCTCCTTATAAGTATTGGGTAGTAGAACATTATGTTTCTTCATGATGGCCATCAACTTGTCAATCATTTTATGATAACACTCATGTTTTTCATGACCCATCTTCTTGCAATAGGAACACTTTTTCTTCTCCTTATTATTGTACCCCTTCTTGTTTGAATTTGAGGAGACTTGCCTTGTTGATTCGATTGTGATGTTGTCTTTTCTATATCCTTTGATTTTTTATTCTTCCACTTCTTATTCTTGCCCTTTCATTTATTTGAAGATTGACCAACTGAATTTTGAGAACCCTCACTATTGGCCACTAATGCATTAGACTTTGGCGAATTGAGAATCCCCATTAATTTCAACCTCTTTTCTTCTTTATCCAATAGTTCAGCATAAGGATCAAAAGAGACTTTCTAATAGGTAGACCCTAATGTAGTCTTTGAGGTGTTATAAGTAGAAACAAATGCGGAGTATTCAAATGGTAGCTTATTATGTATGAGATAGATTAACCTGTTATCTTTAATAGGACTCCCACAATCATCAAGCTTCATTCTTAATTCATTCACCTCTATGATAAAATCCTATATGGAATCAATTATCTTAGGATCTAAGGAGACAAGCTCATCTTCAATTTTGAAAACATCTTCCTCAGACACTTTATCATATAGGTTTTGGAGGGTATCCCAAGCTTCCTTGGATGTACAAGACTTCTGAATCTAATATATGATCTTTTCTTCAACCCCCAAACAAATATCACCTAGGGCTTTCCTATCCATTATTTTCTAATCAATGATTTCACTAGTAGATACTTGATCACCTATTGGTTTAGGAAGGGTACCATCTACATATTGAGAAACTCTTTTATACATTAAATGAAACCACATTTTAATGGACCATATAGCATAGTTATGTGGAGTTAATTTTGGAAACTTAAAATTTCCCATGATGCAAAAAATGAAAGAAAATAGAAGGAAAAGAGGAACACAGCACCAAGAACACCCTCCTTTTCACTCAATAAAAAAAAATCCACAAAAAAGATGTTTTTGGCACTTTATATGTAGTGCATTTACAATGAGCACTTGCCAATTTTGCCTTTTTATAACCTTCTTAGAGAGTGCAAAACTAGAACATTATAATGTATCTCAGATATACAACAATTTTGAAGATATATCAAAGAATTACAATGTAGAAAAGGACCTAATTTTGAAAGTGACACTTTTGTCCACACAAACTTATAATCTGATTATAGATCTAAATAGTGGACAAAAAAATAATGCACTTTCAAAAAAATAGAACTTGTTTTTGTGTTCAAATGAGCCCGTACAAAGTATTTGAAGTTGTAAAATGTAGGATTGGATAGGTGCAATCACAAAAAAATGCAATTTCTAACAAATATGTGCACCAAAAGTAGACAAGAGCTATACCACTAAAAAGTTTAGGAAATTATACCCAAATTTTTTTAAAAAATCGCACTTGATTTGGAGTCCAAATGACTGAGATATGGCCTCCCAAAGTTGGATTGCAAAATAAAAAATTAATCCAGAGAGGGGTTGGATCAAAAAATATGGGGTTAGATTTGATGTTCATATGACCATCATAGTAGTTCTATTTTTTCCTTGAATGACAGTTAGATGATCATCAATTTTAGGATAGTAGACTATTGACATCAGTGTACTAGGGCTCTCTGATGATGTCATGCTAACATCATGATGACATTAGCTAAACGGATTTGTACAGACAGTATGAAAAATTCAAGGTGTTTGATAACATGGTAGCTGATTGTATTGTATAGATTGTCCACATGGAGGGCTGACTAGATTGTATGGGGCACTGACTGTTTTGATGACATGTTGAACACATGTTAGGTGGGGTAGATAGCATTGCACTGATGTGGTAAGGTCCTTCACAACTTTCAAGAGTGCCACATGGCAGCTAGGCTTGTCATAGCTAGAGGTGTGGGCTACCACATGGTCAAGTTTTTGGATGCTACATGGTGGTATCTATAGTGGTGACTGGGTGAGGAGTTGTATGCCAACGACTAAGGGTTCATTGTCATTGATTGTCAAAGAAGATGTTTCTAGTGATAGAATTTTTTCACTAATCACACATTCATTATTTGAATGTGTTTCTAACCTTTTAAAAAGAAAGGGTTGCAACAATAAAATCAAAAGTAGTGGTCATTAGTATTATGTGTTCAGTGCACTGGTGGGTTTGGAAGATTAGCAACCTATTGGAATCACTATGTAGATGTCAAGATTTTGTAAGCCTACTGCCAGAATATGTTGGTCACTTTCCAAAGACTGTGTTGCCATAGTTTAAGTTCAGTTTCCCAAAAAATTTGATACCATGCCCACCAAATTTGAGTATTCCAAATTCACAAGGAATATTCTTTGTGGGAGCCAGGGTGTCACTACTTGGTTCTTGCAAAAAAAAATTCTCTGCAGGGGCCTGTAGGGCTGAAAAAATTATGAAAAATACACAATTCAAAATAATGCAGAGAATAAATAAAATTTAGATCTAAACAATAGATTAATAGATCAAATAAATGACCATACCTAGTTTGCAAAATGGGCCTTTAGGTGTTGGTTTGCAAAAACATTTTCCTCAAAATTGACTTTGGACTAGTATAAGAAAATTTATAGCTGATTTTTACCAAATCAACATTTCAGATGCAATGGCAAGGTCTGATTTAGCTCTAGACACTCCCAATTTCTATGGATTCTTTGAATTTAGGTTGAGGTGTTGAAGCAAGAATGGTCTCAAATGACTATGTGAAGAGAATCTCCTTGAGCTCTGATACCATGTAAGAATTTTCCTTAGGAAAAAATTCACCCAAGATCAAGGAACTCAAGCACACGCACAATAGTAAACTAGAAAGAGTATAATTAGAATGATGATATAATATTCATTCAATATGTGTTGTAATTACACTAGGAGTTCTTGTATATAAAGGCCTCTAGAAAGCTTCTAGAATGCATAGGAATCAACATGATAAATCATACAACTAGCTAGATGTCCACCAGATATGGGTTATCCTCTATTAGGCACAGGAGTAAGTACGATGATGAGAGGATAAGCCTACAATGGTGTAGCATGCAAAATTATGTTGTAGATACTATGTACTGAATTAGAGTTTCTTACTCTAGTGTTGTCAACATGACAACTCATAAAAATATGCAAACTCCTAAGTATCTCACCAAATAAATAATAAAATAATGCATTAACCTAAGTAAACTTAAGTAATGTGTAATAAGTAAATACTTATTTACACCAACACATTTCTTAAAAGTTTGAAATACATTAGATTTCTATCTAAGGAAATAAACCCATACTTTTCTAGTTGCATCATTAATGAATGTAAGATAATAATGAGAGCCACCAAGGAAAGATACCTGAGTCAGTCTCCATACATTTATATGCACAAGCTCTAATTTCTCCCTTTTATTTTCCTTCCCAGTCTTCACAAAAATAACTCTCTTTTGTTTTCCATACACACAACTTTTAGAGAAATCCATATTAACACATCTTAGACCTAGTAAAACATTCTTTGAATGAAGTAATTTCATACCTTTCTCACTCATGTGCCCAAGTTTTTTGTCCACAACATTGTATCGAAATCTACAACATTGATTTTTTCTCCCTGCTCAACTACAACAACTATTCCTAAACATTCATTTTTCTCTAAAACAATCAAAGTGGAAGGAACAATATGACCTATACCAAGATATAAGGTTTCTAATTTCACACCTTTTTCTACTACAAGTGAACCTTTTGAAACCTTCCAATTTTTATCATTAAAAGTAACTACACAACCCTCATCATTGAGTTGCCTTGCTGAAATTAAATTCCTACTTAGTCTTGGAACATGTCTTACCTCATGTAGTAGCCAATGATTCCCATTCTGCAACTTAATCTTAACTTTTCCCTTTCTCACACTCTGACAAGGTTCATTATCCCCCAAATAAACTAGTCCACAATCTTCTTGCACATAATTAATGAGATAACCTCTATGAGGTGTAGCATGAAATGAAGCACTTGAATATAAAACCCATGAATCATCAACACTTTCTAAAGATAGAAGCAAAGCATCCTCTTTAGATTTGTTACTTGCCACATTTTCCTCCTTGTCTTCTTCTAGTTTATCTCCTTCATTTTTATTTTGAGTCCAATAATCTTTCTTTTTAAGCCCTAGTTTTCCATAGTATCAATAGTCATTTGGTCCTCTCAATTGAGACCTCCTCCCCTTTAACTTTCTTGTTGATTTTCCATGATTTCTAGAATTACTTCCTCTCTTAGTCATTCTACCTCAACTTTGTGTGTTCAAAGCACTTCTTGATGTAGATCCACTTGAGGTTTTCCTATGAGTTTTCTCACTCAAAATAACACCGATCAAATCATCATATTTTAGGGTACCAGATTTAGGAATGAAACTACTCACAACCATTACCAAGCTATTCCATCTTTTAGGCAAAGAACACAAAATTAAGAGAGCCCTAATTTTTTCATCAAAATTGATACCCACAAAAGATAACTGACTAGTAATAGTATTAAACTCATTTAAATAATCTACAATAGATCTACCTTTTGTCAATTTCATATTAAATAAATGCTTCATGAGAAATACCTTGTTTGAAGTAGAGAGATTTTCATATAGTTTTGCAAGGTTTGCATCAACTCTTCTGTTGTCTTTGTTTTGTTAATATTAAATGCCACCGATGGTGCCAAGCATAATTGAATGCTTCCAAGTGCCTTTCTATCCAAAAAATCCCAGTCATCATTTGAAATAGATCCCTAATTCTTGGTTTTGCCTTCCAATGGCTTCCATAAATCCTTCTGATAAAGATAGTCTTCCATTTCAATCTTCCATTATTGAAAGTTCTACCCATTAAACTTGTCAACCCTTAGCTTATCCTCATCTACCATTTCTCTCTCTCAACCATGAGACTTTCTTATAGAGGATAACTTAAAAATAACCTCACTCTGATACCACTTGTTAGGATTAAACCACAAATAGAAATAACAATTACATGAAAGTATAAACAATATCAAAAAATAATAGATCACATAGAAAAGAACACAAGACACCAAGATTTAACATGGTTCACCCAATCCTTGGGCTATGTCCACCAAATAGAAACTCTGATATTATTACGATCCAATTATTACAACCTAATTACAATATATAATCTCTTATAGCTCAATACCACTGCAAGAGCCAAGTTTTGCATCACCACAATGAAGCAATCCCTAACCCTAAGCCCTTTTATACAAGTATGTACAGTACTTTCCTAATTAGTCACCACAATCTAATATAATATCTACAAAATTATCATATCTTGAAGTTTCTAAATTCATACATTTTATAAAATAATTTTAAATTCTAGAAAATGATTATAAATTAGCAATATATGTCAACTGAAGAAAGTTTCTATGTTTATATTTTGCATACTAATATCTTAAATTAGTGAAACAAGTTTATAGTATGTTTAAAAAATATTTTCCTATAATAAATTTTGATAGTTTATCGATAAACTTAAGTATCATATGACAATTTTATAAAAAAAAATAACCTATCAATTAATATGGTCCAACAAATTTTCAGCCTATAATACAGAAATAAAAAGTGGAAAAATGCCCAATACAACCATCAAATTCAAGGCCTACTTCCACCTGAAGATAGTGAGGGTGAGCCTTGATCTAAACTCCCCTAGTAACATAATTGTGTGAAATGTGTTTGTGATGGTGAAGAGTAGTAAGCTGAAGTTGTAGTTCCACATCAAAAATATTCATGAAAAAGGATTCAAAATAAATACATAGATATTTGATATATGATCACTGATATTACATGGTAAGTTGTCTGCCATAAATGCAAAGTGATGCAAGAGCATCTTGGGTTTTCTTGCAATCCTACATGTTTGGAGGGATTTTAGCTTAAAGTTATCAAGCTTGCTAGTTATTGTTGCTCAGCATGGTCTGGGAACTTGAGATGGTCTAGGAACTCGACATGGTCTATGGAACTTGGCATGGTCACTAGAACTTGATGTGGTCTTTGGTTGCTTTGCATAGTCTCTAGATTTTGACATGGTCTCTGGAGCTCGACATTGCTTGGGAATTTTTTGGTGCTTCATTTGGTCTTGGTTTCTATTGGTGATGAGTTGTCTATTAGCTAAATTTTGGCATTTAATTTATGCATGTGAATTTAATTTATGTTGTGGCCAACTTGTGGCTCAACATATATTTAAAATGAGGGATTTAATTTAGTTTATAATGTGCTAAGCTGACTTGTGGCTTAGTTGGGTATAAGTAAGGAGTTTTGTGGAGTCTGTAGGGGTGGTTTTCATCCAACTTGGAGGAGTTGAAGTGGCGGAGTGAAATTTGAAGAGCTAATAGCTATAGCTTGAAAAAAAAGGATATTGCTTGGTGGGTTTGCAAGCACAAGTTGAGATCTTCCATGGAAGTTTCTACCAGAGTCCAGATCTGGACTAGCTGGGATTAGTGTTGTGAGTTGGATCTTGTGGGATCTTGTAGAACTATTATTTTATTTGTTGTTGTATTTGGCCCTAACCCAAAAGGCTTTATATACAAGCATATTCCATGTAAATAGTTATTTTATAAATAAAGAGTTGTGATTTGGTATCATATCTTTCATTATTGTTAGCTTGTGTTGTGTTTACACTATGTGGTTATTTTTGGGGTCTAGGACATCTCCTTTGGGGATCCTCCTACCTTGCACTACATCACAAACAAACCTCACCATATGGGTGACAACATCATTCCACTACTTAATCCAACCATAGTGGTTAACAAGGGCTCAAAATTCTAGACACACAAAATATGAGTTGTATTAGGTTTATAACCAAGAAGTGACATGTTGAGAAAAAAATAAATTTTAGAAGGATGCGTCTTAGCTATTTTCCAAATAATATTAAATAAGATGGGACAATGATATGACAAAGGTACACTAGATAAAGGAATAATATGTAATTCTCTATCTTCATAGAAAGAAACAAATATTGAGAAATAATTATATGGAACGATCAAGCTACTTGAAAATCCTATCAAATATGACTCTAAAATTGGGCCAAGTATTCCAAACCACACTAGGTTAGTGAAGGTTTGAATTGGGGTTAAAAAAAGGTCCAATTTATTGTGCATGTAATACCAAGTTTGTCTCTCCCCAATTGTCCAACTAAAAGGAAAAATCTCATGTTTATCAAAAGCCAAATTAACCATATTTGAGTCCATACACATAACCTAGGTGGCTAGTGGTATTTTATCTATCATCCAATACCATAGACATGATCTTTGAATAACATCACATGGAGCATAAATATTAGCTATACCAAAAGAACAATTATTGATTAACAAGAAAATTCAAACAATTCTTTGCAATAGGTCAAAACCATGTGAAATAATAGAAGAAATAAAATAGTGGAAAGAAGAGTAACATAATCAGCATGAATAGCTCCATGCTATGAAGAAAACACAATGTTATTTGACCAAATAATACAACAAGTTGAACTAAGCATAAACCCAAAAGTTTTAACTTCTTGGAGACATAGAATATCCAGGGTACCAAGCCCATACCTAGTATCATGAACATAATATTTTATAGGGAGGTATATGAAACCTTAAAAATTCCAATAGAGAAAATTCATGAGAAAAATTCTTTCATATCATCCTCATCTCGAATAGTGGATAATCTAGATCAGTATATTTAAAATTAGGTTGGCATCACGCTAAGTTATGTATGTTACAAAAAAAAGGAGATTGTGTTCCAATGTTTTCTTTCTATGATTGGATAATTTTTAAGATCAAATTACCAAATTATTGTGAATCAAACAATATTATTTATATTTCCCTCAAAATTACTATAACACAATGAAATATTTGAAATTTTCTGACCATCTTTTAAATATTCCAAAGGTTCAAACTTAACTATTTGTTTGGAGCAAAAAACATTTGTTGTGGAAATCTTAAGATAGTCTATCTTCTTTTGTTGGAGACCTTTGTTGGGGCTAGGAAAGCCATATTTTGTGTCTTTATATTTTATATATTAGGTGAATATTTATGTACACATTTGTTGAGTTTTTTCTTATTATTAAGCCTCTCATCATAATTAAATTTCTTTTTTTTTAAACTACATATAAGTTAAAGTTTTGGAGGTGATATTAAGTAAGAAATAGATGAAATGTACATACAATAATGATGTATTAGGTTCAGGAGAATTATCATGTGTTTAATTTCATGGCCAACACTCTTAGCTAGACTACTCTTTGAGTGAGACATTTTACCTATGAAATACATTCTAATGCACATAGGACTTTATGCATATAGAGATAAGCAATAGAGAAGGAAACAAGCACATATCCCAATAAGAATACTTCTAAACACCACTCCACTACCACATCTCAAATGAACATGAATACTCTTGAAAGGAAAAAATGCTTCTCTATTTAACAAACAAGATATACAGCCAAAGTAATGCATATAAAAGTTCTTACATACAACAAAAATACAATTCTTTCATCCATAGAATTATATACGAAGATATTTTTCTTACAAATAATTTTCTACTTCACTCTTGAAAAAAATACATTACTTATAATCTAACCATTACACTAAAAGACATCTTAAAAGAAAAATAATATGACATTCTATATTATCATCTATCAACAAATAAGAGACATTTTCTATGTGTCATTTTTGTTCCCTAACTTTGATCTTCTTGTAGATTTGGATCTTCCTTTATTACAAGCTCTCTCTCTCTCTCTCTCTCTCTCTCTCTCTCTATATATATATATATATATATATATATATATATATATATATATATATTTGAATTTTGATATTACCCATAAACAAGGTTTCGCTTATGAAGAACCTTGATTTTTTCTTCTCACATCTTTTCCAAGAGTGCTAACTACATTATTATTAAATAGTTTTCATTTATTAAGAAAATAAAAAAGAAAAGAGGATAAAATAGAACATACCAATATAAATGCAAAAATAATAGGAATATAAATGGAAATTATAGTCTTATAATACACAACAAAACCCTTGTAAAAGAACTAGTTATGTTTTTATTAATCAAACACCAACAACACTACAAATTTAACACATTACATTAATTTCTAGAAAAATGACATATGAATGTATAATAATATAAGACTAGTAGAAATAGGGAACCAAAAATAAATTTGAAAGTGCAAATTAGGCACTAAGAACAAGAAGCTTCAAAAGGTTAAACTTTGTAAAAAAAAATTCAACTCCTCACGGGCAATTCTTACACATACAGTTAACATGACATGCCATTATTTCACAAGGGGTAACAATATATAGATTGAAAATAAAAACAACATGCATAACGCCCAAGTTAGCCACAAAAATATAATGTTTACTAGTTCATTTACTTCACACATATAGAATTCTCCCACTTGAAGTAAACAAAGTAGGATTAAACAAAATAGTAGTAATATAATCACCCTAGGCCAACCAGATGTCTACACAACTCATGCTTTTCTCTTAGAAAGAATTTTGTGAATATATCAAGAGGGTTCTCATCCATATGGATATTTTCCAAGTGTAACTACCCTTCCTCCAACACCTTCATAATCCAATGGTACCTCAAGTCAATGTGCTTGGTTCATAAATGAAATGTTGGTATTTTTTCACAATGAATGCCGCGCTAGTTATCACAATACACCACATATTTATCTTGTTTCACTCCTAACTCTCCAAGAAATCATTGTATCCAAAAATATCTTTGCAATATTCCATTGTAGCTACATATTCAACCTCCATTATTGAGAGAGTTAGTACTTTTTGTAGTCTTGACACCCAAGATACTACAACACCAACGAAAGTGTATGGCTAACCAGTGGTGGAATTTTTAGTTTCTATGGAAATTTATGTCACCATTTAGTACACTACATATAACTAATTAGAGATATTGTTCATGGGTTAAATTGTATTTGTTTTTAGCCAGGAAAAGTTGTGAATTTTTGGCATTCTTGGGCATACAAAAAAATTCTGAATTTTCAATCATCATAGATGTTGGTTGAATGTGTATTCTTATCATGTTTAAGCCCTTTTTTCTTATTTGACAACCATACGTTGAAAATGCAGTGCATTTTTTGTACTCATGTAGGATCACAAGTTAGTTTGAAGGAAAGATACTCTTTATTGCAATCTCACACAGGCCAAAACGATTGTGCATTTTTAGGCATCATAGGAGGTTCATCCAATGAGTTTTCTTATCAAAATATTTCTTTCTCATTCAATGTTGCGATCTTGTACAGGTTGCGATCTTGCACTGTAGGATGTTTTCATTTTTTCACATGATCGGAAGTCAACTTGTGCTCATGGATTTTCATATTATGATGTTGCATTGCAATGCATTTTTATGTTGTGCAAGATCACAAGGCCTATGAGAGGAAAGAGAAGTCTTCTTCCAATCTTGCATTATAGTGTATTTTCATGCATGCAAGACATTACAAGTCATTCATGCAAAAGGAAATATGTAGTGCGATGGTGTGCATGCCAAAAAAGTTGTATATTTTTGTGCTTGCATTAATTTTTCTCATTGTCTATAATAAGACTCAATAGCTCAATATTTATGGATGAACTTCTTTTTTAGCATTTTTCATGTAATGTAAGTAGTTTCTTTCCTATTCTTCCACTTGTAAATGGTATGGACATGATTTTCTTGATTTGGGAGCATTTATTGGCTCATTTTCTATCACTTCATGAGAAAAATTTTGTACAAAATGAGATTCTTTCTTGATTTTCATTTTGTAACTTAACTCCAATGTAGTTGGAGTTTGAAATTCATTGTTGTAAGTGAGTTATGCCTAATCTCTTCGAAAGGCAATTTTTTACATATTTTTTAGGTTCTTCTATGTTGCATTTTTGTAGTAGCCTTATGCTCTATGACTGTAATTCATTTTTCCTTCCATTAATATAATTTCTATTTTTTACATATTCTAATCATTTTTTATCTATCCATACTATTTTCCTTATGCTAAATGTTTGTTTCTTATTTTCTACAGTTAATATGTTGTATATGTTTTTCTTATGAATGCTATATAAGTGAATTCATCTTCCTTGTAGCATCTCATTAGTTATAATCTACATTTGAGTCTTTATCAAGTAAAAATAGAGTTTAGAGTTGTGTATGTTATGAGGGTTTTATTGATGTATATGTTGAAATTCTTTAGAATAACTAAGAGGGTGGGGGTGAATTAGTTATCCAAGGTCTAGATGTACAAATAAAAAATTTCATAGCTTAGTGAACCCATAACTATAAAACATTTTCATCATGCATGTATCCATTAGACTGTGCAATCACTTAAACTTGTATGTTACTGTCAAATAAACTTTGTAGAAATGTAAACATGAAACATAACAGATTCAATAACACATTTGGCACAATGATTTAACATGGAAACCCAATTTGGGAAAAAGCACTAGTAACATGCTACTTACTCTCACTCTTATGAAGTGATGCCTTGTGAAAGGCCAACCCTATTAAAGGTTATAATACATATTGTTAAATGTGACCCAGTTAAAGGATTTCAATCACCCTACTAAGAGTGAGCCTTGTTAGAGGACTTTAGATCATTCACTTGGAATGTCACCTGGTTAAAGGATTTACAAATGACTTTTAGGTCAACCCTAATCCAAAAGATTTAAATTAGACTAATACAATGATTAGAAAGTAATAATAAGGCTTGATTTGATATCAACTTGCAACTCCATTTGTAGATTATAGATCTCTACTCCAATCCTCCATTATGCTTGGCTTTAACACACTTTAGCTTTGATAGCTTGTTCACCCTTCAAGGATCCATACCCTTAAGACTTCTTGCTTTTCTTCCCAATGAAATCTCTTCTCCTAGGTCACTCAATGAAGTAATACCCCAGACTCCTTGTCTTGCTTAGGTTCTCATACATGACAACTTTTGCTTCTGACTAGCCATCTCTATAAATAGAGAATAAAGATCTTTTGTCATTCATCCTCCATTTTCCATTTTAGGGTTAGGTTAGATTAGATAGGATTCAATGAATCTACCCATTATTTCATTTCATTACCTTCTAGAAAATTATTCTTCAATCCTCTTTGAATTCACCTCAAAATAATTCATCTTAAATTTTGAGCCACGAGCTCATCAAGCTTATCTTCCACATGGTTCACACAATCCATGAAATCAAACTTGTTAGTTCAGATTCATCAAATTCTTAATCTTTCTCATAATTCTAATACTTGACATTAACTATCTTCTAATGCTCGACACATAATGCATTACTCATCATCGACTGTTAAATCACTTGGCATGAACTAAAGTTTACTGGTGCTCGGCATCAACTAAACTTTACTCGAGTTCCAGTGAAATTGAATTTGCTCGGCTCCAACTTATTTTCTACTTGGCTTCCACTAACTTTTCTTGGCACCTACTACATAGAATATTAAGCTTGGCAAACAAAATTCATTTAACTTGTTCTTCTAAATTTAATCAGTGTAACCATACTTTGCAACCTTAGGTAGATTATCAATCCACTATAATATCATTGTCTTACTTGATCCTTGTATTCTTTTTCCATATCATAACTCAACCTTTCCTCTAGGTGCTATTGTTACCTCATTTGTTCAAATCCTCTTCATCAATCAAAAAAATGATAGTACTTAAATCATATAAGCAATTATCTTACTAGCAAGTAGCATGTTTGACATTAGTGACAAGACAATGATTGAAATACGTATTCATACTCATATCCATCTATTTTCAATAGTATAGTGAAGTCCTAGACAAAGCTAGTAACCAAATTTCAATTTGGTGCATCAACTTTCCCTTTCACCATTTTAATTTCAGCATATCATTCTCTATTATCCTTAAAAGAAGTAGTTTAGGTGCATCCTAATTGTAAGGAAGTCATCCTTCTCCAAAGATTCAATCTCAAAGCATAAGTCCCACACTTACAAGTTGTTTCTATGTTAAACAAGGTCTCTTGATGATAATGCCCCAAGAAAGGGTGTAGACTTTTGTGTCAATAGTTTTTGGTACTCTTTGTGGGACAATATTTTAGCTTCATAATCCCATTAGTTAGAATTTTATTTCTATTCATTGAGAAAATGGGTGTTTTTCTTAGTGTCATCAACCTTTAGAGGCATTCCATCTAACACCATGGAAAATATATGCATCTACCAACTTAACCAAACCAAGTGCTAGTATGAATAAGTGATTTTATTTCTTATATTTCTTTAAGATTTCTATGAAGTTGTTTTCTTAAATGATTTATCATGAATTCCTTTCATAGAGATGACTCACACTTTCCTCCATACCATGAAGAGGTTATTCCTCATTGCTCTTGTCCTCTATCTCAACCACAACCTAGTTATGATCAACATGACTACCTAAATCACTAGGAGGCTTATTTTACTCTAATTCATCATGTCATTTATGGCCATGAATATATGAAAATTTTCCCCTCCAAGATTATCACAGTCAAAGAGTTCTAGGAGAAACAAGAGAAGAAGATGAAATTAGACCTCATTTCAAAGCTATTTGAGCTCCAAGATTGTTCAAAGAGTTTGGAATCGGAGCTTGCTAACCTTGGAAATTTTTTTAACTATGTTGAAAATTTATATCCTAATATAGATTGTGGGAGTTTTTCTTATGTTATGCTTCGTATGCCTTCTTATCTTAAGGAGTTGCAAGATGACAAGGAGATGTTAGAGAATGACCCTTGTGTTTGTAACATGCTGTCTGAGGTAGTCAATAATTTTAATGATCCTCACTAGATCCTTCAAAAGTTGTAACAGGACTAAGAAATAAAAGAGAGGCAAGATGACCAGAAGACAAGGATCAATCTTTCTCAAATGAAAGTGGCTAAAGAAAGGAAGCTCCAAGGCATAATTTCTGTAGCTTTAGATAGATATTTCCCCCAAGATTTCTATTTCAAGATGCCCTGATCCTTAGCCTATGCTTCAAATACCTCCCCATGTTTATGATGGTTAGCCCTAACCTAATTATTGTCTCTTCTTCATTGTTGATGAAGAAGTGGACATGCCTTTTCCCAAATTAGAAACAACATAAGGGAAGCTTCCAATTGGAGAAAATGTGTTTTAGTAGGAGGTCTCCCATGACATGGTGGAGAAAGGAACATTAGCTAGGCTACTCCAAGTGCAAGAGGTAAAAATTTCTACATCACAAGTGTAGGAGGTGTTGCCCCTTGTTTGCAAGGATTCACATGGGCTATGGGTAGAACATGTGTTGCAACAACAACATGAAGAGACACACACATTACTAGCCACACCATTAGAGCCAATCCCTATTGGCCACAAGGATTTAGATTTTGTAGAGCATAGTAGCATGGTCAAGGATGATTCTATTAGAAATAGATAATACTAAGAGGGGGGGAGTGAATTAGTATTCTACAAACTTTTCTCCACAATTTCATATTGTTAATTACTTTATAACTTTCATAACAAAGTAAACCAACAATGTTGAACAATAAATAAAACAATACACAAAGAAAACTCATAAAACCATTATTTGTTAACCAGGGAAAACCCTACTAGGCATGATACCCACAAGATGATCCAGTAAACAAAAGAATCCTATTAAGGATATTAACCCTATTAGGAATCTCAAATACATATAGTGTCTTGAGTCCTTGTTAAAATTATCAACCCTATTAGGACTTGGTGGAACCATTACAATGTATGCAAGAAGATCCCACTTCCCTCACATGCAATATATAAATTAGCTTCTTAACAAGATTAGATATACATAAAATATTGTCTCACTGTTATACTTTGTGAATCCTCTAATCATATATTATATCTTACATTATACAAATCTCACATATCATATAAAATTCATTCACAATAGTTCACATCAAATTCCACAATCACATTGGATGTGCAAGGTATAATCTTTACTTATATCTTGTAGATTAACAAAACTCTACTTAGTTGGCCATGATGCTTCCACACACATGGCTAATTATAAAATGGCTTCAAGGTTTCTATGATGTTGGCCCATCATGGCTGAGTAATTATTTGATAGCAAAAAAATTCCTTAAGTCATAGAATTAGTTATACGGTCACACTCTATTCTAATCTATTAATTACTTGTATAGGTAATTCCTCTGTAACTAATGCCATACTATCTATATAGACCTATACACTGACATATATCATCAAGACACTTTCATTGATCATTCCTTAACTACACATGATCTAGCACAAAATTTGTCATCTGAATATACAAAAAGTATATCTATCTTGTTGTAAACTATCCAATACTTAGACAATTTTCTATCATTGATTTCATAATGAAATACCAAAATATAAATGTTTCCATAAATGAAAAAAATGCCACATCTACTTAGCCATATTGCCAACAATTTCCCTCTTTGAGATTGATAAAAACATTTGGGAAAATTGGCTAAGTCTGAAAATGATATCATATAAAACAACAATAAATAAGAAACAAAGTAACTACTCAAAATTATCCTTCAAAACTTGAACATTTTATTCATGTCTTGATGGATCATTACATTCCTTATCACTCCTTTATAATGATTTCCTATATACATAGCTAAGTTCCCCCATACATGTGTATGCATCTTCTACAAAAATTTCCTTTACATTCTTCTCCTCCTTTGACATCAATGACAAAGTTGTCAAAAAAATTAGACAAAATCAATGTTACCTTCTTCTGATCAACTTGAAAATGTTGAAATATATTCTGTAAAACAAGGTTTCAAATTTTCAAGATCCTTCTTCTAGTTTTCTTTAACTATATCAAATATACAGATAAGTGCGCAAAGTGCATAAGATGCAACTTCAACTATGCTCAAGTTACTAAAAGAAATTTTTTCATAGGATGCCTTAGCTATAATAAATTCCTCCAATTTCCACTGCAAAATGATATCATTAGGAGACAAATATTCTCTAAGAAAAAAGAATCTCTTTATTTCCTTGATCTCCTTTTCAAATTTAATGCTTCTAATAGCATTGTGAACTATCTCCATTTCAGCTCCAGTTCCTTCAATACTTGCGTTAGGTTGTTGTAATCTAATTGTGAATGTTTGAAGATCACTCATTCTTCCTCTAGTCTATACATCAATATTTGACAAGTGATTGTATGACAATGCATATTTTCCATACAATTTCTTCCCTTCATCTAAGCTCTTCCTTAGCTCCATTATGCAAACATTCAAGGTTTGCTAATTATTCTTGACATTAATGCATAATGTGTCAAATAGTGATCCATCATATTTAGTCCAAGCTTGCACTAAGGCAATATTAGAAAAAGTGGTGAATTCTTCATCAAAAGATCTCATCATCTCTTTTTCCTTCCTCTAAATATTTGGTTTTGTAATAGTGAACTGCATTGTCTTCTACATTCATTCTAAAACTTCTACTAATGTTCTCTCCAAAGTCTTCACATACTTGTTCTTCTCCAATAACTTTATTAATGAGGTCACTATACCTTCTTGATCATTGTACTCATTGGTTACTATAGGAAATATAGTAATTGTTGTTGTTGGGATAGTTGCTAGAATGGGTGTGACTGCTTTTAGTTCAATACTTTTCTTCTCTTCCTCTTGACTCATCTTTTCCTTCTCTTCTTCTTTCATCCTTACTTCCTCATCTTTCTTTTTCTCCTCTTATATTATTTTCTTTTCTTCTTTCTTCTTTCTTTTATTTTCCTCTATCTTCTTCTATTTTGCAATTTCATCCTCTTCATCTAAGCTACAATAAGAAGTAATATTGCCAACAATGTTGGTCCCTTATTCTACAAAAGGACTCTCTTTAGCATCTATAATTATATGAGTACTATCCACTTGCATGGATTTTGTACCAACAACTATATGTGGAGGTGAGTTAATTTTTTGAGATCCCTCAACCTCTTCTACATCACTAGTAGGTGTATTGACCTCAACATACATATTATTTACACTTTCTAGATGTGCACTTCCTTTAGTAGTTTTCAGCATAGAAGTCATAGACTTAACTATGTCTTCTTCAGTTTCCTTCTTTACCTCTTCATAATTACATTCAAAAATAAGAATAAATTTTCATTTATTCCATAAGAAGGTTTCAATACATTTCAAAATTCTTTTTATATCCTCATCAATACTGACTTCAAACAATTTCTTAATCATATTTTCTCTTAGTTTTGTATCTTATTCTACCACTCTTCTCTTTTATTAAGTAACCTATTGTACAAATATGTAGGCATCTTGTTCTAAATTCTATCAAATCTTTTATTCCTTAGAATCATATTTTTTACTATAGCATTTTCTAGCTGCCTTTTATCTATGTTACTGTATAGAATCTAATATTTATTTAATTGCACAAAAATGCCATTCTCAATTATTTGTATATTTAAATTTTCAACTTTAGGCTTCCAAGATTTCTTACCAGATGGTGTTCTTCCTTCACCAACTAACTATTCCATGAATTTTTCTTTAGTTTCTTCATCGAATTCATTAGAATCACTAATTTGTACTGTCTTCCTTCTCTTTCTTGGACCACTAGTGGTTTGATTAGTTTTCTTTCTAGGCAATGGTGTAGATGCTTGGTTTACCATTACCAATCTCTTAGATTTCCTTTTCATAGAAGTTATTATTACCACATATTCATCAAGTTTCCTCTTGTGTTGTCTAAGATGCTCCTTGATTGGTTAAACTTGCACAACTACTACATAGGGTGTAGTAGGTATCTAGGAAGTAGATCCTACTACTATTACTCCTTCTAAAGGTGCTATAATGGTAATAGGAGTAGCTACCAATACTTACGATTTAACACTGACATCCATTTCCAAAGCTATAACTTTGATCTCATCAAATGCTTGTCTTATCATACCTAATTTCTTGAGAATGGATTCTATCCTTTTTTCCACATTCTTCTTGATTTATTTATCATGAAGTTTAGAGTGAACTTCATGTAGACACTTAAAATCATCCTTAAACACTATATTAATTTATTAATATTTCCCATGACATTGTAATTAATTATTAATTAATTATATTGCTCACATTCTTCTACTTATTTAACTAAATTAATTAATTAAATGAGTTCATTCTCCTAAGTATTTAAATCTAATTTAAATACTTATAGCCTTAATGTGTTAAATTAATTTAACACATGATCCTCCATGTTTCCTCATTTTTAAATAAATTTTATTTATTTAAACCCTCACATCCTATTAATTCCTTTAAACCCATGATTAAATTAAATTTCATTTAATTTAATCCTAAACATAACTTAGAGCCTAGCCTATAACCATCATTTTCATCCTCTTAAGCCTACTTCTTCTCTAATCCCACTTAATCATTCCTAATCATCTCCCTAATCCCCCTCATTAGCCTAAGAGTGTGCTCACACATGTGTGAGATGGCATGCCTACACACTCTTGTCTCCCACTCTTCTTTTCAAGTTTGCTCACACATGTGTGAGAAAACTTTGAATTCTTGACCATTTTCATGGCTTGCATGTCACCTTATGTGGCATCTACATGGATGCCACCTCACCAAGCCCTCCCTCAAGCCTATAAATAGAGGGCTTGTCTCAAGCATTTGCATCTCTCATTTTATTGCATTGTTACCATGTCATTTTGAGTTTTAATTTTTCATGCTTAGAGTTTTGCATTGTAGCTTGATTTGCCTAGAGATTTCTAACATCATACTAATCATTTGGTAGCTGATTTAGTTTGCATCTTGCATTTTTCATTTAGTTTTCTTCATGCATTTTCATTTCCATTCCATAGCTTACATTCTTAGTTAGTTTCCTTTATGGCATATCATCTTCATTATTGAATGCTTTAAAGAATAGCTTTCTCCATAGCCATTTTTTGAAGTTTTCTTCATCCCACATAGCTTAGGATCTTAGTGCATTTTCATTCACATTTGCTTTCACACTTGCACTCACACACTCAAGAGATTCATTTATTGTTGTGTTTGGGAGAGCACACCAAACATACCCCCACCTTAACACACCAACAAGGCCTCTTATGAGTGCCTTTGTTGAGCTGTAGAGGTGGCTAGAAGATTGGGTTTGTTAGCTACTTAGGGTTGCAAAACCCAAGAAAGCATTAGTTAGTGTTTGTTCCTTTCATTTTGATGAATCTTTGATGCAATTTCAAAGTTTTTAGCTAATGTTTGTTTGTTAACCCATGCTCCTAACAGGTCACATTTTCTAGCACACACTTCCTTCATCTTTTTATCACATGTCCCCCATCTAGGATAGTCAATATCTCTCTCTGATTGTAGTATTATCCTTGCATAACCTTCAATGAGTGTTTCACTCATTGCATAGCCCATAGGTTCTATAAATTTCACTCTTGGTTCTACTACCTACATATAGATTGTATCAATTTCTACCATAAAACATATTTTATACTTTTACTTTTCTACCATAACAAGAGGGATTTTGTATCTTTTCTTCATTTCCACTTCAAAACTCATCATCATTCTGTCAATGTCTCCATCTCTGACATATTCACATCTGGCCCTATAACACTAGGTGACCATCTTTAGAATACATTCATTACTATCTCAATTTGTCAATCCAAGAAATTTTTTGGTTGCATAGAAAAATAGATGTGTCAAGAAAGATTCAAATCTAAACATTGCATTCTTAGATTTTTTCAATTTAGTAATATTATTCAATAGTTGTACTCTAAAAATATCGTAGATACTTGTCTTCATCTTTTCAACAACTATCACATATGCTACATGTAGAAATCCTACTAGCTTAGAATTTACCCTTCAACTATAATTTAACTTATACCCTATAATATTGCTTAGTGCTCTAATTTCCTGTATCTTAAATGAAGTCAACTCTCATGTTTCTTCCATCAAACTTTGTCTTCAAATTTGTTTCAACTATCTTTTTGATGTTCATGTCATTTATGGGGTTACACCCTTTGTTTCTTAGTACATTTACACCTAACCAAAATATTTCCTCATGAACTCTTCTCTAGATAATCCTACTCCACTCATGATTATCAAATTCTATATTAAACATATACTTTATTAGGTTCAACTCATTAAAGTATGCATACTTGGGTTTAAGGGTTAGGTTACCATTACACATAACTCTTAAATCCTTGTAGATGTCTTCATCACCAACACTCTTAAATTTATATTGAATTTAGCTTCTTACATCTTCTATGTGAAGTAAATTTTTTGGGATTTGAGAAAGTGCTCCTAAATGATCATCAATAAGTGAAACAAATGGGTTCTTCTTAAACTTGTACCTTGGTCTCTCACTAACATCATACTGATTGGCTTGTCGTAATGCTAACTGATTTTTAAAAAAATTCCAACTAAAAACTTTGTAAAATACCTTAGTTACCATGTAAAAGGGCTTTTGCAACTTCACACTTTCAGATTCTTCAATTCACTCACAATTCAATATCAAATCTTTTAGAAATGCTCCAAAATATTTACATGAACAAATGGTATTTACAATATTGTTCGCAATCCTTAAATCATGTCAATTTTAACTTCACATTAAATGTATATCTACTTTTTCTTCACAAACTATTTCTGATTAGTGGTAAGCTTGATTACTTATGTATGGCTTACTGTGATCATACAAATACTTTCACATTTACCATAGGTCCCTCACCATGTCTTCTACCATCTTCTTTAGTAAGAAGATCAATTTTCTGAAGAGCTTCTTCAAGATTTCTCTTTGAATATTCCATATCCATAGGGATCTTACTCAAGTTGTTAAGCCTCTTCTAAGTAACTGAGCTCTAATCCTATTTTTTAGAAATAGATAATACTATTTGGGGGGGGGGAGTGAATCAGTATTGTACAAACTTTTTCCCACAATTGGATATTATTAATTATTTTATAACTTGCATAAGAAATTAAACCAACATTGCTCAATAGTAAATAAAACCATACAAATAGAGAACTCATAACACCATTATTTGTTAACTAGGGAAACTGTGGCTAAGGGAAAACCCTGATGGGGATGATACCCATAATATGATCCATTAAACAAAAGAATCATGTTAAAGATATTGACCCTATTAGAAATAGGAATTATTGAGAGGGGGGTGAATCAATAATCTACAATCTTTAGTTTCCAACTTGATATTATTTATTACTTTGAACCATACATAAGAAATTAAACAAGTAATATTGAATAGTAATAGGAACCATGCACAAAGATAACTCATTACACCATATTTTGTTAACTAGGGAATCCTTGGCCATGGGAAAACCCCAATGAGAATGATGCATACAAAAATATAGTGATATATGTTCCTTGTTAGAGGATGAACCCTATTAGGAGTCTAAAAACCACATTCAACACATAGAAGTCCCTATTAGGAGACTTTGAATCCCTGTTAGGAGATTCCAACCTTGTTAGGAGTTGAGGTACAACGGTATGCAAGAAGATCTCACTACCCAAACATGTAATTCCAATTACAAGATGAAATCACTTCTCAGACAAGTATTTAGTCTTCTAGTTCCTCTAATACATAAGTAAGAATTCTTCAACTTCTTTGTAATTGATCTCTAACCTTTGCTAGATCTCAGATCACAAAAAAATGTTCTCAAAAACTTCATTTCACAAGATACAAAAGTTCACATTCATAATTTGCATTGAGAAATTCATTCACAACTTCTCTAAGTAAACTCACAAGATGTCTTTACATAAATACCATGCCTTTTCAAAAATTTATGCTGGATCAGCCAAGAAAAAAAAAAAAATTTCAAACTTAGAGTAAACATCTAGGATGTTGGCTCTAATTGGTCAAGTAATTATTTTGTAAAAAAAAAATTCCTTTACCTCCAATTCTAATCTTCTATAAATCTTGAAAATATTTTATCCATAAAGTTCATATTGATGTCTTAGGTTGTACACATCATCATCAATATGTATACCATCTATATTTAACCTCTCTTCTAGAAATAGCATCATACAAACAAGTTATACATTAAATACTACTCTCTGTTCTTGATTGATAATCGCATAACTGCTTTCACTAAAACCTGAATAACAAGTGTTAGAGTTAGTATTCCTACACATGATGTTAGCCACATGTCAAAAATACTTATTTCTTCCTCCATGTAACCTCATTAGTCATAATATGATGTCAATAACAAGTTACATACAAAACAATACACAGTTATAAACCAATTTTATACTTAGACAATTTTCTGGGTACCAAAAGCTAAGTATGTTTATTTTTTAGGTTTTCTACAAGTATTCACATCATGTGTTTCCATAAATGAAAAAAATAACATATCTTCATTAGCTAATTGTCAACAATCTCCTCCTTTTACATTGATGGCAACAAAGTAGGGAAAATTGGCTATGTATTAAAAACTTGTCCAAAACATTATAGTATCAATACATGAATCATTTTAAAATTGATGCATCTTACACATGCTCCCCCTTTTGATATGATTTCATACCTTACCTTACTTAAAATTTTCTTATGCATCTTCTCCCCCTTTTGACATAAATGACATAGGTTAGAATGTCAAAAAATCTCAAAACTGTTCATTTTCTATCAAAAACTTTGTTCATGTACCTTAAGCTGATAAGATCTTCATGCAATAGTCAAAACTTTCCTTGAGACTATTCAAGCCTTTTAGCCATGTGTCCTTGTCTATTTTAGCAAAAATGAGAATTGCACATGGGGCATATGATGCAATCTCAAGTGCATTGAGATTAGAGCATAATAAATTTGAATAGGTGTCCTTGGCTTTCACACATTCCTCCAACTGTCTCTCAATAGTTGATATATTTAGAGCAATAGAATCTTTGAATTCTAATAATATCTTCAAAAAAAATTCTTTCTCAAGTTCTAGTTTCCTGATATCACTATGAACACTAGCCACTTGTCCTTCAAAGTCATCAACTTTATTGGAAGGTTGATTTATTTGGCTTGTTAGAGCTTCTAGCTCACTCAACTTTCCTTCAATCTTGCTATCAAAACCCTTGGCTAACTTATGAGATACAGTACACTTAATGTACAATACCTTCCATCTTTTTGACATCTCCAAAGTTCCTTGATACAAGTATCAAGACTTAGCAAATCATTCTTGATATTCTAACAAATGGTGCTAAATAGATTAGCATCATGAGAAATTTGGGCCTTGGACTCTGCAATATTCAAAAAAATTATAAATTCCTCATCAAAATACTTTAACACTACATGTGCCCTCTATTTGGGATCTACCTCTATATGCTTGACTACTAGAGTACTGTGTAATCTGTTAGTTACCTCCATTAAGGTTCTTTGTAAACTCTTTACATTTTTGTTCTTCTCAATTAGTTTTTTCAGAGATGAGATCAAGTTAGTTTGATCATCATCATCACTTGTCAGGCTAAAGTGAAAGTGGAGTAGATGAACTAGATGGTTTAATTTCATCTTCCTTTTGCTTCTTCTCTGCTACCTCCTTAGCTCTTCTCTCATCTTTCTCTTTCTCCTCCTTTTCTTTGATTTCCTTCTCTTTCTTTTCTTCCTTCTCTACTCTTTTATTATTTTCTTCCTCTACTCTCCTTTTTATTTCTTCTTCAACCAATTATTTCTTGGCTTCTTTGATCTTTCTCTTTTCTACCTCTAATTGCCTCTTTTCTTCTTCAATTTCTTTCAACTAATCTTGAATGACCTCAACCTGAGATTTAGGTTGATTGAAACTTTCAAAATGGTTAGTGTCATCAATGTTGATAATAACATTGGTCTGGTCAATCTACATAGTGTCACCACTTACTAACACTTCCAAAGTTTTAGGTTTTAGTGTAGGTGTTTCCTTTGACTCTATCATCATCTGACTAATAGCTTTAGTTGTTTCACTCCTTATTGTATTCTTCTCACCTGCCATAAATAGAAATGGTATCATCTTGTTCAATAATTTATTGACTTCTTCCTCATCATCTATTTTTCATATAGTCCTTAACATAGACTTTTGAAGTTCCATATCCTCTTCCTGAGTTGGTGCTTTCTTCTCTATAAGTTTGTCATAGACTTTTTGATTTACTGTACCTTCAATATCTTCAAGTTTTAGATTGTTAGTAATCATATATCTATTAGTAGAGATGTTAATCTAATCATTCTCAATATCATTATATAAATCATAAAATTTGTTCATCTAAAAAAAGTTCCCTCTATTTTCAATGGCTAAGTTAATCTTCTCAATCTTTAGCTTTCCTTTCTTTTCTTGCTATCTATTTAGAAATATTAACTTTTTTTGCCTATTTTACTTCCTATTCTTCTTGTTTTTCTTTGCTAGATTCCACAATTGTCAATAATGACTTCTATCTTTTTCCTATCTAGGAGCCTATTGCTTGACTCTTTTAGTCTTGGTAGTCATAACTTATACTTATCTTTTAGATTTTCTCTTTGACTCACATGGTTGCTCTATTGATACTGCAACATATCGAATGATTTGTTTTGAAGGTGTTTCTAAAATTGACACACTAGATGATTTCCCAATTGATAATGGTTGCAAATACATTATTCCTTCTTTCATTGTCTACCTAACTTCCAGTGACTTACTTTCTGTCATATCAGCTTTAGTTAGAGTTTTCTTCATTATTGTCTCAATCTTTTTGTGAGATGCTTTCTCTAAGGATGCTTCATAAGATGACTAGTTAATCTCTCCATGTGTCCCAAATTTGTACCTAGCTTGGTCCTTTACAGATTTCAACAATAGATCTATATATCCAATTGCTACATTCACACTTAACTCATGACCAAGGGATCAAAGAATGTTTCTTCAGGTTGTACAACTTGAGTATGAGTTAAATTTGTATCAACCATAACACATATATCATTTTTGAATCTTTCTACAATTGCAGGTTCAATTCTGAATCTTTGTTTCATCCCATTCTAAAAAAATTCATGATCAAATTTTCATTGTCCAAGATTTTGTCTACTAGACTTCATCTACATACATCTATAATCTTTTCCATGGTACATCTCTCACTACTCATAAACTTTACAACTAATAAGTATGGAAATCTCTTAATTACATGAAAGAATTGTTGGATTTCTTTCTAGTAAAGAACATATTATGTAGACTTAAAACTGATACCAAGAAACAAAGACTAGGGACAAGCCTAAGGATGAACTAAAACCTATGTTCAACAAGCCTAAATCTACGCTCTGGGCCAATTAGTAGAGTCATCAGAAATCACTTCACTTTAGGCTCTACTAGGCCACGGTGGGAGAACCTAAGGGATTTATATTATGACCTTGATACTTTTCTCCACAAGATTACCCTCTATAGTAGAAATGGTCAATATTCTCCTATAATTTGCTGACAAAATTCCTAATTGCAGTAGCTAATTACAACCAAAGAAAGTAACCAAAAATAAGTCATGATCGACACTTCTAGCTCTTCAATACATAAAAAGGGAAATTGATATTCATTTTAAGTTTTGATCTCTCAACATAACTCAGGTATGCAACAACAAAGAACATGTGTCCTTCAAGCTAACTAGTCCCTTATCCATTGGGCATCAACTAAACCTTAACATGCAGATGGATACCTAAAGTATACTCATATATTCAGGCATATGATCTATCTATTTGATTTGCAAAAAGACATCAATCTTCATAACAACTCACATACTTATGATGATATCCCCTGGTGTAACCCACAATCCTATCAATATAAGCAAGCATTTACATCGATCTTTGTTCCATTAGCAAGTTTTTCCTAACAAACAACCTTAAGGGATTACAATTGAGTTGAAGATCTTCGTTCTCAAACACAAAAGATTGCAAATGATAGAAGAAGGAGATGAGAATCAGAATGAAACTAAAGAAATGAAGCTCTTGCATTAATCTCATTGAAACCAATACATCATCTACATATCAAAACTTAGAAAATACACAAAGAATGACTGTATAATATGAAATGCCTCATAAGAAATATACTACTATTGTTCATAACAAAAGAACACTGAGAAAATGGTATCATAGTAATGGGAAAGAATTTCAACTAGACTGGAACCACAAAGCAGTTATATTGTGATGAAAAAATCCAAAAATTGGAACCCTTACAAAGAGCAGAAAAGGAAGATATATAGGAGAGAAGATATTTCAAAATCTAGAAGGTGAATTTGACATGTGTCCCCTTTGAAATAATCTTCAATCTGAAGTTTGCTAAAACTGAACTTCCCTCAACTACCTGCAACTAGAAACCATAAATGATGCCCAAATATTTGACACATTTCATTTTGATCAGCAAAATATCTCATGGAGAAAATATCAAGAATTCATTACAAATTGTACTGAGGCTTTAAAAATCTAATCTTTGCTTGTCATATCTACTTTGCTGTGAAAATCAACTTGTGCTATTAAAAACACAATTGCTTCAACCACCTTCAAAAACATTCAATTCATCCCTTAATTTACTAGAGAAGTCAAATAAGATAAAATTATGTCTATATCTGATTGCAATTTTAGATTGCAACATTAAATTTGCACATTTCACTGAGAAGCCCCCAAAATCAGAAAACTTCCTGTAGCCACTACCAGTTAACACTTGCACACAATCTGATTGTAAAAATGGAAAATTAACTCTTGTTTGGTTCCAACGTTATATTACACTATACATTTTTGATAAAAAATGACCCCCTAAGAACATTCTAAAAATTAGGCTCCCATGCCATGAACAGTCATAAGGTTGAAAAATTTGAATGTTCATAGTATAAAATTATATGAAAACATTAAAATTATCAAATTTTCAAAAATTTGTACCTGTGCATTTGAAAAAACACTGAATTTATTTTAATAATCATTTTAATTTTCTCCCTTTGCCACTTGTCCATTTTTTATTTATCAACTGACCAAGTGAGTCCCATCTTCAAATTACATAACATTTGAAATATTTCAAAAAAAAAATTCCTAGCATTTTACCTTTAAAATTTCTCCCTACAATCTCATGACAGCATCATGGCATCCTAAATCTCATGCCCGGTCATAGTATCTCATCCTTTATTTTTATCCCTTCCGATCTTACGAATCATGGCATTGTAGCATGATGAAGATTACCTCTTGATCATACAATAGTTAGAGCATCGTGACATTGTAGCATGATAAAGATTACCTCTTGATCATACAACAGTCAGAGCATCGTAGGACCTTAAAAATTATGCCCCAATCTCACGGCAACATCATAGGATCAGGGATCTTTTTTTTTCCACCTACGATTCTATGACAACGTTGTATCATCGCACAACCTTATGGCTGGTTCCCATCACACAATATGGGTCAAAACTATGTTGACTATGTATCTGATGGCCAGATGGAAGGGCCCTCCACTCAAGTAATAGTGTCCAAGAACTATGTCCTTTGAAGACAAGTTAACTTTGACCTCCCTCATCTTTTAAACATCTAAAAGGCACCACTTTGAACGCATGTGGGATAAAGCTAGTAGGTGTATCCTCATTTTCCTTGTCTTTTGTGTGGGCTACACATTCAAACTACAATTTTCTTCATTCACGTAACTGTGGATTAGACATGGGTACGTTACTTCTAGTGGTGGGAGGTCCCTCCTCCTTAACATGGGCATTTTACTATTTTATATTGATGGCTGCACATCCCCCTAGCATGGAAGCTCCTTTGTATTCTCCCTATTTTCAACCATGGAATGTCTTTTCTATGGAAGCTGCCTCTGTATGTAGTGGCGGCTATGTAGTTCAAAACCACTTCTCTCCCCATTGTGTGAGCTACAAATCCTCCAATGTGGGGCTCACCCTTTCTAATATGCAGGCCTTTGAAATTTGATTTTAAGCATTACTTCAAGAAATATGGACTACCACTATTTACGCAGGGCTCTTCTTTCAAATTGTCACCCCATGTTGCAAAAATCATGATCACTGTAAAATGCAATGTAGGGAACAAAATAAAATATAAAACCTCCTTCATGATGTGCTCAATATTGGATATTGTGGATGCTCAAACATCTTGGTCCTTGTTCATGCATGGGCTGGTTGATGGTCTCAGATTTCTCCTATTGATGCCCTTGCAAACTCCTCCCTTAAAGTTGGGACCTTTATCTTTTTGTAAGCATAGATTGCACCACTTCCCTTGCTGGTCATTTTTATCTTTTGAGGATCTCTTTGTATGCAGGTGGCATCATTTCTCACCAAAAATAACCTTGCAACTTTTTGAATATCCTCATCTTTAATATGTTCCTAAGATTCTCTTTTAGTGACTGCTGAATCAGCATCCCAAGTTGAAGTGGCTTCCCCTAGTCATAAAATTCCACCGTAAAGATTTATCACGTCTTGAACACTATTTAATCTCATTGTAAAGATACAAGATGGGCACAACTGCCAAGAGCCTTTCCAAGATCAGAATAGAGTGATTGCACATATGTTCCATTTGAGTAAGTCATTTAAAAAATTAAGGTTTTCCTATCATCTAAGCTTCACTGTACATAAAATTTGTATATTAAAACTTTCTTGGTGGAAGGTTTATTGTTTCTCCCCTCCATGCTTTATCACAAATCTTCTCTGTCAACATGTAGCTATCTTTTTCTCCATGTGGGGTGCTGCTATGGTCTCCCCCCTTCACATTTCTTGCTACCAACTCCCCTACCACTCATACACAGTTAGTGACAATGAAAAACCTTCATCCCTCACTGTGGAGCTCTATATCTATCCTTCCCATCCTGGACTAGCTGAACCATGCAAATATTCATCTCAAAAGTTATTTTTATCATGCCCAATATGTGATTCTTATAATAATATATAATTTTCATATGTAGGGAATGCATGAATGTTGAACTTAGTACCATAGTTAGTTACATAAGCCTCTGTATTAGATGTGCACCAATTTTTAAAGTAAATATTACCATTGAGGCATAAAACCTACACCAATGATAGCATTTTAAAAAAAAAAACTCATCCTTAAAACCATATAGTAAAAAAAATTTCTAATCAGTTTTGCAGGTGACATTGGCAAAGCTAATATTGTCACAGCTCTAAGCAACTAATGAAATCAGTCAGGCCCCAATGTGGGTCCAACTAAATTTTTTTTTTTTTTCAAACAACCAATATGTAGACTGATCCATCAACCACCTCGAACTGACTGGAATCAAATTCAATCACAAATTGATCATTAAAACTCCTTTACCTTGTTCTTTGCAAATTGTGATTTTCTAATGACAGGGCCTGTTAGTTGGCCTTAAAAACTAATTCAAACATCTGATCAATCCTTAAAAATTGGGACTTATCATCTCTTTGACACATTCAATAGGCCTACAAAATCTCATCACATGAAAACATCAGGGTTAAAATATATCAACCTCTGAATATGCCCACTTCAAATTATCTGCAAATAAATATGTCAAATAACTAGATAGTGCATTTGGAAATGGCTTCAAAAATTGGGCAAATGGATGTTTGAGGTGATGAAAACTGGGGAATTTATTCTTTGTCATGAGTATAATTCTATGATTTGGGATCATGATGAATCACAAGACGCATTTGGTGAAGGTTTGATGTTGGCTACCTAGATTTGCAAGACAGGAAATATTGACAACGATTTTCACAAATGGAATGACCTTAGAAAAGTGTGTAGGTGGATTCATCAAGACTTGAAAACTGAAACACTTGTAGTATTTTGAGTATAGAGCATAGTGGTACAATCCATTTGGTCCTACCAATCACAAACTCAAAGATATGGCATCCCAAATTGGGCACCCAATCAATCTACACTTCTGATTATCAGTGAAACCCTGAAAATTACAAATGGAATCACGTTTGAAAACTAATCAAACAGATTTGTCATAAGCTCAAAACTAGAGCGTAGCAATTCCCTAACCCCTAGAATATAATTTAAGAGGAATTTTCTTATTTGGGTCAATTGGTCAAAAGTTATAACTTGTCAAATAGGGCTACTCGAAATTATGAACAATATGCAGATTTACAATAGAGGTAACTGACCAACTTTGAGGGGTTCGAAACCTAGTCAAACAAAATTAAAATGACTTGAAACTTTAAACATATTCTCTTTGATATGCATATTAAAAATCCTCAAAGTGGCAGGTTATGAATCTTAATTGGGTAAAATATATTTCAAGGTCAACACGCCCTCCTATCATTGTTTGACACTTAGGCAAAACATGCAAAACTGACACAACTCAAAATGGGACTTCGCAGAATGGTTTAGAATGTCAATTTATCATCATAGAACATATGGATAGGCTGAATCAAGGGTGTTAGAAATATAAAAAAACACTTAGGCATCAATTCAACAGTCGAGTACATATGCATAAAAAACATTCATAGGGGCTCAAAACACTAAAAATGTGGAACGACCACTCAAAATGGGAATGCAATTTTGAGTGCCATCAGTGGCTCTATCTATGGATCACTACTACATTTGAGGCCATTTTTCAACCATTATTGGTCAAATTTTGACCCAAATTTTGACCAAACTTCAACCAACTTCGACCAACTCATTGGTCGGAAATTTTTTGGTCAAGATTTTGACCAATACTTTGGTCAAAAAAATCCCATAGCTATAGTGCAAGTTTTTCCTGGAATTGGTCGAAATTTCAACCAATGAAGATATAAATTTTGACCAATAAAAGTAGAAATTTTGACCAATGTAGGTAAAAATAAATGACCAAGAAAGGTGGAAATTTTGACCAATAAAGGTAGAAATTTTGACCATTGAAGGTAGATAATGTTGACCAAGAAAGGTAGAAATTTTGACCAATGATGGTAGAAATTTTGACCAATGAAGGTCCAAAATTTTGACCAATGAAGGTAGAAATTTTGACCAATGAAGGTAGAAATTTCTACCAACACCTGGGTGTAAATTTTTTTTTAGGCATTCTATAAAACAGTTCACATGATTTGTGTATGATATGACATTTTGCATGCATCCTGCACTCTCTCATTCGACTGATGATAGATTACGGAGAGTGATCTGAAATGATGACGCTAAAAAACACACAATCAAATCCAAAAT